>VZTZ01048406.1:20665-157850 GCA_013400955.1 Drymodes brunneopygia
ACTGTAGATAAATAAAAAGAAAGATAAGACAAGGAAATACAACAGCAGCTGATATATCAGTTCCTGATTGTGATGGTAGGATCTGAATAACAGATAATACAGTATCTTCAAGGCCTTTTGCACTATCCTTTAAGCTTCCTCTCTTTAATTAATTAAATGTACTCATTGCACTCATATTTTGCTTTCCAAGACAGATGTATGACTGTCTGAAGTTATCTATTTATGTACAACAAAACAATCTGAAAATATCTTTCTTGTTTTCTGTGGAACAATTTAGTTGGTAAATAGTTATTACTAAGAAAGGAGATAAACAGGAATAAATGGAAAGTTCAGGTGAGGTTAAGTGGTACTGTGATTTTGGTGAAGTAAAACAATATTTGGATTATTTTGTAACAGGCTCTTGATTCAAAGAAAGATATTTTATACATGAAAAGTAACATTTAGCTGTAGCTCAGGCACCAAACTGACAAATTTAAGGTGCTATGTCTACACTGAGGTTTAGATGACATATCTGCCTTCTCTTAGAGTTCAAATTTCTATTACTGGGATAGATGTGGTTTTGAATCCCAGAAGCTGTATTTTATAATTCTAAATTTCCTCTGTATCTGTAAAATCAAGATTTGGTCCTCTTTGGATTCATACTCTTGCTGCACTTTCATTATTTCCAAACTGACTGGTAATTCTTTGCAACTCCTCAAGTATGACAGCAAAACCCTGTCAACAGAAACATAGTAGTATTCCCAATGTAGATATTTGCCATCTGGAAAAATCCCTTAGTGACTTCATTCAATCCCATAGCTCAGACTTCTTTGAACAGGAGATTGAATTAAAAACCATCTGAGATCTTTTCAACCCAAATTACTTCATAGTCACAAGGGTTCCTCTGTCTGTGTTTAGACACCTGTTCTAAATGATATATAATAAAGTACCTGCAGGAGGGGAAAAAATGTGTCCAAGGACAACAGATTAAATATTCAGATTAAGTATTTGTCTGTGTTATGGAAACTCACATTTAGATTATGAAATTATTGCAGGAGGGTGTATATAGCCATAGCTTACTTGAAATAAGATCTGTCCATGTTCACCTGGGACACTCAACACAGAGACCTGTTCTGGGTACAGGAATTTACCCATTTTTCTCAAGGAACTATAATTTAAAATTGACAGCACCAATATTCTACATAAAAACGTGTTTGCTCTTGCAACAGAAGTGGCATTTGCAACACACTCAACACTGATCAAAACTTTCCTTTTTGAGTACAAGCCTTCTTCTAAACTCCATTTAACTCCATTTTTGGATATGATGTGGTCATATCCTTTATAACCTTTTACCATCCCATTTTAGGCCTCCACAGCAAGTCCATTTACTTATTCTGCAATATTCCCATTGGGGGAAAAGGGTATTACTTAGCTAACCTATTTTTAAAGCACATCTACCCTTTCTGTCTCTTTTGCAGACACAGCTGCATAAACAAGTTCAACAATGTCAGAAAAAGAACTAACATTTAATAGTTAAAAATAATAATTTCAGCAGTTAGCCCATAATTTTAATCCAACACAAATTTTACAGTTTAAAAAAGAAAAAGAAATTTTAGACTATCATAAGCTCGGGTAGAAGTAACGGAATATGAAAAGGAAAATATGAACAGCTTCCTGATCAAACTGCTAAATCACAGGGTAAAGGTCTGGTGGCAAATATTTATGGTGAAAGTGAAAGTAACAAAGATCATTAAACTGATCAAACAAAATTATGAGCCACAAGATTAGTTTATAGGAAAATCAACGTGAATGTCTTCCCTGTATTCTGAAGCAGCAATCCAGGGACAGACATTGATTTATGAGACTATTTGAGTGGTCTGTAGCTGCCTTCACTGCTGAATTCTCTCTTTACCAGGAGGAAGAGATCTTGGCTGTCTGTGGTTATGCTTTATTTGGGTCCTGCATGTGTGTGCTGTTGAAATGGCAGCCAGTGAGACTGGCCATGTCAGAGTGCTCTGGGGGTGAGTTTGTGTGTTTGTTTGCCCCTGGACCTTGTGCTCAGTCTGTTACTGGTGGGATCTGCAAAAGGGAAAGCAGCAGCTCTGCCTGGGAGAGGCCCCAGGTCCCTGAGGAGCAGGGCTGGGCTCCACCAGCTGGGCAGGAGGAAACTGGCCACTCTTCCTATTTCCACTGCTCTAAAAAGCTCAGCAAAACAACCAAAAAATGGTGTATATTCAATGCTGATGAATTAAGCTTGCTGTGGCTGTTTGTCAGTCATGTGAAGTGCTGTGACTGGTTAAGTGTTGTAAATGGAGGAATGGGGAGTGATGAGTTCACACATTCTCTCTCTGGCTCTCTCTTTTCCACACTGCTCGAGAATATTGACTGCACAGAACTATTTTTCAGCTCTTTTCCTCAAGTTTCTGAGAGACATTACTCTTTTCAGATAAAAGGCTCTCTAAAATAATCTGTAATACTTGCACTCAACTGACAGGGAGGGTGGTGAGAAGCAGTAAATGTGACTGTGAAAGAAAGAAAATGGATTTTTTAAGGGTTTTTTTTTGCATTTTTTTAACTTGGGATTATTTTCTTCATATATTTTTTCCTTCTTTTACAGAAGAAAAATAAATAATGTAGGATTTTCCAGCAATATCTGGCAATGGTGTTTCCAAATCAATTGCAGTATAGTAGCCTAAGAAGAGGAAGTTGGTGAATTTTCTGCTACATTTATGTGTGAGTGAGAGCCCCAAACCCTGGGGCATTCCATTAACACATACAGGGGAGAGATGGATTGATCTGATTAATTCACCATAGAAATTTTAGATTTGCAATGGATGATGGTGAATTTTTGTCATCTTCATTCCTACTTCATAACTCCTATATTGTCCCTTAGGTCAGTGGTACAGAAGACAGGAATTTATCTGATTCATCTCAGAAATAAAGTCGTGACAGAGTCAAAATAAGGCAATGGAGAATTTAAAGACAATCCTCTGTTTAAGGGACAAGTATGACATTTCTTCAGAGATTTTTGATTAGAACCAGAGACAATAAAAATGTTATTTTATTTGGGGCATTGGTCTGGTTTCTCCGCCTGTCCACTGTACCTACAAGTCTAGTTATGGGCTACAGAGGGCACAGAAAGCAGCCAATGCTTTAAGGGCTGTGCAGGCTACAGAATGTCTTATAAAATATTTTTAAATTATTTTATCTACTAGAAATCTATATTTTTTTTCATTTTAAAGTAATAATGTTCATATTTTTCATAACAAAGAGAACTTAGTCTTTGTTATATTCTTTTCTTAGCTGACGTGGCTGAAGAAGGAAAAAGTGAACCTGATCTTCCTGACAGGCTTTCTCTTGTACACAGCTTTTTCTTCCAGTGTATTCTGTAATGCAGTGCCTCTTCTGAGATCAAATCCATAAAATATTTTTCTTTCAAAAAACAACCAAAGATCAAATCCCTGAGATCATTACAGATCCTGTGTTGCCTGGGTTCCATCCCAGAAAGTCTGTAAGTAATGGACATCAGAGTGCTTGAAAATGGTTATTTGCCATAAGTGATTGGCAGTTTGACCTTTCACTTCAAAACTGCTTGTCACTTCTTACCATAGATCCATGAATGTCACTCCTCTCATCATTTCAGTCTCTCATTATGCCTAGTGGGTGGCATGCCTGAAAACAGCTTTCTGTACTCTGGGTTTCCACTCCATTCCATTCTATTCACTCTGAGGTCTGCAATATGGCCAATACATTTCTGAATCAGTTGTGGAATTAGTGCTTTAAAAAAAGTACTCTCAGTCTTTTTCCTCCTTAGAATCTTAATTTAATCTAAGTTTTGGTGGCTTGGATATTCAGTTTAAAATATTTTTGTGAACTATGACCTCTGCTCCCTAATTAAACACAAACTTCCTTGGCAGTGATTGAAATTTGACTTGCCTTTAGTGAGAAAATTCTTTGCAAGAACAAAATTATAAAGAGATGTGAGCATTATTTCACACCATCTCACTGCTTTCTGAGGCATTTGGTGTGAAGTCCTCTGTGCTTTCCCCGTGTAAATGCTCCATGTTGAATTGGATGTTTCAATCTGCACTGAAGCAAGAACAGAAATATTCTAATCTGGCCATTAGGATTAAGCACCATTTTTGTTCTCCTTTTCAGTATTTTGTAAAACATAAAAATTGAAGTGTTACCCTGGCTACATCCCACCTCAGCAGTCCCCAGTTAGTCAGTTGCTGGTGAATCTGATTGTGAAATGTGGTTAAAAGCTTTGGAAGGTTAATTAGGGAAGATGACTGGTAGATTGAAATTCTGTACTGAGGATGTGCCCTTCCCTGATATCTCAGCTTGGGGTTGTTGAATGGAAGCAGTGTGCTGTTAGTGTCCCCAAATTTCAGTCTTCTACTTCTTTGTTCCATGATTTAAATTACATCTCAAATAGAAATCGTGCATTATGTTATTGTTCTTCTTGTTGTCATTGTTGTTGTTGTTGTTAAATTTTAAAGAAAAAAAATCTACTTCTGTCCACAAAGTTTTTGTGCCATTGAACTGCTGGAATAAAATAATTCTGGAAAAAAACCACCACCACCAACAAAACCCCAAGAAAAGAAGATGTAGGATCACACAATGCAATTTGTGCCAAGCCCTAAGTAAGACTGAACTGAACAGCACAGGACAGCCAGCGCACTGATCTTCCTGGCCCCAACTCAAATAGGGGGAAATATTCCAGAGTTATTGACTTTCAACTACTTGCAGCTGCACAGGCTCTGTGTGCCATACAGTAAATGCTGAGGTTAACACATAAACAGAATTTGTTACTCCAGGTGATGGTTTTTCTGAGACATTTGGATTGTGCAGCATAACCTCATTTACACAAATATCCTTGAAAAAGTGCTCACAGAAAATTTGTTCATCCGAGTGACTTAACTCAGAGGCATGTGCATCCCAGCTGTGGTATCTGACTACCAAAAACAGGAAAGATACAGATCAATGAGTTTAATAAAGATCTCCCTGTAGCATAAAGTGTGCCACGAACCCACAATTTTTCATATTTTGTTTTTTAAACTTGAGTAGTAAAGGGCAAATTTGCTGTAAAAACCAGACCTTTTAAAAAAAATGCATTAAGCTATATGTGGATAAAAGGGATCCATCGAGTTTTCATTTAAAATGTTATATATTGATAAATACAATAAGTTGAATGAAAGTGTTTTGGATACATTCCACAATAGACATGTAATCAGTGGTGATTTTCTTGAGAGCTGAGTCTTTTCATGAAACCAGTGCTTTAAACCTAATGTGAGGAGCAGATTTAAAAGGGTTAGCTCTCTAATGAGTACATTTAGTACTTATTTTCTTGCTGGAAGCATCAAAGACGTCCAAGTATTTTACTCAAGCATGAGGAAATGATTCAGAAATGAGTTTAAAATCATTCCATTATCTACTCACATCTATTACCCTATGTAATAGCTTCATAGGCATTAGGAAGATAACATTTTAAAACATATTTTCTCACAAACTGTGGTGCTATAAGATTTTATAACACAGTATATGTCACATGATCATTTCTGTCATTTACATCATGAAATACATGACACTCTGGATTGAAACACCATTTTGTAACAAATCTTTTAAAGTGAGTTCACTTAAGGTCTTTTTCTTTGGCCAGGGCAGGTTTTTTTTTAAATTTAGTGAGGAATGAAAATGCAGTTTTGAATGTAAAAAAGCCCCCTGGAAATGGAGAGAAGGCAAGGGGAACACATTCACAGAGTAAAAGTGGCCATGTCCTGGGGAGTGGTGTTCACAGGGGAGAGTAATGAGGATGATTTCACCTTGAAGGCAAAGTTTCTGAGGCACATCAGACACAGGGATGGGCATCTATGTCAGGACAGCTCCTGACAGAAAATACCCATCTGTTAATCTGTGTTCTGTCTCTCCAGTGGCCCAGAATCAAGCTGACATAAATGAAATGGCAAATTCCTGGAAAGAAGTAAAGGTCACAGCATAAGGACCCTGAGAGGCCCCACAGCTGTGGCAAGGGTGGGTCTGGGTTAGAGTGGAAGCTGCTGTCTCTCAGTTTGCAGAACAGGATCAAGATCTGGTCTCTGGCCCTGACAGCCAAGTGCAAAGCACAGATCAAAGACAAGGTAAACCTTGTTTTCCACAGCTCCATCCCCCTTCTGGGAACAGCTGCTTCCCAAACTGCCTCCAAACTTTGCCCAGGCATGGACTGTGAGAATGAAAATGCTCTCTGGATTCCTGAGGGGCCAAAAGAGCAGGGCTAATCCCCTTCCCAGAGAGTTCTATCTGCCTTGTCTACTCTGTGCAGTTATAGGGGTACAAAGTTTTACTCCTGTTTACTCCACTGCCTGTTTTACTCCATGGGGATGAATTGCCCACTCCTCATTTACACAAGTACAACCTCCAATCAAGCAGAAGAGAAGAACTGAGTCCTACATACATATAGAGATCGGCTATTCCCAGCACAGGTCACACAGACTTGCATTGCTTTGCAAACTCTTCGATGCCTCCCAAGTAAGGAAACACAGAAAATGTAAGGGAAGGACTGAAATATCAAGCTATTTGTGGTGATTCAACAGTGGTGTGGAAAGTCTTCTTGAACAACAGATCTTCTAACTTGTTGCCAAGAAAATTATTCACTCCTATATGTTGAAGGCATATTTGTTAGATTACATGATGTCTTAGGTTACAATAGTGTGTATTCTATCACCANACTCAAAATATTACCTTATTTTCAGGGCCTTCACATCGCTATAATGTTTCCATATAATTTTGCCTCTGTTCTACTTTCTATTTTCTCCTTATTTTCCTGTGTTCCTGAATAACTTTGTCTGTCTGTGTTCTCTCCTAGTTTCCATTTTCAGAGCCTGTCCTAGATGGGTCACAAAACTCAGACACATAATCCTCTGCTATCTGAGCAAGGTCAAAATTAAGCAACAAAAATTTTCTGTGATTAGAATTAGTTTCCATTGCTTCAGGCCAGATCTCTTGAGGGCAATCAAAACCATTGAAATGAATTGATGCAAAATTAATACTATGGAAAAGGATTTTGTTTTTTACATCACCAAAGTCTTTATTTTGAAACTCCCCACTGCCTTCTATCAACCTTTTGCATCCTTATGAATTTAGAGCATCTGTAAAGAATCAGCTATGATATTCTTTAATTCACTGATACACAGGGGGTTGACTTAGTTCTATTCTTGTTAAATAGTTATTTTCTCTGTCCAAGGAAATGAGTGAGACTCATTTCACTCTTGGAGTGAAAATAGTGCACAAGGGTATCAGAACGACATCCCCCTAGAAGTGCTAAATCCCAAATTGCTCCCCTAAATCAAGAACAACAATTTGAAAGCATTCCTCAATGCTACCATTTTCCTTACACAGATCTTCTGATCCCTTTTGACCAAGTAACATGCAGGGCTCTAAATGAGCAGAAGGCTTGGCAGTGAGAGGGACACTGCTGGGAAGTGCTGTATCACCACTGTGTTTGCTGCCTTCCTTCAGCCTCTGCATTTTCTCTTGTTGCTGTCTCCTACTGTGTCATATTTTGTCTTTAAACATTATTACACTAATCCTGCTCTTTACATGCTGGTACAGTCATGTCGAGTCCTGTTGAATCCCACAGGACCACAAACCTCATGTTTACTAATGGGGATTTTGATTAACAACCACAAGGAAATAACCCTGGCTCCAGTGACAGTAAGAAAAACAAAAAAGAGGTGGGAATTCAGCCATTGCATTTCATGGAGTCTAAGTCTCTTCTCACTAGGTAAGAAGGACAATCTCAGGACTGCATACAAACATGCACATGCATCAATATTGGCTGGAGGACTCCCACCTGGAAAGCATCTTGACAGAAAAGGAGCTGGGACTCTGGTAGACACCAAGCTGGACATGAACCATCAAAGTGCCCTTGCTGCAAAGGAGGTGAATGTATTCTTCTGCTGCAGCAGACAAAGTATTGCCAGGAGCCTGAGTCTCTCCCCTTTATTCAGAGCTGGTGAGGCCACATGTTCAGTGCTTTATGTGAGGCTTAAAGGATCAAGCACAAGGTGCTGCACCTGGGTCAGGGCAGCCCCTGGTATCAATCCAGGCTGGGGGATGAACAGCTCAGAGTAGCCCTGCCCAGAAGGACTTAGGCATGGTGGACAAGAGGCTGGACATGAGTTGATAATATTCATTTGCAGCCTGAAAAACCAAGGTCTTCCTGAGCTGCATCAAAATTCATGTTGGTAATAGGTCAAGGGAGGGGATTCCACCCCTCTGCTCTGGTCAGACCCCACCTGCAGTGCTGCATCCAGCTCTGGGGTCCCCAGCACAGGAAGGACAGGGACCTCTTGGAGCAAGCCCAGAAGAGGCCACCAATATGATTAGAAGATTCGAGAACCTCTCCTATGAGGAAAGGCTGAGAGAATTGGGATTATTCAGCCTGGAGAAGAGAAGGCTTTGGGGTGACCTTATTGCAGCCTTCAGTACCTGAAGGGAGCCTACAAGAAAGATGGAGAGGGACTTTTTACCAGGGCTTGAAGTGACAGGACAAAGGGAAATACTCCACACTGAAAGAAAGTTGGTTTATGTTAGATAATAGGAAGAAATTCTTTACTGTGAGGGTGGTGAGGCACAGGTTACCCAGAGAACCTGTGGATGCCCCATTCCTGGAAGTGTTCAAGGCCTGCCTGGTTGGGGCTTGGAACAATCTGATCTAGTGGAAGGTGTCCCTGTCCATTGCAGGGGAGTTGGAATGAAATGATCTTGAAGATCCTTTTCCAATCCAAACCATTCTGTGATTCTGTGATGGATGGATGAGTGGATGGATGGATGGAAGGAAGGAAGGAAGGAAGGAAGGAAGGAAGGAAGGAAGGAAGGAAGGAAGGAAGGAAGGTAAATGCACAAAATGATGTTCATTTCACCAAAGGAAGAAAAAAATAAAATTAAAAGGAAATTCTTTTCTTGAAAATACCCCATGTATTTAGCATCTCTAAACTCAACAGTAAATTTTAGTTTGCTCTTTCCTGTTAAAAGATTCCTTTTTAAATCCTTCAGGCTGGAAGCTAGAGAAACCCATTTGTGGTCCAAAGCAAGTTCTGGATAAATCACAGGTTCCTTGGGCAGCAGCTTCCCTTCCTCATTGGAAATGCTATGACATAAAGGATTTTACTTCTGCTTCCAATTAGTCTGAAGGGAAATGTTTGATATATTTCAGAAGATGTGGAAGTATTTTTAGATCAGAGACCTCTGCTGTGGCAGCTGCCAGCACCTTTCGACAAAAAATTGATGATATTTTGACATCTGACATCTAGACAGACAGACAGGCAGCTGCAGTACCCAAACACAATTTTGAGTTGATGCGACACTTGCAGATAAGGGCATCAACAACAATTTGTGAGTTGATTCATATTCACTGAAACTGTGACTGTGCCAGAGATCTGTTGACATGAAGAGATCTTTCCCCCCCTGTTACAAAGCCCTCTGTTTTCTTTTCAGATTAATACATTACCCTAAACTTCTTTAGGCAGCAGAGGACCAGAATATTCAGTAGAAATGTTTAATGTGCTAGGAGAATATATTCTGCAAGAGAGACAGCCCAAAAAAAGGCAAGGCTGACACAAGTCCATGTGCCAGGTCCAAGCAGGAGTGAGGCTGATTGTGCATTCCCATGGGCACAGGTGAGCAGTGCACACCTGGACACCCCTTATGTACAGATACACAGGTCCCACACACACAGAGCACCCAAATGGACACACAGCACCAAACCCTCATCCTGCTCTCCTCTCTGGATGAGCAGGATGGAGGCCCACTGTATGATAATTTAGAGATCTAAAGCCATACAAGGTGGATCTCTGCAGCAGTGGAGCTCAGATATTCAGCTTTCACAGTAAAGGGTCCCAGCCTCTCCAATTGCTGGCACTTGGATGTACAAAAAACATCAGGGAGAGTGGCTGGACAGGCTGTTCCTTCCCCTGAGTCCCTAAATTGACTGTGCAGATGGGACTTTGGTGGGCTGATGGCTCCTGGGATGGTTCTGGGAAAAGGCAGGGCATGGTCTGCCTGTAGTGATGGGGATTGGCCCCTTCTCCCAGGTAACAAGTGACAGCACAAGAGAAAACAGCCTCAAGTTACATCAGGGGAGGCTTAGATAAGATATTAGGAAATTTGTTTTTCGTTGAAAGGGTTGTAAAGCATTGGAAGAGATTGTCCAGGGAAGTGGCAGAGTAACCACCCCTGAAAATGCTCAAAAACCTTGTGGATGTGGCACTTGAGGGCATGGTTTCATGGTGAATGTGGTGGTGGTGCTGGGTTGAGGATTGGAACTGATGATCTAAAATATCTTTTCCAACCTTAGAGATTCTGTGATCCTGCGATATTCAGCCTCTATCCTTCATTCCCTGGATCTCATTAAGGTTGAGGTGATCTCATTTTTCATACCATATCTATAAAGCTCTCACATGACTTATATGTATGTCATATTTCATGCAGACATGGTTTTTATAGTGGGCATAAGGAGCACACAGGAAGAAAGGTTTTTAAAGGGCAGTGACATCTTAATTTTAAAGAAGTCACAGAATGTTTTTTCTATAGCTGTAATTCAACTTTTTTATGGGTCTTTTTTTCCCCCTGCTATTTGTAGCAAATTTTTTTTCTTTGCAAAAATCTATGGCAGCCTTTACTTGAGGAAATTTGACAGCCCAAGATATGCCAGGGGCAGCCATCACTACTAGAAAGAGCATCATTTTGGAAATTTGAATATATTAGACAAGCAAGAGTAGTCAAAAAAGAAAATACACAGAGATGGAACGGGGAGAGAGTTTTGGGATGCAGTGTGGGAGATGCATTAAGAAACATTAGGGGAAGGGAAGAGCAGGACACTCTCACAGCCGTGTGCCAGCTCATCTTCTCTCCCATTAATCACCAGCACCTTGGCATGAGTCTCACCATCACACTGCTGTTGTCTTCAGATCTCCTACAGTCCCCTGTACTTCTCACCTCTTTTCCAGCTCACACTTTCCTTCCAGCATGTTCTGTGAGTCACAGACCCGGCTGCAACAGCAACTGCATGTGAGGAGGGAGAGCTGGGCAAAGGACCTATAAAAATTATGTGTTTATCTCTGGTTTGACTCGAGAAATTAAGGTCACATAAGATGATCATAAACAAATTGTAGGACTTGGCAGATGTCATAGCTGCCTTCATTCAGCTTGCTGCCTGTAGGATCAGACAAGACAGCTCAGAAGCAATAAGAAACTGAGATGGTTTGGTTCTGCTCAAGGAAGAGCATCCCCTTCAGTTACTGTATTTGCATCCCCACTCCATGTTTCTCTATCTTTCCCACCAGCCCCAGTTTCAGAAGTTACCCTTTTCCTCAACTGACATTTAAGAAAAATTCAGCACTAAAAGTAATTGCATTATCTTATTGTAGGTCTAATCTTGGTTTTTTTTTTTCTTTTTTTTCTGTATTTTTTTCTCATTTTATTCCCTAAAAAGCAGTTGGCTATGTATATATAGAAATAAATTAAATGAAAAAAATAATATTCTTCAATAAATATTCTCCAAACCAGCTGGATGATTTGTATTGACTAAATATGCTTAACATTCTTGCTAGAATATATATTTTAAAAAAGGCATTAAAGTAAACGGCATGAGGTATTTAATCCTGTATTACTTACTAATTTTCTAAGGCTGGAGTAAGATTAACTATGAGAAACACAATAGATTGGGGTTTTTTTTAAATAGATTGGATGGTTCTTTGCTCATGGTAGTGGCGTTGGAACTAGGGGATCTTTATGTTCCCTTCCAAACCCATGTCATTCTATGATTCTATTATTCTGTGTATTTATGATCTCACCAAACATTGCTCTTCATTATACAAATAAACGCTTTGGGTGTTTGTTGTAGTTTTGTGTTTGTTTATGTTCCAGATAAATTAAAGACCATTTTGACAGGATCTTCAAGTCTTTTGGCAGTCACACACTCTTGATTAATCACATGTAGTGGCCAAAGAGCACATGGGATGAAGCAATTTCATACCAATCACTATCCATTATTTAAGAACACTTGGACATGCTGCCTTATCTGTCCCATCAGAGACTGCAGGGTGAGACAGAGAAAGTTCATTCTGCCATGTTTTGCAAGATCTGGTGAAAATCACTGGCAGATAGAATAGAACCATAGAGATAAAACATTAGCAGAGAAGCTTGCATTTCCTCTTTGTTACAAGCAGTGGGGACTGATGAAACTATACCTGTAAAACATCTGGTTTTCAATTAATAACCATTCCTTCTTTCATGGCACTGTGGACTCCCCTCTTGTGAAAATCTGGTGCAGGGTTCAGACTTAGTGTTGATGTCACTGCTGGAAGAATTCTTGACCTAAACCTGAGGTCCTTTGTAATCTACAAAGGGTTCTGATGTCCAGGCACAACCTCACATCCTGCAGTCCTCACAACTGCTTGTCCCACACAGTTGCCTCAGTATCACGCAAATACAAAAACCTTGGGTTCTCATAATGGCCCTTTCATCCAACAGGGAGGGATTTACAATCTTTCTAATCTTCTGATCAAGTACCTTTCCTGCCCTCCCTCTCCCACCCTCTCACAACCTTCCTATTTGCTGGAGACATTAAATATTACTGGGTCAAGTGATACAGGGTTTCTTCATTTCACCCCTGAAGTGATTACAGCTTCATTTTCTCCTTGAGTAGGTCCCACCTCATGATCACAGAAACAGAACCACAGAATCACAAAATGGGTAAGGTTGGAAGGGACCAACCCCCCTTAGTGGGGTCATCTAACCTCAGGATGTTTGGATGCACATATTTCACCAGGGAAGTGATTTGGTATAGAGAAAAAACGGGATAAGACATATTCACATGCAAAGGAGTGGTAACAGGGGGTGAAAATGAAAAGAATAAAACAAAAAAAGGGTATGGTTGGGCTGCCACTCAGGACAGCTCTCAGAATAACGTGTGTGTACCCATTTCCAGCCATTTCAGGGCTGGATGCTATTGAGCAATCAATAAATGCACATTGCCATTGAGGTGGCTCTTCAGAAAAAAACCTGAAAGCAATCAGTGATGTGGGTGAGGTTGGATTTGGCAGCATGCCATGCAAAACCTCAAAGACAGGCACCCTGCATGCTGGCAGGCCTAAAGGAGATGGTCAGGTAGGGCTTGGTTTGGCTCCCACCTCAGCATAAGACATGGGAGAAAGGGAGTGAATTAGGTCTGATGTAACCAACTAATACTTTTTACTTGGTACTAGTAACATGAAGACATCTGAGAAACTTCTCATAGTGTACCCTCCTTTCTTCTTCAGTGATGAGGACAGTGGTACCTTTCATTTCTCAGCAAAGAGCCAATCCATCTGAATGAACAGTGTTTAATAGTGTATATATAAATATAATGTTGTAGCTGGAGAAGGCAGGAATAATTTTTGAGGAAAAATTTTTTTGCTTCCTGTATATATTCTATTATATTCATTTGTTGGCTTTGTGGGTATGCCCCAAATATTAAGCATGGGAACATACATTCCTTATTTTCACCACCTAAAACTTCAGAGTAGAGGTTTGCTTGATTACTGGCTAGATTTTTTTGGCAAATCCTAAATGAACTATTAACCTCTCAGCTTTCACAGGAGTTGTTGGAATTGATAGGATCTGCTTTGCCACCCACAGATCATGTGCAATTTGTATCAAAAAGGAAGATATTTGAGGAGAGCTGGAGTGGAACTAGCAGTGATGTGTCTGGCATTTTGTAATCCTGCCATTGGCTAAACCTCCTGACAATGTATCACAAGTTTAATCATATTAAAGCAGAAAGCAGAAAATGTCAGGAAATACTGAGATGGCTTAGCTGACAAATGGGAGACAGCTGGGAAAAGGGAGAGGGGATTTCACTTTTCAAGGGCTGGCCATCATTGTATTAACAAGAAATCCTCACCAAATTTGCCCTCATCCCCTCTAATAAGTAAAATATAGGGAATATGAGTTCTGCAGATAAAATAGATATCAGGATGCAGAATCTGATCTTTCAGTTTCCTGCTCAGAGTCATAAAAGAACAGAATGATTTGGGTTGAAAGGGACCTTAAGGATCATCCAGTTCCAACCCCCTGCCAGGGGCAGGGACCCCTGCCACCAGACCAAGTTTCTCCAATCCCCATCCAACCTGGTCTTGAGCACTTCCAAGAATGGAGCAGTCACAGCTTTTCTGGGCAGTCTGTGCCAGGGGCCTCACCACCCTGAGAGTGAGGAATTTCTTCCTAATCATCCCCAACCTGTGCTGATGTCAGGGTTTTCTCCAGCCCAGGTGTAGCACCTTGCACTTGGTCCTGTTAAACCTCATGAGATTCCCATGGGAATGCTTCACACACACACAGACTTCTGAGAAGCTGATCTAAGTGCAATGGCAGGTTAAGAAACACATGAGTTGCAAAATTTCCTGAGAAGAGTTTTCTTTCCTTCACTTCTCTTGTCTCATGGAGAATAAAAAAGGAATTAGGAGTGAAAGAAATGTAAAAAGACTCTGCATGCATTCTTGTAAGTGGATGGATTTTGGAAATGTCTGGTTTTTGATTCAACTCAGTTGAAAGTCAGTACAATAAATGCTTTTCAGGGTATACTTAAAGCTGCCCTGCCAAATAATCACTGCTAGGGTTGACAGCAGCAGAAGTGTTGAACTTAATCCAGCTGGTACCTTGTCTCCAGCTGTCTCCGGTGTTGTATGTTCCTTCAGCATGACATTTTGAAGAAACAATTAATAATACCATGTAAAAGAGGTGTTGTACTTAAGAACTCCACTGAAATTTAATATGATATTGCCCAGAGAAGCTGTGGATGCCCCATCCCTGGAAGGGTTCAAGGTCAGACTGGATGGGGCTTTTAGCAGCCTGGTCTAGAGGAAGGTGTCCCTGACTATGGCAGGGGGCTGGAATGGAAGATATTGAGGGTCCCTTCAAACTCAAACCACTCTATGATTCCTTGATTTTATGATAACAGGTGAGTTGGACCTGTTTAAAAGGTAGAGCAGTTTCAGGAAGCAATTATTATTGTTGAGGCTGTATGAGGACCTAGTGGTGACATCCTTTTATTTCTGGTAAAAAATGTCAATGATGCAATGTTTGACAAATGTGTAAAACCAAGATGGAACACTTGGAAAAAGAACTAAGCCATACACTGTGTTGCAGACCACTTGCAAATTTGTAAGCTGATGAACAAGGTCTTGGAATGAAGTATTAGAAACAACTGGCAAATTATGGAAGTAGCTAGCTGAATCAAGATTTCAAATTGCTGTTGTAGCAAAGGGGACTGACTTGAACCCAGAATACATTAGCTGAAAAACATCAAGTAAGAGCAGAGAAATAGTAGTGAGATCATTCTGGAATTGATTTAATGTCTAGGTATTAAAAAAATGGGCAGTCAACAAAAGGCTTAAAAATAACTTTGAAACTTCATTGATATTTAGGAAACTTGAGTTATAGGCAAATGCTTTGAAAGCCTGAACTCTACACTTCACCCATGAACACTTGACAGTGAAGTGAACATTTACAAAGTGAAATAAATGGGTGGGTGGATGAGCTGGATCTGAAAATACATGAGCTAAAAGCAAGACACTTTATTTTTACCAGGGATCGTGGTACGGCAAGGAGGATTTCCTTGACTTGAAGTCTTTAAATCAAGATTGGTTTTTTTTTCCATTTTAAATATACATTTTGTTTTAACTAGACATTATAGACTCAGAGGAGAAATTGCTATTTCACATCATCTGTGCTATATGAAAATGAAAATGGAAGGTCACCACAGTTCATTCTTGACTTAATATGTAGACCTGTATGAAATTAGGGGCCAGTGAGTAGCTGGATTTTGGCCATTTGATGCAATTCTGTTCAGTGTCAGTGACCCAGACTTGCTGCTCCCTGGCAAGCTGGTTACACCAACTCACTCTTTGGAAACTGCAGTTCCCAACAATCCCTCATTTCTATCACCTGTGTAAAAATTGTGCTTGAAATAGAAGAATAGGTGCAAGAAAAGCTTTTTAATGTTTTTTTGAATGCTGCGGGATGAGGTGCAGAGTTTCCCACATCACCATCATGGCAAAAATTTGCAGTCATTTTATACCAGTGATAAATATACTTGTGGTAATTTTTAATTGCCATCCTTCGACTCTATCTAGTCCCCATGGCCAGGTGAGCACCCTAATCCCAAATTTGGATGCAGGCTCCAGACACCTTTTTTCTTCCAAACATAACATCCACACAAATCCTCTGTGCCTGGGTTTCCACTAGGAGAGAAACTCAAATACCTGTCTGTAAAAGGGACCAGTGATAGGAAAGGAGGAAAAGAAAATCTGACTAAGGAAATAGAATCTAAAAATCCAACTTCATAAAAGATTCTATGACTACAAATCTCAGTAGAGGCCACACTGCCTCCACTTACCCTGCACCAAATTATTCTTTCGTGGCTCAAAAAAAATTTGGGAAAACTAGACTCTTCCCATCAAAGCTGGGAATTTTTTCCCCTCCAGTGCAAGGAAGAATACCTGAGAAAGGAATTTCCAGCTTACTCCTTATAATATTCTTATAATAAGTGCTGGAGGGATTCCTGGAATAGCAGAATTCATCTGTATGAATGTTTTGGCACACATAGGAAGGGTAATGCAGATATTATTCTCACACTCCCATTTATTTGAATAATATACATTGTTCACTATCCAATTTCAGTCTCCCACTCAAGTTGCTGCTGTCATTCACTCAGACAGCCATTAGGCACTAATGATACAACTTTAATTTAGACCCACTTTTCAAAGGCAACAGGCCTGCATCAACATCTCCTTAGTGAATAATTTTGGGGTAAATTTGGGAGTCAGAGTTTTTCTGAGGTTACTGAAATGCAGATTTTTCCTGATGCTGTCACAGAATTTGTTAAGAATTTGTTAGTATTTTTGAGGCAAAATATCTAGATTTCAAGTATTTTACTGAGTTCTTAAAAAGAGACATTTGAAAAAAATCAAACAAACAAAACCAACCAGCAAACAATACCAAACCCTGAAATGAGGAATGGCTGGTTATTTGCCTAAAAAAGTTGTATTGAACCACCCTCACACAGGACATCATGTATTATATCCTGAAGGGAAGAAAAAAGTTGACAACAAAAAAATCCACTTAATATTTTCATATTGTTTGATTTAAAAAATTATAAATTCTGCTGTGAACCTCTCTGAAATCACAAAAGTGATGCAAGGGACCAGAAGCTGGACACAAGAAGAGATATCAAAAATTTGGCACACACACCAAGTATGATAGAAATAGTCAAGGTCACAAAGATTTAAAATCACCATGAAGAGGTGTAGTTCATTACCTGACTTTCACAAATTCAGCCACCTGAACAAGGTTTCATCTGGCAGCTGTTGCTCTGAACAGAAGCAGGAATTAATATGGATAGCACCTGTTACAGCACTGTTGCCTTATGGAGCATCAATGGAGAATCTAAAACCAAAGACTTAAATCTCTCCTGTCTAATTTAGGACCTAAATGTTTTGCTTTTCCATTAAGGTAATTGCTGTTGTCTTTTATTCTAGGGAAACACAGCACAAAAAGGCATTTATTATATATGGCAAAATTTGCCCCTTACAAAGTAGTGATGGTGGAAATTTATAGGCCACAAAAGAAAAATGTCCTTTATATCATGAAAGCCATGAAAGTTATTATATGGTGAGGAATAAATGTCTTTCTCCAAAGTCTTGGCCCTGTGCTTCGACCACATGAGCAAACAGCTCTGAGGTGAAAGTCGAAAGCCACAGTGAATAATATGAGGTTCATAAAAGTGTTCAAATAATGAAATAATGTGAACCACCCTGCAAATATCCTTATGGAAAATGCTCAGTAATATGGATTCTTTCTGAAAGAGACACTTCATTATTAGGTGGACAAAAGAGACACTTCATTTTTAGGTGGCCAACAAGATGCATCCAGGGATTTATAGAACTGTCGCTCTCCATTTTCCATATGCTGCCTGAAGATTAGGATGATGAACACATTATGCAGCAAGATAAAAAAGTAGATAGAAAAACAACAAGCTTTTTCTTTATCTGATATAAAGCAGTACAAACCTTTTGCAACCAGAGGTTTAAAACTGGCTGCCAATTGCTGTAGATATATTTTCCTTCTGGATTCAATTTCCTTCCTACATGTTCTTTTACTTCCATAGTTGTAGGCATCTCATCAGCAATATGATGTGCAATTTATTAGAACAGACAACACTTAATACAAATATTTGCAGTAAATAACCAGATAATTTGCTCCTTACTTGCTGGGAACAAGTTGCAGATATTTTAATTTCTTCCTGTAAAAGATATGTTCTGACTTGTTATAAAGAGTTGAAAGCAATATCATAGGTTAAACATTTTGTCTTGTAAAAGTTTAATTGTTCAAAATAAGACTTTGAGAAAAACTATGGAGCTTATTTTTAAAATGAAAAGTATTATTTTTTATTCATTAATGGTAAATTTAATTTCTATCTGCTTTGAGCTTTTTTTTTTTGGTACTCTTTTCTTAAGGGATTCACAATCTGTTCTGTTGATTTTAGTCCTGTTACAGAGAAATGACATTTATTATCTCACTGATAAACGGTGAGATTATTCTTTATTATTGGCTATGAATAAATTTGGAATGAAAATTAGATATTTTATAACTAACTCAGCTGTGAAGTCCTGAAAAGCTTTTCAGCAGGATAGGTGAGAATAAAAGGCTCTCTTGAATCTTAAAACAGGTATTAATCAATGAAGCGAAGGGATTGGATGTTTTGGTTATCTGTGATAGCATTGAAACTGGTTTTGGTAATCCAGGGGTTGCTTTTTGGTCTGTCTTCTGTTTAAAGCAATCTAAAACCTTTGTGAAACATTTCTAGAAGTCATAGCAACTATTTTCCTTACATATATTTTCATTTACAACTGACAAAATGCAAAAAACACCCAAAACTATTAAATGAAACCTGCATATTTTAATATTGTTAGACATTGTTATTTTTCAATCCCCTCCAAAAGAATTTAATAATTAATTTATAAGTTATTAACACATTTTCTTTATTTCTGGAGATGATTGAGTTGCTCTTGCCTCGAATATAAGTTCTAGAAATTCAGGATGTATTTGTATCTCTATCTTACTATTCCTTCAGTACAAGTTATTGGGAAAGAAAAAATGTGTTCCAGTGAAGCCATAGCAATCTATAAAATCAAAAGAAAATGTACATATTTTCTAAGAAAACAGTTTGATATATTTTCCTGGATTTTTTTTCCTGTTGGTCAGAATTACAAGGATGATCGGAAAATCTGACCCTTGAATAAACATGAAGTGAAACCTCTTCAAGCTGCTTAGATTTTTTACAAGTGATTACGAGGTCATTGAATACATACATTTAAAGGCTTTTTATTCCAGTCTCTGCTAAAAATTGCTGAACTTAGTGAAATCTATTTTAGTTGGAATCAACATATTATCATACTGGACTACTATTAAGCATTTTATCACCTCTAAGTTGTGCATAACAAACAGCTGACTTTTTAAAGTGGTACTTAAACTTATTAGGAAATCATAGAAAATAAGTAGACTTTTGTCCATCTGCTAAACTATAGAGAGATGTCCCTGCAGTGATCTACACACAACTGTGTTCAAATTTAATTAAAAACTTCCAGTCACTGAAAAAGCCTGCAATCATTATGGACAATATTTCCTATGTGCCCACTGAGTATCTTGATTAACGTCCACTATTAATGTCTCTTCTTGTATTTTAATCCATTGTTTCTTCTCCTGTCTGTGGGAGACACAAGAACTGATTTATTCCCACTCTATTTCTCGTGATGTTTATAATCACTGAAGACTTTTTCTATTTAACTTGACTTTTTTAATTCTTTCCTTACAATGGATTATGAATTTCTGATCACTCTTATTCCTCTTATATCCAGCCAGCTCACATTTCTCTTCAACAGTGACATCTCAATCTAGACAGAATTCTGGCTGCCATTTGGGACAGAGGACTTTCTTCAAGATACCATATCTACTTGTACATCTCCACATACTTTTGCTTTTCTCTTCTGTTATAGTTCATGTCTTCTGGACCCCAGGATGCAGCAGTCACACCTAAATGTATCATTAGACCTTTTTAAAATAAAAGAAGAAAATAAAGAAAAATGCAATATGCCTAACAAATCATTATTTCAATATTTCACTGTTTTTATATTTTGAAACGTAATTTCTCTGAAAGCAAATTTTCTTGGGGGAAATTGAATTCCAACCTATTTCTCATTCCCAATTTTCGTGGGGGAAATCTTTATGTTCACATATGTTTGGGTATGATGTTCAGAAAAGAATCCAATACTCTGATGGGTTTGATCAGATCTCTCAACATCTCAGACATCAGGAAATAAGCACATTCCACCTTGTCACTGTGTGCAGTCACAAAGAGCTGCAAAAGCAGTAAAATGGCCTAGAGATATAAAAACACATGCAACAAGTTTATTCTGAAGTGCTTGTGAACACATTCATATATTCAACTGAATATTTTAGGGATATTTTTATATGATCAGTGATCTGGTATTCAGAGTCTGACTCCTGTTTTGAGACATGGTCCTGCCATTGTCACTGCCACCCACATATCCCTGATTGTGATTTTGTATCAAATTGTCATTTTCCCCCAGGGCAGCTGCTGCATGAACACAGGACATGGCAGCATAACTTAGCTTAGGGTGGGCAACTTGTTGGCAGGAAAGACACAGTTGAAGAGAAAACAACTCCAAGTTGTATGTGTACAGCAGATATAACATTGTATAATTAATCTCATATGTATACCAGAATGTTTACATTAAGTTATAGTAAAATATTTTCATTTGAAAGTGTTTAAATAGCCTTTTCTCTGGACTCAGAGTAGTTGCTTACAGTGTTGCATTTAAATAGGAATTTTAACTCCCACTGACCAGCATCATTAAGAAGGAATGTTCAGATCTGGTTCACTGGCCAGTGATTTTCCCCAGAAATAGATCAAATATTTCAGCATACGATGAAGGAGAATCAAAATCTTTACAGAGAAGCCATTGATTTACATTTGTACCTCTCTTGTTATGTAAATATGCACAGATTGTCTCATGGATATATATGATAAGTTCAATTATTAAATAAATTCTGTCTGTATTACATGTGTAAATGATCTAATGAAAAAAATTACTGAAAAGATTTGCACCAGTGTGCTTTGGGATGGATGTTCCATTCATACAACCTATGTAAAGAACAGAAGGTCATTTTTTTCTTATTTTTTTTCTTCCACAACAAAATAAAATGTCAAAACATGAACCCTTTCATTCCTTAAATGGCTCATCTCAAAATTTAAATCTTTACCCTGACAGTAAAGATTAAGAATTTAGCAGTTTAGCTAACAGTGCTGTAATGATTTCAGAGATGGAGAAGAGTCTGGCACCCATCACTGTCTGGTTTGAAGAAATAACTAGATAAAAGCTTTTACAGGATGAGTAGGACAGTAAAAATATCTTGTTGATTACTGTTTATAGATATTTTCAGATAAAGAAAATCACAAGCTACATTGTGAAAAGCAATTAACAAAATAACTGAATGCATCTGGTTGAAGGGGCTCATGGAGTCAGGGCTGTGGCTGCTCTCCCTCCATGGGTGCAGAAACATCTGACCTGAGGGTGGACATTTGGTAGGTGAACCCACCTGGACACAGCTCTGTCTGACAGGGGAGCAGCTCCTGGTCTCTTCTCACAGCATCCACCCCTGCAGCTCCTCCACTGCCAAAACATCACCCTGCAAACCCAATACACTGTGACAAATGAGAAAAGAAGTGACCTTTGACAAACAGATTTGAGTCAGGTCTGAGAGAGGTGTTATGACTGGGTGACCCTGTGTCTAAAACAATGAGCCCCAAGTTGTAATTCAAAGTCCTGCTCTCTCAAGGCAGCAAAAAGCTCTGCCATGTGCTCCAACCCTATGGAGACACCCTCAGTAGAGGCTCTGGGTAGCTGACAGAGTGAAAAGAATAACGATGAAGAACCTTCCTACAAAGGATAACATTTTATTTAGTAGAAATGGGTTACTGGAAAGAAAATAGCTATGGATTACAACCAGGGATACAGCTCCCTAGTAGTGTGACCGTGCTAGAGGAATAGTTTGAGTATCACTTTGCACCACCAAATTGTGCAGAATGTCCTTCTGGGGTATTTTTAGTTCAGGGAAAGTAAATGGGACACAAAAACCATTTTTTTTCCATCCTCCACAATTACATTCCAGGTGCAAGGATTTTTTATGAGCCCAAGAGCAATGGCAGACATTTAGTCAGATTTTGATGTCATAAGAAGGGGGAGCTGATACCTTCCCCATTCCTAATCCCTCGCAGTAAGATTGTACAGCAAGGCATCCTTTTTACCCCAGGGTCCTGCCTTCAAGAGCAGCCACAACAGTGAATAGGAAAAATGCTCAGAAATACCAATAACAAGCATGAAAAATCCCATATTGACTTGGCTCTCTCCTCAAAGGAGGTTTATTTTCTGTCCTTGGGTATAATGAACTGTCATTTGCTATTTTTGTTCACAGTCTGAGCCACAAAGGTAAGCATGATGGGTAATACAAATGAACCCTTAATCTGTTGAGCAACCTCACAACTCAGCCTCTGGGTTATATCAGGGTAGCACTTTCACATCCTAGGATTTATTCTCCATTCAATCAGTTGCTGAATATGGTCCTTAATTTGAATTTTTTTCAGTCTTTCAAATGCTTTGTCTTTCAACATTTATGATTCATTTATGCCTCTTTTTCTATTCCACTGCAGATAAAAAAAATACAAAAACAGTGTCTACCATCAGATATGTGCATTCAGTATTCCTTCAATTTCATCTGCATTTGAAATATGTATATGTGTGGGTAGTAGCAGGTTTACCTGCCTGAGACACTGGATCAGAAGTTGAGAAACAGAGCAAGAACAATGTAATCTTTTAAATTTTTTTGTCATAAGTCAAACCTTAGATGTGCAATTTCTTCCCCTGATTTGAATAATATGATTATGTTTTCAATCCTCACACATGTGCTCAAAGTGAAGAAAAAAGATGTTTCATTTCACAAGATGTTTCATTTACACCATGCAGAATGTCATTCTCATATTTTTACATGACTAGAATCTCCTTATCTCCCAGCTCAGCATCACCAAGTGCTGCAGCTCTCATGTGAGGGCTTGGAAAGTACGACACTACATGAGAAAACAAATTAAATGGAAAACAACAAATACACTTTGGGGGCATCAGGAAGAGCATTCCCCAGCAATGGGACAAGAGGAATGGGCAGGGACTGATGCCCAGGAAGTTCTACTTGAACATGAAGAAGAACTTCTTTACTGTGCAGTGACTGAGCACTGAACAGGTTGTCCAGAGAGGGTGTGGAGTCTCCCTCAGTGGATATTCCAGAATTGCCTGGACACAATCCTGTGCTGTGTGCTCTGGGATGACCTTGATTCATCGGGGAGGTTGGACCAGATGAGCCCACTGTGGTCCTTTCGAGCCCGACCCATTCTGGAATTCTGTGTAAAAGAAATGAGCACATGGAGTAATTATATAGCAGTCAATGAAATCACAAAAGCAGGAAGAAATCTTACTCTCACTGGGCAGAAGGGGCACAGCCTGGAATGAAAGTAAATCGTGTGTAAACCTGGCTCATGAAGCAGTCCCAGTGCCCTTCAAGCACTTGAAGAGGTTTTGTGTTCATCAGTGGGTGAATTTCACATGGAGAAATAGCTGCATTTAACTTACAATGCAACCCATGCAAACCACTGCCTAATTTTGCATTGCTAATCTTTTAAAATGTCAAACTTTCTTAAACACAGGTTATTGATTAAAAAATCTTCCTTTTGGGTGGTTCCACACACAGAGGACAGATATGTTATCAGCTCATTCCTGTTAATATGGGAGTGGAGTATATTTGGGGTTTGTGTTACAAACATGACTTCTACTGACTTTCTGCTTAGAGGGTAATCTGGTCTAATGACGCCAGATGAAAGGTAACTCGTGCAGAGAAAAGGAGAAACTTAGAGATGTGGGAAGAGAGTAGAGGTTTTCATTATATGAATGGAGAAAGGAAATCATCCAATAACATTATGAGACTGCTCAAAACTAGAGGACTTGTCTCTGCCAACTTTGTCTGTCTAGAAGTTTAGTGTCTTCTTGGAGGCAACCCTGGCCAGTTGAAGAGAGCTCTAGACAATGATAGACCCCATACTGAGATACACTTGTGATATGGGTGGAATATATACATATATATGATCACTTAGAAGTTCCTCTTTTCTCATTTATTACAGAATTGCTGCAATGACCAGGGAAATAACATTCTTATTCTATATATGCTGCTAAATAGGGATCCTTCTCTGCCTGTGAGGCACATTTACACTGACAAGCCATCTCAGTGCTTGGTATTTTGTACTAGGTCTCCTCTGGAACCCCTGACTGCCTCTTTAAAGTCATAAAGAAACATAATTTTTTTCTGTCTTTTTTTTTCAGTTTTTTTTTTTTTCTTCCCCCCTTAAAAGTATCATAAATAATGTGACAGCTGTATTGCAACCCCTCACAGTGGTGTTTTCACACCACAAAGCTGCCAGTGTGTGTTACAGCCCCATGGGTATAGCAGATGGTGGTGTTTGAGAGTGTTCATCCTGACAGGACAGCATCAGATGCTGTGTGATGTGTAAAGAGACAAACCTGGTGTATTACTAACCTTTTGGGTGCATTACTGACCTTCTGGGTGCATTAATGACCTTTTGAGTCTTGCTTCTGTTTCTTGGTAGATTCTGAACCACCTGAGCAGTGTTTGGGAACATACCAGCTGGCACATAAGATTATTTCAGGATAACCACAGACATAACCTGAGATATACATAACCTCAGATAACCCGAGCCTACACCCTGGTGCTGTTTTATTTACCAATATACACTCAGCCCCAGGTGGCTGAAGGTAAGTGAGATGGGACATTCAGGCTTTTAACAACAGTCAAGGTTGTAATTGCTCACCAGCCATACCCAAAAATGAAAGGTAAACACTCACACTCCTTCCCTTGTGCTTATTTCTGGAGAAATGCAGAAGAAAAATACACAAAAAGTAATTTTGATTTTCAATTTTAATTTTCAATTCTGAAATCTTCTAAGACTGGTTATTTTTCTAAGTTTGGGTGGTGTTTATTTTTTATTGGCGTTAAATGTAACAGGGTATGAGCTTTATTTAACTACTGTTCTTTTATTTCTTCAGGCAAAACTACTCCCTAATGTTTAACCAAACTTGAACAAAAATTTTTATGTGTGAGTTTCATTGAGACATAAAATTTTTGATTCCATTTTCTAGGCATTCATCTCTTGTACAAGCTTTGCAAATCTAATCCCAGGATTCAGTTTACTGAGTGGAATCAAACAAATGCAGTAAACACAGTATTTTGATCAGGGTTTTTTTTCTTTGTGAAGATGGAAATGAGTTTTTTCAGCTCCTACTGGGTTCAGCTACACCGTGTTCCCCCATGAAAATGAAACCATCTCAGTGTGCCAGGCCCCTGGATTGTGCTGTGGGACAGGAAGGTCGTTGCCATACCTGAGTGATCCAGCCTTTACTGAGCAATGAGCCTTTATGGCAAATTTGCCAAAGGGAAATGCACAAAGATGATCAGTCTCAAATGGAAACTGCCCTGACTCCTCTCGGCCTTGCCAGATATCCTTGACTGATAACTTCAAACTGAACGTGACAAACTCACTGCATTTATTTCATTGAGAAACAGTGTGAAGGTGTTTGCAAATAGAGTTTGATACCTGAGATCTTGGCTGCCATAAGGCCTTAAAATTGATTCTGGCTTTATCCAGAGTCTACACCTAATCCTGACACTTGGGTAAGATAAACAGAAAGTAATGACAAATCTCAGTGATTCAGAGGCTGCTGGATGGGGTTTTTTTTGCCTTTAAAGAGTTTCTGGTTGGTTTGTTTTTCAGCAGGCCACTCAGGACCTCAAGTAATTAAGAAACTAGCAGCCACTAATGTTTCAATTCTGTTGAGCTTCCTTAGAGCTGTGGTTTCCTGGCTCAATAAATAGCTACACTCTTAAATACGGAAAATGTATTTCATTCAGCCTCAAAATATGTCTTTGCTGTTTTCCCATGATTTTAACAGAGAAACATTTACAGTTTCAGATAACACTGATGCAGATGATCAATTGGTTATCACTGCTGCTGTTTCCACAGCTCCCTGTTTTTTAATAGCAGTAGTGGGTTTTTTTTTCCCAAAGTGCTCCAGCTCTGAACAGCAATAAAAGTGAGGTCTGTTTACCAACACAAAACATTTCATTTCTTCATGGTGTCATGAATACAAACCAAACACAGAACATTACACAACTGGTGACACTTAAATGTAAGTCAATTATGCAGGTTTAATGTATTATACACATAGCATCTGTACATGCAACAGCATGGGATTGAGAAGCACTTAAATAATTAAGTTAATGGGAAAGTACTGGGTAATTAAAGGACACTGAGGAGAACAAGTGGAATTTGTTTAGGGAGAGAGTTTATAGATTTGTGAAATGGGAGGATGGCACCATGTAGCAAAGCCATGGTCTACCTCCTAGCTCACAAGTAGATGGTTGATGAGACCTTTCTTGTCCTGGTCTTTCATTCTGGAATTTCTTTCAAGCCTTTTTATGGATTTTATTATGATTTTATACCACAGTGGCATTGTCTCTGGTTATTCTAGAACCAAGGACAAAAAGAGACACAAAACCAATTCAGGATGGAAGGAAAATGCCCTAAAGATCATTAAAGAGTGGCAGAATGTAGACGGAAAATACATTTTCTGGAAACTAGTAGTTCCTGCTGCACTTATGACCATAAAAATGTGAACATTTATGTTTCTTCTAATATAAACATCAATAAAATACTTGATAATGATGCTATAAAAATGTACAAATCTGCTTTGCAAAGTATAAGAACGTGTGGTCTTCTTGTAATAGCAGACTTCTGTCTCCTGTGAACCCCAAATCCTACCTGTTAATTGAAGTGTTAAACACAACTGACCCTGACACACTTCCCTTCATCCTGACTTAACCTGCCTTACAAACATCAAGGCAAACTTTACTTGTGGCCAGAAGCAAGTCCTGTACACCATTTACATCCTACTTGTGTCCTGTTGGCACTCTTCCTGAGTGAGAGGGAGTCTTCAATGGTGCAGTTTAAAAAGGAGGAATCCCTCTGTACAAAGAGGTTATGTGACTTGCTTATGTTTTAGTCAGGAGAATAAATGGAGTTTATTCCATTTAGGGTTGTCCAGGGTTTATATTCATAAGTAAATAAAAAAGCAATAGTCATCATTCCAAGGTCTTCTACGAAACTGGTGAAAATTTGACAAGGAGAAAAGAAATTTCACCTTAACTGTCCTCCCCCTCTCATCCCCTCCCTTTTTTTTTTTTTTTTCTGTAGCATATAATAAGACAGATCTCTACACTAATAGAGTTTTGTAATTTCTCCTTCTATCATTCTAATAATCCTAGGATGAATTTCACTTGGTCTTGATTGAGTCCATTTAAGCACTTCACTACTAGCTCCATATTAATCTGATCTCCTGAGATACTGAAAAAGTGACTGTCTGCTAAGGACACTGTATCATTCTTTAATGAGAAAAAAAATTAAGTATATCACATCTTTGTCAGGAACCTTTGTTATTTGACTTACAACCTTGCTCCAATTTAGATTACTTTAGATAAAGAAACCTGCTTTCACATTTACCACTGCCATAACCTTGCTCAAATATGTGGTTACTTTTCCTTCTATGCTAAGACAAATTCAACTAAAATAAATATGCAATTATTCACTCATCTAAAGAGAACCACTATCATTTATTTAACAGACTAGAAAAATATACATGCAAGGCTGCTCAAACATTGTACTGTGGTTTGGGGTTTTTTCTCCTTTGCTGAAATATCTTAAGATTCCATGAAATTTTGTGTCACAAAATATGTGCTAAAATATGAATACACAATATTCTGTATAGCACCATTTAGATAGAAAAAATAATAAAGGTGGGGGCTCCTGCAGTTTGTGTCCGTTCACACTGACAGAAAATCTGTCAGCTTGTTTACCTCCTTCTTTACAAGGCTCATTTGATTCAACATTACCTTCTTTGACCACAAAAACAGCAGAGAAAACTAATCAGCAAATGGCAGAGATTGTTTGAAACAAGACATTTCTAAAGTATCCAAAATTAAAAGTTTATAAGTGTTCACAACTATGTTTTAATGGGGTTTTAATTAACCAGGGTCAGCTTCAGCAGAATAAAGTGGAAAATGTCAGAAACTCTTTTTCTTGCATGTTTATTAAAAGAATTCGAAAAACAACAGAACACTAAAACTAAAAACCCAAACCCCAAAAATAAACCCACAGAAAATATAAGGTGCTACAATGACTTCATTTATCTGAACTCAAATCACTCAGGAGAAGTTGTTGAAGTCACTACAGAGAGAGCCAAGAAAACCTTTGATTCAGACTATGCAGGTACCATTACATACACTACAGAACCTGCAGAGTTTTGCTTCAGTCACAGCTTGTTTCCATGTCCTCTGGAAACAGGAATGACTTCAAAGGACTCTGGGATGACTTTAAAGATCTTTTGTAAATTAAACATTCTTAATTAATACTCTTATCTGGCAGCAATGCCAACTGTCATGGAACAATGCATGTCCCTCCTGTTGTTAACACCTGTTAAACGCTATTACTCTCAACAATCATGCATGCTCATTCAAGGTGTTTATTGGAAATAATCTCTAGACTGTGCTAAACCCTGAGTGCTGGTTGGGAATTGAGTGGGACACTTGTTTTTGAAGTAAGTCAAACTGTGCAAAGGGCTGCTCTACCCAGAACTGTTTCTGTTCCAAGGAAGATTTTTAGTCCTTCCCAAAGCAGAGCTGTAGCCTTGTCTTTTATGGACTTTGTTTGGGAGTGGGCTAGTAGTTGGACCCAAAATGAGAGAATATTCTGATGAAGGGACTTCCTGCTGTACACAACTTTAAGGAACACACACACACAAATTTCTATTTATGAGTTGGACATGACCGCAGTTTCAGGGAAAAAAAAAAAACCAAAACAAAAGACAGAGAATTTACTAATTGACTGATAGCAGATCTTGTTTACTGTCAGTCTGTTTGAATGTCAGTAGAGTAAGGACATTAAACAATATCATTTGAATTTGAATCCTGCTTGTTACTGAGCTTCAGCTGCTCCTGAATATATGACAGATGGACATGGCCAGTGGTTCATTCACTACCATTGTGTCCCTCAAAGTTACCCAGAAGATTAAGAACCACTTTGTTCACTCTCATGAAACTCATTTGAGCAATAATTTCAAGAATTCAGAGAGTGAATCAGTACTATTTATTACTCCTTTGTAGGAATCTGGAAAACAACAGACTCATTTATAATTAAGAGAAGACATCTTTCTTTCCTCTGACAGCCCTGATGGATGATAATTTCAAAACCTTCTCTTTCATTTAATATATAAGAAGGTCAAAAAGCTTTAAATTCTTGTCCTTTGCTTTTCACTGTTCACTAGGTATTTCCCGATCCAGTAGATCACAGGAATTTACTTTTCATCATGTTTTTCTCTTTCTCTTTGGAATGGTGCCATGGAGAACTGTCTTTGGTGACATTAATGACGATACTATTAAAAATCTACCTCAAAAGCAAACTGAGCACTGACTAACCAAATAGGCTTCAAATGAAGGCAAAATGTAGATTTTGAAGCATGTCCAATTCACAATATCAAGCTAACACTGTATTCCAAATGAATGTGGGAATCAAAGATAATTGCTCACAATCTCCCATGAGTAGGTCAAATCCCAGTCAATTCCTGAACAATAGATGGCTAACTTCCCTAAATCTGCTTCTCTCCCTTTTTATTGACATGTCAGGAGCTGGACTTCAGTGATCATTTTGGATTCCTTTTAATTCAGGATTGTCTATGATTTTATGTCATATGACATGGAATATCATAGAATCACAGAAGCATAGAATAGCTTGTGCTGGAAAGGGCCTTAAAGATTAAATAGATCCAGCACCCCTGCCATGGGCAGGGGCACCTTCCATGAGATCAGCTTGCTCAGAACCCCATCCAGCCTGGCCTTGAACACTTCCTGGCATAGGGCAGAAACAGCTTCTTTGGAAAAAACTGTTCCAGTGCCTCACCACCCTCACAGGAAAGAATTTTTTCATAATAGCCAGTCTAAACCTACTTTCTTACAGCTTGAAACCATTCCTCCTTGTCCTGGCACTCCAGGCCCTTGAAAAAATTCTCTCTCCATCTTGTAGGCTCCCTCCAGGTACTGGAAAGCCAAAACTGAATCACCTGAAAGCTTCTTCCTTTCCAGGCTGAACCAACACAAATCTCTCAGCCTTTCCTCACAGGAGAGGTGCTCCATCCCCCTGGATCATCTTGGTGGCCTCCTCTGGACTGGTTCCAACAGGTCCTTCCTGTGCTGAGACCCCAGATATGGACACAATGCTCCAGGTGGGATCTCATCAGAGCTGAGCAGAGGGACTGAATCACCTCCCTCAACATCTTCAGTTAGTTCAGCTTGTGTCCTCTCCCAGCATCTTGCTCAGCCCCAGTCAATTCAGTGTGGGGCAAATTGAGAAGCACAGCACTCAACATCATGTGAGCAGAGTTCAGCAATACACAAATGTTTTATTAGTGCTTTTTTTGATCACAAGTGTAAAATACAGCTCTGTACCAGCTGCTGTTCCCTTCAGACCCAGGTCAAGGACACCTGAAAGGCCAAGATGTCATCTGAACATCTCTTCTATTCAGTTTTGCGTCATGCAAAATTAAACAATATTAAATGCAGTGTAATAAATTTTCTGATTGAAAATTTTATTTCATTGAAATAAAACTCTTATGTGATCCCCTAGATCTCTCTATCTTTTGAATGGGCTATATCCACTCTCTGAACAGGAAAACTTGCACTGCAGCAGCACAGTTAGATTACTGTGGAAATTGTGTGAAAGTTAAGTTAGTAATTCAATCTACAAAGAATCCTTAAGACAGCAGTAACAACAACTAAAACAGCCATGTCCCAAAATGTGTCTGCCTCTACCAAATGCAATTTTTGCTAAAGTAATTTCAAATAAGATGGTCCTGCTTGGTGTGACACCATCTGTTGAATTTCCCTTGCTCATGTATTACTAAAGAGTAAGTGGCAACTTTGCATAATTTAAAATAAAACACTCAAATGGGGAAACAACTTCTCAATTACAGTCATGAAAAGGATCAGGTGGGCTCTTAATCATCCCACAGACCATTGCACGGCTGACTTCACATTTGGGAAGACACTTAACCTTTAATATAACCAGTGTTTACACAGACTCCAATACTGTTGGAAAAGAGTTTTTCAATCTTCAGCAGCTCATTAGTTGAAGTACTGGCTTTTTCTATGTTTTTTTGAGGTTTCTGTTTCTCATGGGAGAAGGAAGAACAATGGGAAGTTAAATGTATTTTCAAGAAGTAACAGAATGTGCCTCACAATATTCAGGAATATTGTTTTTTTCCTTATTTCTGGTGTTTTATGTGCCAAATCAAAGTAGAAAAAAAATCTGCTTGCCTCTCCTGCTATACTGACTGATTTTTTTCTCCCAATTATTTGTAAATTCAGGTGATGGTAATTCTCATGACCACGATTTTCAACAGTCTCAGTTGAAAGTTGATTCATGGAAGAAAGCACAATGTAAAGGTTTAGTACTGGTTAGAAAAAGAAAGGGGGAGAGACTGATGAATGAGGACTGAAACAGCTTCCTCTTTTCAAAGGTATGTGATCCACATTCATGTTTGTTCAGCAAGCTTAGAAAGAGAAGGTTTGGGGGCCAGAAGGCAGGAGACAGGTGGACATTGGATTGGAAACCCTAAAATTCCTTTTGTTATTTGCCAGGAGCTGAAATATTGCTATTTGAAGAAGTAAGAGCACAGGGCACTTCTGCTGATATGTTTCTTAACTTGACTAAAGATAAGGAAATTATTCCATTTTCGAGGAAGGAGCAGTTATATTTGATGCTTTCCCTAAGTACAGCTCTCCATCTGAGCTTGTTCTTCCATGAAAAAAGCTCAGAATACAAAAGGAGTTTAAGCCACAGAGATGCAGTCATGAACACAATGTAGGCACATGGGTTAGAAAACAAGTTTGTTGAAACAAGGAGCACCAGGTTGCTGCCAAAATTATAGATACTGACACAGAGCCCGAAAATTCACCCTCGGAACTCTGTAACATGAAAATAAATCATGAGAAATAGGCCTCTTCAAATCAGATAATGTATCTTCCAGGACTCCTTGAGCACCAGCTGCATCTTGCAGAAGAATATTTATCTCAATTAACACAAGTGCACCCTGAAGAAGCGTCAAAGGGCTGTGCCATCAATCTGGAGAGAGCAGCAGCAGCTTAATGCTCCAGCACGCAGTGATGAGGCAAGAAAAACAGGAGGCTACCCCACACACTGCACAAGTGCAGCTCTCCTGAATCCTTGATTTTAAGTCCTTACAGCCCCTTTGGGACTCCAGAGTTGATTGGAAAATTTATGCAAATTCAGGTATTGGAGCCAGACGTTCAGGCTGACATCAGGCAGGGGCTGGAACCTTCCCACAGAAATCAAGCAGCAGAGGAGATGTATCAAGCCCCAGTCCTGCTTCTGGGGGTCTCATTAGCAGCCAGGCGTTTTCATGTTCATTTATTTATTCTTTTTGAGCTGCTAGTGGACTTATCACAAGGGAGAAATCTGCTGGCATCAGGGAGTTAAGGGGAAATTTATTTTGAAAAACAAGTTTTTAAAAAGCTATTTTGTTTTAATGAGCAGTCCCAAATACCCACAGCTCCTGCCTTACTGTGAAGATTGGAGCTTTCCCAAAGCATCCTAACCACGGGGGTGTTGATTCCCATCCCAAGAGAACAAACATAGTTTAAATTTCTAGTTTCAAGATACATTTTCAGCAGTGTCTTCCTCTCTGAGTCAAACTGGCTCACAGAGAGGGAAGTGAGGATGATATCTCCTCATTATGATATAATTAACATAAACACACATATATGTATATATACGTACACACACACACACACATACTGCACCTCTACCCCATGAGCCAGGAATGTGCTGCATCCAGCCCTGGGGGCCCCAGAACCAGAAGGACATTGACCTATTGGAGTGAGTCTAGAGAGCACCAAGATGATTACAGGGATACAGAACCTCTCCTAAGAGGAAAGGCTGAGAAAATTGAGATTTTCCAACCTGGAAAAGACAAGGTTTTGGAGTGACCTATCTGCAGTTTTCCAGTACCTGAAGGGAGCCCACAAGAAAGATGGAGAGGGACTTTTTACAGAAAGATGTAAAAGACAAGGACAGGACAAGGGGGAACAACTCCAAAGCATCAGAAACTAGGTTTAGATCAGATAATAGGAAGAAATTCTTTACTCAGAGTGTGGTGGGGCCCTGGCACAGGTTGCCCAGAGGACCTGTGGAGGTCTCATCTCAGGAAGTGTTCAAGGCCAGGTTGGATGGAGCTCTGAGCAAACTGGTCCATTGAAAGGTGTCCCCATACACGGCAGGGAACTGAAACTACATGATCATGAAGGTCCCTTTCCAACCCAAACCATTCTGTGATTTTATGATTTTATGATACACACACCACAAAAACGTACATATATATATATACAAGTATGTATGTATCTTTATTTTACTGCAGGTTATCTGCGCCAGAAGTCATTAGTAGTATCCATTTTTTATCCCAATGTGAAACTGACTATGATGTCATTGTCACACCGAAATGATGGCATGAAGGTTCCTGCAGCCCTGGGTTGACACTTTTCACATCACCAGCAGGAAGGTTTGATTTCCTGGCTTTACCTTGTTGCAGTCATTTCCAGTGGGTTTGTGCTATCAGACAAAGGAGTGGAAGCTGCAAGTCAATTATTGATACCTTCTGGAGGAGGTTTGACTCACTGGACCCAGCCCAAAGCATAATTCAACCTTTGGGATAGAAAATACAGTTTGAGAACATTTGTCAGAGAAAAAAGGTCTGAAAGAGCATAAGCTTGAAAAGAAGCCTTGAACTAGAGTTAAGGTAGTGTTATTTGGGAATTACTGAAGCCCCAAATGAGCTATGACTATTTTAAATGTGAAACTACAGCAAAAAGTGAGTTTTTAAAGATGCTGTTGGGCTAAACCTCAAAATTCTTTTTTCCTCATTTTTCAGTTACTTTCGATCTGTGTATTTTCCCATAGCAAATTGTGCACGGATATCAAAGAAAATCAAAGGATACTAGATATATATATATTTTTTTCTGACTCTGTGAGACCTGATCTGCCTAGTAAGTGTAACTTGTAGAGACAATGACAGTGCACAAGACATTGCTAGAATACATATATGGATTAAAAATAAACAATGTATCTATCTGCCTATCTATTGTAAGAATGAATGACCAAGAAAAAAAAAAAAACAAACCATAGAGTTAAAAAATGGTAATCAATTCCGTTAAGCATTTTGCTCAGTCATCTGACATTGTGGATTAAATACAAAAATAACTTCTCTGGGAAGAACTGTCTGATAACAAGCCGGCTGAAATATTCTAATTGAGAAAGAATGCAGAGTTAGAGAAAAAGAAAAAGGGTTAGAGAGGGATCAGCCTTACACTGATCAAAGCCATAGCTTTGGAAAAGCTACCAGAAATCTCGATATTTCTCTGGCACCTCATTTCACTTTTAATATATATGGAAAAATCTTTACTATCACACATCCCTCTCCTTCAGTTGCTGTTGGAACTTCCACTGAAACTGAGGCTTAGCACTCTTCTCTTTCTGTTGCCTTTAAACAGCACATTCAAAGTGATCTGGTGTATTTTACAGTAATCTGCTGAGTTCACTCTTGGTGTTGTGGTGCTTTTCAGGGCTGGACAAATGTGTGCTCAACTCTGCACACCTTCTCAAAGTTTTGCCTTCAAAAACTATTTTCTTCCTTTTGCACAAGTTATACTGTCACTCCATCTTACCACCCTACTTTGAGTTTCGTCTAAAGGCACTAGGATTAGATTATTCCAACTCAAGAACTTAAATGCTCATCATTTTTCCTACTGACTCTTGCCCTTATGGAACACCTAAAAAACCTAATATTTTGATAGAGAGACTCACAGAATATCCTTTGATTTGAAAAGCCATCTTTCTGTTCCTTGACAGAGTAAATGATAAGGAAGTGGAGAACACTGACTTTCAAAAAATTATTACATGAGTTGAACTGAGCAGTTTCTACTCAAAAAAAAAATATATATAAAAGGATCATATCTTCTTGTAGATGCCCTGACAAGTTTTGAGAAAAAAGGTGCCACAACTCCTGAGAAGAGGTCAGTTTTCCTTAATCCCATCTCAAAGGAGATTTCACTCAGTTTATTTCAGTAGTGTCCATCAGCTCAGTGGTCACATAGGACAAAGAGCAGAAAGTTTAAACATTGAACAGATCTCTGAACTCAATTTACTTCTCTAATTAAAGGTGGCTGGTTCTACTTGAGACACTTAGGGCATCTACCACATCCATATTCCCTGAGGGATGACAAAGGACCAAAAAACGAGCAGTGTTTCCCAGGGTTTGGTGTTGGGACTGTCATTGTTTGACATCTTTGTTGGAGATGTGGACAGTGGGATCGAGTGCACTCACAGTGAGTTTGTTGGTGACACCAAGCTGTGTGGGGCAGTCACACTGGAGGGAAGGGATGGCATCCAGAGGGGCCTGGACAGGCAGGAGAAGTGGGCTGTGCAAACCTCCTGGAGTCCAACAGGGCCAAGGGCAGGGTCCTACACTGGGGCTTGGGAAATCCCTAGTACATGTAAAGGCTGAGCAGAGAATGGATTGAAAAGAGCCCTGCCAGGAAGGACTTGGGGGTGCTGGTGGATGGGAAGTTGGACATGACTCAGCAATTTGTATTTTCAACCCAGAAAAAAAATCTCCATCCTGGGTTGCATCCAGTGAGGGCAGCAGGGTGAGGGAGGGGATCCTGCCTCTCTGCTCTACTCTGGTGAGATCTTCCAGTGCCTAGAGGGTACTGGAGAGAGCTGGAGAGGGACTTTTGACAAGGGCATGGAGTCATAGGACAAAGAGGCATGATTTTAAACTGACAGACACTAAGCTCAAATTCGATATTAGGAAGACACTTCTTACCATGACGTTGGTGAAGCACTGGCCCTGAAGGGCAGGTGGGATGGGGCTTTGAGCAACCAGCTCTAGTGGAAGGTGTCCCTGCCCATGGCAGGGGATTGGAACTAGTTGATCTTTAAGGTCTCTTCCAATCTAAACCATTCTAGGATTCATGAAGCTCAGAGAGGGGAGGGATAATTACTGTGTTGAAATCACCAGCATACTCTTGTGTAAGAGTCTGAATCTCTGCATCTTTACCTGTAGCTCTCACATTTTACTCAGTAGAATCCTCTTGCAAAGGATGCCTTCTTGCCTGTGGTTGTGCAATACCTAGAACAAGGAAGGCTTAGCCCATTTCTGAAGCTGCTGGATACCTTTCCAGTAATAACAACAGAAATACACTGTATTAATGAATTACTTTAGACTCTTAAGCACATAAAGGGTCCCAGATTCATGAAAACATCTCATTGAAAATTACATGAAAGCCTTGTAAAAAAGTTTTAAGCATAAACATTTAAAAAGGCAAACAAAGCAGTACTCTTTTGCATAACTCAAAGGTCAGCTATATTTTGCTGTATAGCTGCAATCTTAATTGAAACTTTTGAATTGGAACTTAGTGATTTAGGATGTTATTTTGTCCTATAACAAACATAACAAAAAGAAAGCCCACAGACTTTTAAGAAACTGAAGACTTACCATCTTCACTCCTTTGGTTCTTCCCTTCTTACTTCCTCTTTCCATCCATCATTATACATAACACTGTTTTAAAACAATGAAAGCTGTTTTTCCAGTATTGAGAGATGAGAGCTTTTAACTGGATATTATCCTATATGGAGAATTATGCCACTCTTTTGCAGGTTGGGACACGTTCTGGAATTGGTTTCATGGATCTATTTATCTCCAGCATCTGGAGATTTTAACTGAAGTGCTAATGAGTGCATAACAGAAGCATATTAATTAAGTACTAACCACAGGCTTTGGCTCAATGACAGCATACACTAAACAACACATGTGGAATATAGGTCAAAGAAGCAAGATATTAGATTACTTCTGAGTGTAAAAATAATGTATTTGATTTTAGTGGGGTATTGCATATGCAAATCATTAAAGTGGACTCTGAGGAGTTCTGTTTCTATACAGATCAGCAGTACTTGTTAATCCAAAGAATGCAAATACAGAGGAAGAGCTACAGAGTGTTTTTATGTGAATCATTTTGGATTTGCCTACTTGAGGTAGCAGTAAGCAGTGTTCTAATAATCTATTCATAAACTGAAAACTTTGTCCTAGAGGATTCACAATAAACAGTGCTGATATGCAGGTCCCCAATTAAATGTGGAGTTTACTTTTTCAACTCATGTGCATCTGTCTAATAATCTGAGATTCTGGAAGGTTTAATGTGGCTCATTAAACACTGCAGGAAACCCAAAACCAAGAAATAATGTCTTAGTAACCTCCTCAATACTATTTTAGTGTGGTTATTGGCAAAGTATCAACATAACTCAGTGAACGGTGAAATACTTTGTGGTTGAGGTTGCAAATGCAGAAAATCATAGAATCATAGAATGGTTTGGGTTGTGAAAGCAGCCACTAAAGATCTATTCCAACTCCTTTGTCATGGGCAAGTATAACTCCCACTAGATCAGCTTGATCATGGACACTACCAATGGTGGGGCATCCAACATTTCTCTGGGCAGCCTCTCCCTGCGAAAAGTTTTTTTCCTTATGTTCAGTCTAAACCTGTTTTCTGTCAGTTTAAACCCATTACCCTTCATTCTATCATTACAGACCTTGGTAAGAATATCTTTCTCTTTCTTTGCTATAAATCCTTTCTATAAGTTGAAAAGCTGCTATCAGGTCTCCCAGAGGCTTTCTCTTCTCCAGGATGAACAGTCCCAACCCTCTCAGACTGTTTTCACAGGGGAGGTGTTTTAGCCTTCTGATAATTTTTGTGATCATTCTCTGGACCCACTGCAGTAGTTCTGTGTCCTCCCTATGCTGGGAAAAACACTGCAGATGGAATCTCAGCAGAGCAGAGGGGCAGAATCCCCTCCCTTACCTGCTGCCCCTTCTGTGGGATCAGCCCAGGCCATGGTTGTTTTCCTGGGCTCTGAGTGCAGATTGATGGGTCATATCCAATTTTTCATTCTCAGGATCCCCAAATCCTCTACACTGGGCTGCTCTCAGGCCATTCTTCTCCAGTCTGTATTGATATAAGGATTGCTCCACACAATTGTGTGCACAGCACAATTATGCTGTATCAAACATCCTCAGTTACCTATACAATGATTTGAAAAGATAGGAAGAAAACTTCTTTTAAGAAGGGTACATATGGGGACTGAATAATCTTCTCCACTCTGCACTTCAGGAAAGGAAGAGCAATGTTCTGTAGTGAGACCATTGGAGATAAGTGAAAGGTTTCCACTTATGGCCAAATGCCTGCTAAAGACTATACTTTTACAATAAAACACTGGAGGAATTCATAGGAATCAGTTCATGAAGAAAGAGAAAAGCAGGGTCATCCAGAGGAAAGGAAGGGAGAAGAAAGATGTGTCAGCTGTGCTCTGATGGATGATACAAAGTGAAGTGCTAAAAGGATGCAGTGAGAGATTCAGAGTGAGGAGAAAATTTGTTGAAGGTGTCTAAAAAAATCTAAGAAAGGTGCTGGTTCTGGAATTCCATTACAGCATCCCTCTTCCTGTCAGTGCAATCCTTAGACTCTAATGATAATTAATGTCACCTCCAGGTCACAGAGCTCTATGACCAATTCCTATTTCCAAGCCCCGATGGAGAAGATCAGTGCTATTAATCTATTCACTGTGAAAAACCACACTGAGATAGTAATAACAAATACTGAAATACTCACTGGTCTTTTTGTGCAATTCTGGCATATCATCACTAAGTTATTGTGTTATTTAATCTGAGATTAATATGCATGTATTGATCAAAAAGAAAAACAATGTCTCTGTCGAATTTTAAAGATTATTTTGAGAGCAGTAATCATTAGCTCGAGATGAAAGGAATAGGATCATGGAGGACATCTTGTCTTCCACCTCCCTATTTACCCTTCTCTCTAAAGATAGAAGTAACACTCACAACAGTAGCACCTAAATACAATGAACAGCCAGAAAACTGGTACTGCTATTTTAACTTTCCTAAATCCTTCCTCATTAAAAAAGCTGTACTATAATAAGAAAAGACTGATGGATCATATTAAAACCTTGGGTTTTTTTCTATTAACTTGAGCCAAATACCCCTTTCTGCCCCAGTTCCTGTTTCAGAGAATTACAGCAGCACCTGGAGTGCTTAGACAGGACTAGGAGGGACTTTAATATGTTACACACTCTGCAAACAAGTGGACAAAGACAGCCTGTATGAAGAGTCTCATGGGGTTAAGCTGAAAGAAATGATGCCTTGTTTCTGCTTTACAGGTGGCTTTATGAAATGTAGAGACATTTAAAAGCTTCTGCAGTGATATCACACTTGAGAGAAAAGAATTCATCTCAGACCTCTTTGTTCCAGACAGCATTTCAATAAAACTTCACCTCTTTCATCACTGGCTGTCTTGATGTCTTGCTTCACTCTAGATTTTTCCTTTATGATTTTTATCTTGAGATGGATGATGGGAAGATACACACACCTGCACAATTACTAGCAAATTATTGTGTGCTTCAGCCTCCAACAGAAAAAAAGTGAGATTTCCCACTGAGTTTGCCTCAAAATAATCAGTAAGTTTAGATGAAGGGAATACTTTGTCCTCGTGGAACATAGGCAGAGTCTATAAAAAGAACTCTGAGGTTGGTCCCCTGGTCTTACTGACCCTCATTTGCAGTATCACAGGAATTTTCAGCTTGGAAGAGACCTGAGGAAAATATCCTGTCCACCTCTTGATTAAAGCATGGTCAGATGTGAGCCCAAACCAAGTTTTTAGAACTTTGTCCACTCCAATCTAGAAAATCTCCAAGGGTGGTGAAGAGCATGACTTGACAGGACAATCTGTTCTAATATCTGATATCACTTATGAAGAAAAGCTTTTCCCTTATATCCAGTCTCAACTTTTTTTTTTTTCCAATGTATCCTTCTGAAGACAAGATCCTTTGAGAGATATCAAGTCTAAGGTGGCATGGAAACAGCCTGGTGAAAAGTCTAAAAACTGTTCTTTGTTGGCTGTTGTGAAGTTACTGATAAATGCTGAAAGACCAAGCACACTTTTAGTGGAATCCAGAGTCCAATGTAGGAAACAGGAAGCAAGAGCTGGCAGTATTGGAACATCTTAGATGGACATCCAGTGAGAATGAAGTGAAAAAAAAAAGGCACATGAACAAGCTACATTTAACTACGGTAATTAAAAGTTACTTCTCTCTGCAAAGAATATACAAAAAAAATCTGAACAACCAAAAAAAAAAAAAAAAATCAGAGATATTTCCATCTCTTTAGGCAAATTCTGATAGGACTAGCCCTGATTTTTCTGTGAAACACTCTAATACAATATAAATGGGTCAAATACTGCATCAGAGTCATTATCCATCAGCCCCCAAAGCTGAGTGTTGTAGTTGGCCCTTTAAAAAGGAACAAATCAGGTCTAATTGGAGGGAAGTGACTGGATGGTTTAGTTTACCATTGCACTGTTGGAGCTCTGCCAGAGGTTTTAAAAGCCAGCTTGGGAACTCAGAGTGAAAGACAGAGAGACAATTAGTAGGAGGTTTGGACTAAAGAAACAGTTTCTTCTCTCTTCTTTACCTGTCAGAGAACTTTCCTTCACAGGTGTTTATTCCCAGGAGTTTAATTTTCCCTTGGCAGTGAGTGAACTATTTAGTAATAAGACAATATTCTTTATCAATTTAAAAACTATATTCTATTTCTGTGTATTTTTTGAGGCTTTGTGTGTGTATGTGTGTGTGAATAAATTAGAAAGTTCCAATTTTAATCTGCATTACACCGAGAAACCGTATTTTTAATCCTATGGCAAGCACGGAAAACATTCTTCCTCATCTAAATCATATTTCCAAGGGGAAAAGATGAGACCAGTAGTTAAACTGTAAGTCAACAGACCAGGAAATACGATTTTTATTTCTAACCTCTGTTGCTGTTTGTTTTCCATATAAACTTAGATGAGTCACATAGGGGTGATTTTATTTCTTTTCTTTATTTAGGTACCTGGTACATACTAAACTACTAAAAGAAAAGTTTTCTATAAAAATGCCTTGACTGAAGGAAAACAGAAGTGTTCCAGTTGACATTTTCTGCTAAAAAATATCCACACACTTTTAAAAATGTAAGATTTCTGCAATTATTTTCCTCTTGGACTTAAATGATATTGTACTTTTTTCTTTCTCAAATTTCAGAGAAGGAGCTTCCACATTGAGAGTCCTGTCTATAGAGATATCACTTTGGTACTTGCCTTATTTTTGGGTCTGATTTGTCCAGTGTTTCTTGATGACCATGAATTGCTTACATTGCATTTTAACTTCTTCCCACACAACCACAGAGCACTTGGTTTTCTGCTATTTGCTTTTTTTCTTTCACATTTTTTCCATAGCTTACTCCTCATTATCAAGAATCACAAGGTTTGAGTTGAGGTTGGCTATGTGCTCTGTGGCATCAGTGATGACAGTGATCAGTTCTTTGCTGATTTCGATCTGGCAGGATTGAAATATGTGTGGACAAATAAAAAAATGTTTGGTGGAAACTCATTTGGGCAATTGTGTGAGGATCCAGACATTTTTTAACACTCTGCTGTGGTATCATGTGGGTAATTCAACACACTCTGTGATGCACATTTTAATGGGAATGAGAAAAGAGAAGAGAGAGAAAAAAGCGAGAGAAGAGAAGAGAAGAGAAGAGAAGAGAAGAGAAGAGAAGAGAGAAGAGAAGAGAAGAGAAGAGAAGAGAAGAGAAGAGAAGAGAAGAGAAGAGAAGAGAAGAGAAGAGAAGAGAAGAGAAGAGAAGAGAAGAGAAGACTGGCTGGAAAGTGGCTGTACTCTGGAGAACCAGTGTCCTGGAAATGTGTTGGTTTAGGATTATTGTATGTGTTTAAAGCCAGTTTCACATCACATAAGGAACATGCTATTTGTCATGCAGACAGCTAAGGCATAGTGATGAGTAGGAAAGGAAATTGTCCAAACCCTAACAATAATAAAACAGGGTCTCCAGGGAAGTGGTCATGGCCCTAAACCTATCAGAGTTCAAGAAGCATTTGGATGATTTCAGGGACATGGTGGGATTTTTGGGGTTGTCCTGTACGGGGCCAAAAGCTGGACTCAATGGTCCTGGTGGGTCCTTTCCAGCTCAGGGTGTTCTATGATTTTATGAAAGCCAGACACAGAACTTGTGACTGGAAGGTGATTCAACATGGCAGAAAGAAAATGAAACATCAGAGTGTCTGTCCAACAGGGTGGGATAACCTGGGCAGATTATGAATAACTAACACAAAGAGAGTGACAAGACATGGTGAACTTGAGCCCTGATAAAAGGCCAGACCTGGTTGTGTGTTCACTGCACAGAAAGTTGGTATCTGCAAAGCAGGCATGTAAACAAGTCCTTAAGCCTTCTGTAACAGATTGCTCTCTTGAAATGCTATATTCATCAAACTGAACAGCTTAAACCACAGATATAATTATTTTATAATTACTGCCTCCTTCACAGGAGAAACACAGCTAGCAGGAAACAGCAATGCTGTATTTAAAAATGTCATGCTATGATGAAACTGCAGAGGCTGAGATCACTATGGTTTTTTTAAATTTAAAAATGGCCTGGTTACTGCTGAACGATGCAAGAGATCATAGCTAATCAAGAACTGTATAAATGAGTATCCCATTTCAGAAAACTTTGATTAACTGTAGTCAAAATACTTTAACACAATATACATATGAAAACATTTCTCGAGTATCTCCCACTTCTTTATGAAATACGTGAACCTTGATTTTCACAGATACTTGATGTTTTATTCCTATCCATAAACCTCCCTGTCACATGTACACAATATCCTGAGAAATGTGAGAAAATATGAGTTAACAAAATCCCAGCTCAAAATCATCCAGAGCTGATAAATAAGTTGTAAAGCTATTAGTATGTAAACTTCTAGTTGCAAAACATACACCAACAAATGTGTGCACCAACAGCTATAGAACAGCTCTCACACAGGAATAGCTATCTCATTGTTTCTAGTACTTGTGCAAAATAAATTTTAAAAGTCTTTATTTCTATTTTCTAGTAGCTAGGATTGCTGTATGGCTTGCCATGTGTGTGATAATTAATAGTAGATTTCCATATTTGGCATTTTTAATAAAGAACACTGCTTTGCCTCCCTCTTTTTTCAAGACGGAAGTCTGACAGACCAGGGGAACACACTGACTTCCCCTTCAGCTTTGGTCAAGGGACTGACACATCTTTTCTTCTTTCTTCTCCAAAACCTGCAAAATAACTCCCCAGAGCAACGCCAGTTATCTTCTACTTAACTGAGAAACACAAAATATCTGCAAGATATTTTCTTTTGCTCCTCCCCATGTGAACCCTGATGCTTCCCTGGAAATGTTCAGGGCCAGGATAGGTGGGACCATGAGAGACCTGGTCTAGTGGAAGTGTCCCTGCCTGTGGGAGGGGTGTTGGAAGTAGATGGTCTGTAAGTTCCCTTTCAAGCGAAACCATTTGTGATTCTGTGATGATCAACTGCAAGGTTGTTGCACCCTTGTGGCCACTACCACATGGTGCCTTACACATTTCAAAGTCTTGTCTCTTCTCAAACTGTGACTTACATTATTGTTTTTGGAAAAAGGAATCTAATGACTTTCCATCTGTCCCGCTAAACTCTATTATTTTTGACTAATAAAATCAAAACTGAGCCTGAGCCTGGTTTTCAGTATCTTGTATATCTTCCCAACTATCTGATGAATCCAGTATATCAGCTGAATTTCAACAATGAAGCAATTCTGAATTTTGTTGTTCTTCTTGTTGTTTACTCACACTGATGTCCCTAGATCTGCTGTGATTGGATCAAGCATTTTTTAATTTTTATTTTTAATTTGGCATCTAGCTATCAATTTAATATTTACAGCCAGCAAGATTAACATCTTTCAGTTTCTTCTATCTGGTTCAGATATAGTCAGTTTATCTAGTTCAGTCAATTTAATCAATTCAATTAACTCATATAGTTCAATTATATAGTTCTGATATAGTTCATTTTATTATCCTGGAAATCATAATTCTGTATGCCTCAGTGATCTGCCCTCTTCCACAACTCTTCTGCTCAGACCTGCTACATTGACAATGTCTACTTCATTTTCTTATTTTATTCTAACATTTAAAGTTGTACTTTCTCTTCTGCTCTCACATCCTGCCTGGCACAGTCTCTACTTCACTCTGTTCCACTTTATTGTGGAGCCACCTATTTCTCTGCCACTTTGCTGGGTGGCACTTGACACAATTTCACATCCTGTGGTCCTTATTTCAGGTCATGCAAGGCCTGTGCCACATTAAAAATGAAGCAGAAAGAAGTTGCATGGACACAGCTAAAGAACTAACGCAAATCTCCCAAAAACATAATCCATACCTAATTAATGAGATACAGCTGTGGTCTATCATGGGATTCTGGCAGCATCTGAACAATAGCATCATATGGCTGGAAAGCATCCATTGGGTTTAATTCCTCAGAGTAAGTTTAGAGTTATTTAGAACTAATGTTTGTTTCTGGCTGTGTGAGTTGGATGCAGATATATGGGCATATGGGATAGGAAAGAAGCCAGATTGCTGCAGGTTGTTAATGTGTGAGCTGCAGGTAGAGCAGTGAGGGGCTGTGAAAAAAAGGCAGGAACATGCACTGAGTGCTTGGTGCATGAGGTTTGACAGGTCTGAAATGTGGGCTCTGACACTGAGAAGTTTGTATATCCCACTGCAGAGCTCAGGATTAGGAAGGGGGTTTGTGCCACATGGAGTCTGAGTGATGGAGAAAAGTACAAGGTTGCTCACAATTGACAGCAAAGGTTTCTTCTGACACCTGAACACTCCTCAGAGGTCTGCTGTCTGGGGAGTGACCTCCTATCAAGGCTCAGATCTCACAAGTTAAGCAGACAGAGGATTAAAAAGTGCCAGAAAAGTCAGAAGCCAGGCAGAGTGTGAAGGACTCTTGCAGGGTTATACAGTAAGGTACAATGGGACTATAATTAGCTTGATGGTTGAAATGAAGGAACAGACTACAGATTTACAACAGATCAGACATGTAGAGGAAGGTTATACCTTGGGAAAAACTCTACATGACTTGCTCTTAGAATGCTTTTCTTTGCATTACAGGGAGAGATCTCCTGAGGAAGTAAAATAGATTAGAATAGGCTATGCACAAGGAGTCAAAATATAACATGATCACAGTGCAAGCTGCTCCAAAGTGGAGAGAATTAGAGTGATGAAATGTTGTATGGATTTAATAATGATTTGGGTGCAGTGACTAAATCCATCAAAATCCACATTATTTCTTTCCAATAACATGCAAGATAATCTAAATTTCCTAGAGCCAGGATATATCACTGCTCTATATTTAAGTCTTTTGATGATTTTCACTCTGAATATGTTCAGTTTAGAAATAGATGAACCTTCCTTCTCTTGTTTTATTTTGTGCTTTTTTTTCTTTTTTCCCTGAGATGCTCTTTTAATTCCTTATAAGTGCACAGCAAACATGAATCATAGAATCAGAGAGTGACTTGGGTGGGAAGGGACCTTAAGAATCACCTATTTCCAACCCCCTATCATGGGCAGGGACATCTTCCACTAGACCAGGGTGCTCAAAGCCCCATCCTACCTGTCCTTGGATGATTCCAGGTGTAGGGCATCCACAACTTCTCTGGATAACCTGTTCCTGTGTCTCATTATACTCACTAGAAATAATTTCTTCCTAATATCTAATGAGCACTGGTCTCATCTCTTTAAATACCACAGCTTAGACTGTTACCAGATTGTGCTACATTCACATTAATATAAAATTAAATGTCCCGATCTGAGTATTGTCAGAGTGCTCCTTATAATATAACTGAAAGGAGGGTAATTATATTTTTTGTTTCAAAAACATCAGTGGAAAATGAGTGTTTAACACTGGTTTCATGAAACTCTGCATACCAGGTAAACAGTGTTGAGTATATGCAGTTGAAATTGCAGCATTCTTCTGCCAATGTTATAAATTCTTTTAAACTGAATATGTGGTCAGTTGGATCACATGATCTATTTTAGTGCAAGGATCTTCCTTGGAACCACAGATTCATTAGGGTTGGAAAAGCCCTCTAAGATCGAGTCCAGCCATTAACAGAACTCTGTCATGTTCACCAATAAACCATGTTCCCAGCTGCCACAGCCACAGAGCTTTGGAACAATTCCAGGGATGGTGATTCTACCCTTTGCTGCACGGCCTATTCCAGTCTGTACAAATTCACCTCCTTCCTACCCTCAAGCAGATCAACTTTCCTGCCCAACAGAAACTGGGATGGGAAGGAGTTTCGCAGCCGGGCACACCAGCAGTAGATGGTGACCTTCTACAAGAAGGCACCTTTAGAAGGCAGTGGTCACCTTCTGCAAGAAGGCACCTGCAGAAGGCAGCAGTAATTCAGGAAGTACAGAGGACTCTGCACACCTGGGGTCTGACTCAGCTGCTGGCACATGGGCACCTTGTGCAGTCTGAGAGAGCCTGGAGTGCAGGAGACACTCACACTTGGTCAGCAGCAGGACCTGTGGGGGAGGCAGGAAAATCTCTGGAGGTCAGGCAGAGTGTGCAAGCATCTTAAATGACACAAGACATTTAAATGTCAGCAACTGACCTAAACTCCTCGAGTTTTCCAAATCTTTATTTCTGTGACAGCTCTGACTTCTTGGCTGCCATAGTCCTTGCCCTCTTCATGTGGAACATGATCCAGGCTCATTCTCCCATTCATTTCCCTCGTTTCTTGTTCTAGTTGAACTCTTTGAGCAACGCCAGCACATTAATCTTACAGGAAGATACTATTTTTAATTTTTTTCTTCGGGACTATAAAACCATAAGACCTTTAGAGAAAGTCTTCTAAGGAAAAAGGTGGAAATGTACAGCTGGCAGGGGAAATGCAATGACCAGCAGTGAGGCTGCCATGGAAACACTGCCTGAGGCTAACAAAAGACAAATCTTACCAGTACGTATTTAATGAAATTTTGATAAAAAGCAGGCAAATCTGATATTAGAAACATAATTCTTGTTGGTCAACATTGCAGCTAAGAATCTGGTACTTATTTCTTTACATTGTTTGTCACTCTGTTAGTGCAAGTGTTAGCATATTTTTAAAGTGGTCAATACCACTGGCCCAAGCTTCATCCAAGTTAAAGTGTTTAGTTTAGAACACTGCTCAAAGGAGAATATGGAGACATAGCCACATTATTTAGGAACCTGTATTTACCTGTATTTACCATGTAAATAATTTCTAGTGTGACAATTTAGAGCCATAATGTGACACAGGAATTTTTGTTTTATAAGCATCAAGTATCCACTTGTGCAGAAAAAATTGAGGAAAAACTTTAGCTGGTTTTTTTTTTCTGTAACCAAAATATATCTTTTATCTTAGCAGAAAAGTTTGTAATAATCTGAAACGTCAGGATAGATTGTAGAAATAATCAGAGCAATCCAAATCAGGACTTGCTTGGACAGCCACACTATACCTTCAATTTGGGACTTTTTTTTCTTAATTTTTTACACAGTGGTGTATTTTGCAAATACCATTATTTGAAATAGATCCCATCCATTTAATATATAAATCACAATGTGTTGATGTGGTCATTTTTTTCTTTAAAATGGTACAATGACACACTCTATAACTTCTTTCTGAAAGGGAAGTGATGCTTTAAAATCTTTGGGACATGTTGCTTTTAGTGAGCCACCCAGTAACCCAAGATGTTAAAGCCAGCTACCTTATTCTGGGAATTGAGTAGATCAAACAATACAAAGAGCTTAAGATCTAATCATATATACCCAGTCAATCCCCCAAAAAAGAAGCTGAATGTTAATTTTCTTGATGCATAACATGTACTCTGTCCTCATCAGCAACCTTGAGATCAAGAATGGAAATGCTTATTCTGACAGAAGATTAAATTTGTGTCCTTGTGACACAGTAGAAAAAGTTTCATCCTTTCAGAAAGGTGAGATTCAGAGCAACTTTGTCTTTGAGAAGAAATACAAAGAGGCAGCTCAAATGTTTTAGATTTCAGAAAGACCCTTTTTCCCAGAACTTGAAATCCCAAGATCTTGAATGTGAGACACTACCAAAGGATTTTTTTTGGCTTAATGTGCTCTTGGAGTTATTGAAATCATGAATGGGAATGACTCTGAACAAATAGTGCCACATGAAAGAGAACCACGGCTGGATGCTGAGTGGAAAAGCTGGGAGAGTGTGTGGCCCCCTCACCAAAAGCCCAGAGCCCAATGATGATGTTGGGTATGAGAGTGCACACATGGGGGATCTGATGGATATTTGCACATTTGCCTCTGCAGGGTCACTTTCCATGAGCAGTTTGCTTAGACAGCAGTTCACCGCATGGAAATTGAGGATAGACTCATCTACATCAGAATTAGAATACCAGAGACTGGAAGAAAATAATTAGTTGAACATCCTGAATATTTGTACGCTGGAATGAGAAGTATGAAGATAAACAAAAAAATTTGAAAGCTTTAATGTATCAAAAAAGCTGCAATGTATTTACTGCAGCAGAGCTTTGAGGCAGTTACTTATGACTGCACTATGAGCACGAAATGACTGAGGATCACTCAGAAAAAAAAATTAAAAATAAAAAAAATTAAAAAAGGAAAAAGGAAAATAGTAAGTGACACAGCCCTGTGCACCAAGATTTTCTGTCGTTAGTAGGGTTTGATAACTTCTAGCTATAATTCCAGAAAAGGTGAATTGAAAGGAGATGATTGAAGGAGGTGTGACATTTCTTTGAAAAAAGATGAAGCAGCTACATAAGCAAACAATTCCATTGCACATGAAGGGCAGTGTTTGTTGGAGCAACAAAGTGGATAAAGCTTCGACTCAGATACAAAAAGAAATAGAAAATGAGATTTATAAAAATGAACATAAATATAAAAAAAAATTAAAATAAAATTAACATGTAGACAGAAAGTTAGAAGGACCAAAACACAGTATGGAGTGTGATGTGTAAGAGGCATCAAGGGTAACATGAAATAATTCTTTGAGAAGTAAGTGAAACATCACAGAAAATCTTGATCTGATACTCAAGTTCTTGTTGTTCTGAAGTTTCCTTGTAAAAGGTCAATGAGTAGCAGATGTCTGGAAACAGTAATGTAGCTATAAAAGGATAAGATTTCCAAGTTTTCTACTTTGAATAAGAAAAACAGAAATGAAAATGTACTTCCAAACACTTGATAACTTCCCAGTTAAAATATTTTCACATTTTTAGTAACTAACTATATTTTAACAACTGAAGAGCTAAACCAGAAGCAACCAACAAAACCAAATTATATGATTACATCAAACCACTGCAATTTTCTTTCAAGACAGAGTTATAGGCCTTCTGAATAAAAACGGTAAATTGTGAAAACCAATTAATTTTAGAAAGGTTTATTTCATGCACCAGGATGATTCTAACAAGGAATGGAAACATGAAAACATGGAACCACTACCACATAAGTCTGATAACCATTCATATAAAGAAGTTATCAATTTCAAAAGGGAAAGAATATATTTGTGTGGTATTGTAGAAATCTACCATATAACTGGTCAATGCTTTCACTAACTGTGCAAACAATTTTAAAAAGTTTTTTTTTTCAGTTTGCTGATCATATGAACCTGAGAGAGGAAACACATAAACTAAATGAAATAAATGGAACAGAAAGTAAATTTGAAAGTTGGTAAAACACTCTTGCAGAAAGAAATGATTGAATGAGATTAAGGGAGCAGAGACAGTGTGAGTTGTTAAAACTGAAGAAAATTGTCAGCTATGCCATTACAGGATGGGGTATGACTGTCACAGATCTATGGAAAAGGTATCTGGCAGTTAAAGAAGAATATGAGTCAAATATAAGCCAAAAGGATTGTAGGATGAAAATACAAAACTATTTTGTATATCACAGAAATCCCAAAGGCTTCCAGATGTGAATTTGTTCACTCCCTTTCAGGTCTAGTAAAGTGTTAGTGATGATGGAACTTTAGGTTCTGAACCAAGTAGTATGATGTTATTAAATACTAACCACAAGAATTGGGACAAGAATAAATATGAGCCCAGAAAGCAAGAAGACTGAACAACTTCTTCAGTTACTGAAATTAAAATTGTCTGATGCTCCATTGACTCTAATGGGCTCTTACGTATCTTGTTCAGAAGAAAACATGTCTGCACTATGGCCACCCAAGATGTGAATTACAGCACAGCAAAAAAAATATTTCCAATTTAGGGCTGGGCTTGATTGGCTGGAAACAGTGAGGACCCCCATCACTGGAGATCCTTAAACAGCATTGGAAAAACCTGTGTCAGGAATGAAGCTGGTGTGTAACTAATCATGCTTCAGGGCAAAGAGGAGAAATAAATGGTCTTTTAAATCCCTCTGGGAAGCTGGGACTCAGAGCCTGAAGCCATTCATGCACTTAGCAACCTACATCAAATGTTCCTGTACTTCAGCACAGACAGTCACTGAATTAAAAGACACAGTCCTGGGATCTCTGAATGACTCCTGTCTCGGAACTTCTCTCCTCCTTTGACAAAATAGAGGGAGCATTGGAAAATCAGCCAGTGCATGGGTTCAGCACGGTAAAACCAGGGACTGAAGGCAGCTGGATTGAATGGCACCCAATCTCTCGTTCCTCAGCAATATTAGCATTTCCATGGCTGCACATGGAAGGGATTGACTGCTTTCCCCTGATTTAGTGCTCTGCATAGTTTTGTTGCCTGGTGTCCAACTCTGCTACAAGCACCCAATCTAGCTCTTGGTAATTATGCAAATGCCCTTTTATTTCTACTCAAAAGTTAACAGTCTGCTAAAAGGCAGCTCTTTAAGTAGGACTCCCAGCTCCTGCTTCTTTCCACAATGTTAATTGTAAAATGCATTTAAAATCACTCTGCATCCAAATTTTTATCCCTGCAGAATGGACTTACTATGCCACTAATTTCACGGGTGTTGTGAAGTAAAGAAGTATGAAGTACTATTCCTGGAAGGAACAGACCCATGAAAATCAATTTAGTGTGACTGCTCTCTCTTATCAGTGTCACTGACACCAAATACTATTTTTTTCATTTTGGCATGTACACGCATATGTGTGTGTATATATATATATGTAAATATGAGAAAGCAGTTCTATTACTTGAGTCAAATGAGATTTCCAGTAAAGCTGCACCATATCCAAATCAAATGTCCTCACCAGTGGCACAAGGAACTGGAAAGTTACTCTTTCACCAAAATGTTGTTCACATCAATTAGTAACCAGTGAATATGCCTTGTATCATTCCAGGATGATCTTACCATGTGAGCTGGAGTAGGACACACCAGCAGGTCTGTTTGCTATCAAAAGTGAAAATATCTGGGCACCCTGGTGGACAGAAACAACATTTAGTGCACTGACCAGTTGAAAAGAAAATGTGTGAAGAGTGCAAGAAGCTGGAAAGCTCATCTCTTCCTTTCCACATTATTGACATTTTTTAACTCCTACAAATGTAGAATAGTGGGCAATCAGGGTGCAGGCTCTCAACATTGGATTTGTTCAGTACAGGACTGATAGGTTTCTTTAGACTTCACTATTTTCATTGTTTTGTACATTGTTTTTAAACTCAACAACAGAATTTCTATATCTCCTTTTTTTTTTTTTTTTTTTTTTGTGGCAAAATCTGGATTTAGGCATTGATGGCTTTTAGCAATTATGGATTATGGACCAAGTTTTCTGCAGAAAGAGCGATCCTTCCATTAGTTTTTGAAAAATGAAAGATCTGCTGCAAGTGGCTGAGCTCACAGGAAGTTTAGAAAACAATTTTCTCTGGAAAAGAAGGGAGTTAAACTGGTTTTGGAAAAGGCAAAATCTTCCCCAAAGTCTTATTGCATAAATTGACTTTTGCTAGCGTGCCTGAATAGCATACGATGGATTTTCAAGAAAACTTGTGGTAACCCTTGCAATGGCTTTCTGAGCTGTATTTTCAGAACCATGTCCTCAAAATCATTCTCATTTGAAGGTTTTGTTTTGTTTTTAAAAATAAATATGTATAATCATGGTCAAAGTTCATTCTACTTTTCTCACCTTTTAATTTTAATGGTTTCAGGAAGATGGACACAAAATTAATGATAAATAAAAGGATGAAGGGACCTTAGTTCTCTTGTATAGCCACAAAGTGTCACCCTTTTCCCATGCATTGTCTGCTCTGATTGCTTTTATGTAGCTCAGGAAAAAAATGTCTCCTTTAAAGGAAACAGTCCTGAGGTGCAAGGACAGAATCGGGGTCTCAGGTTGTGTCTGTAAAGTGACACATGTCCATGCAGGTCCCTGATGAGTCCAATGGAGATTAAAAAGAAATAATTCAGAGAAGGAGACAATATTTGGTATTTTCATTCATAAATTGTTGATCCCAAGTGATCACCTTTGCAGATCACAACTCGTTTAAAGCCTCATAGTTTAGTCTGTTTACAGGGAGGCTTATTTGTCAATATATAATCAATTCTGCATTTCTTAGAGATCTGTATCTTTTGATCAACTGATGATATTTCCTAAGAAGATAAAGTTGTTTCTGAAGATGGGGGGTTTTATTGTTGTTGCTATTATGGGTGTTTTTCTCAAGAAAACTCTAGGAATACAGTGTCTGTTTGAGAACTCCAGCTATAATAAATTGGGTTGAAAGCAACTAACATTTTCTGAAGTGATATTTAAAAACAGAAATAGTGGAACACACAAAGATCCAGAAACTTGATTTCTGTGGGAGAAAAAGAGAGGAAGTGTGTGAAAAATATGACAAATTATAGTTAAAAAAAAAAAAAAAAGTTTAATATATGACACTTGATAGTAAAATGCTTTATAATAGCAAAAGGAAATTGAATAGGAATAGAATTCTCTGTTTTTTAACAAAAATTAAGCTTTGTCAAATTTATAGAGATGTGCTACAGTGTTTGTTAATATGAGGGAGCTGTCACAAAGGTCAGTTTGCTACCTATTTAGGAAAGAGCAAGTAAAAGATGTGGGAGAATGTCACCTGGTAGAAAACAGCAGTATTGGTATGTGAGTCCTAATTTCTGTGTAGGCATTTACCTCAGGTCTTTAGTTCCTAATTCTGGCAGTGTGTAGGCATCAGACATGTTCCTCCTGAAGGCAGTTCTGATTTTCTGTTTATTAATCCACCCATTCCCTATGACTATTCCTGTGACTTTCATTCTGAGATACTAAAATCCCTCCTTTTGTTGTAGACTGAATTTCACTTTTTGATTCCAGCTTCTGAAATTTCTCTGAGCTTTGAGCACATGGAATTTCGAAACCCCATAAATAAGGAACAGAGCCATTCATGGCAAGTGAGCAAGAAAAGCAAAGTAACAAAGTGGTAGTTTTCTGATTCACTACCTAATTTTTCTCCTATCTTGATCCAAGGTCATGTTCTCTGTAGAACAGTTTGCTAAGAGTCCTTGGGCAAAACCCTGGTATGTATTTGTTTTCAATCACTCACTTTAGAAACTCCCCTTACCTTGCACTGAGCTGGCTTGTCCTTGTCATTCCAGCTCATGTTCTGTCATTTGGCTTAATGTCTTTGGAAGGAGTACAATGCTTTGATTGAAAAAGTCATTTTTATAGTGGGGATGAACGAAATGAACATGGGGGAGGATTCATTATGCTGAGAAAAGCAGGCAGAAGACCTTGACTGTATTTTCTCCTCCCTTCCCATTTTAGGGAGGTTAAAAGGTAGGGAGAAGTTCAGTGTAGAGAGATGGAGCAGACCTGCATAACTATTTTGCTGCCTACACTCAGTTGCAGAGTTGGTTATGAATTCTTAAAAAAGCAAATGGCTCTGGGTTGGTGGGGTCTAATTTAGATATGAATCTTAACTGCAGAAGTTGAGGGTTTTTTTCCTGGGAAAAAAAAGGTAGGTGGGAATGTGGGAGAATTTAACTTTTATTATTGTTTAAATGTCAGCTCATTCTAAAGGACAGAGTTATCATTTCAGCAAACTCTATTATAAACGCCCATGAATCACATGCAAAAAGACAATAATAAACTTATTTATCTCTTTCCCTCTCAAACCACCCCCTGAGGCAGAAAGAAGAGGTTACAACAGCAGACTAGTGGGAAATTATTTCACTGGGATGCAGAGAAAAAGAACTTGCACAGGTACAAAAGAGAAACTTCCAAGAAAGTTTAAAGTGATAGGCACTGGAACCTCATCCTTTCAGGTATGATTTATCATATATATAATCAAAAACATATGGATGGGACCCTGAACAAGCTGGTCCAGTAAAAGGTGTCCCTGCCCATGGCAGGAGAGTTGGAACGAGATGATCTTTAAGATTCCTCACAACACAAACCATTCTATTATTCTATGAAAGCTCTGTCAGGTAGGACAGGATCCAACACCAAATTACATGATTTCACTTTCCTGAAGGATAAACAGGACTTTGTTGAATTCCAAATAATTTAGATAAGTAGCAGAATAAGTTTGAAATGGATCAGAAATTGATTTCACATAATATGCAGCTGTTCCTGGAAAGCATGAGAATCTCTAAGCTGACTTGGTGAGCTGAGATGAGTGGGCTTTCTCCTTTTAGATCTGTTGTACATACCATATTTACCATTTCTTGAAATTCTGATCCTAACATTGACCATGTGTTTTAATATCACACATACTAGTAGCAAAAAGGAAAAAAAAATGAGAAAAGGTTTTGTTTAAAATGTACATTTTACAAAGATGTTTCCAAACCCAGTATGATACCATAGAACAAGCTGTGACAGGAAATTAGGGTCATCACAGAGCTTGCTGTTCTCTCTTCCTTTCACAAGGTTTGGCTCCTGCCTCCCCACTATATGCAGAGCAACCATCACAGATGGATCAAGAAGTCAGAAGGTCTTACCACCTCCCAGCAAACTGCTAATTAATGGCATATTAGTGATCTCAGTCAGGCAAACAGAGAAAACATTGTGAGCAGTAAATCACTTTTGATTACAGTACACGGGAACTCACTCAAAACGGCTAAGCAGAAGGTCAGCCTTTTGTGAAGGTTCACAATAGGGTAAAAACTCAGAGCTCTGTATTCACAGCAGGAGACCTTAATCTTACAGCCACTCAGCCCCAGCATCTTTTGTGTGTAAACAGCAAGCAGGAATTCTTAACTAAAACAAAATGCTACACTGCATGCATAATGCCTCCCTTGGGGAGTTAAAAAGAGAGGACAAATTACATGTGACAGATGTTAGCTACATCACTTAACACACCACTGAAAGGCATTCAGGGTATATCAGAGAGGTGCAGTGCAATGTAAGATGCACCTGAACAAGCTCTGAATGAGAAACTTGACACACAAACCCCGGAAGAGCACGATACTATTATGGTTATCCTGCTACTGGGTCCCAGAGGAGATTATTCAGAACTGGCATATGCTTTCATTCAGGTCACTGCTCTGGGTCGTGGAGACAGGGTTTTGGGTAGTGTGCATGTAAGCTCTGCTTCATCTATAAAATCCTCATGTTCCCAGGCTTCCTTCATATGAAAATCAGATTCAGTGAGAGATTAAGACATCTAAGGTGAGGTATCTACTTCTGTACCAGATGTGCAAGTTCCAACTTTACTCAAAGGAGCTCTATTTAGTCACTGGAGTCTGGATAACGATTCAGACCAGTGTAGATGTTTATTTTAGAGGTGTTGGAGTTTTGCCCTAGGCTTCACTAATTTGGTACACTATTCAGTTACTTAAAAACAGTCCTGTGGTGCCATCTGAACTGCTCTGAGATAGCCTGCCTGCGCTACAGATGCTTCTTCAGAGTCATATGGGTCTCCTGTAAACCCTCAGTCAAACTACCCATCCCAAATGGATGTTTAGGGAACTGATTCAAACCCTTGCTTCCCACTGGCTATGGCAGAAATTGAGATTCTTTGCTCATGTGTCAACATCCTCACACAGACTTCTCAATGCAAGGAGCTCGAGGTAGAAAATATTCTTATCTCTTCTCACCTCTCCCTACCTGGAGCCAAGGCACAAACAAAACTTTGTCCCATTATTTCCTTATGCCTCAGGTTTCCACCAGATAAAATGTGGCCCCACACAAATGGAAAAGGAGCCCTGCTGAGGGACAAGAGTTGTTTAATTCTCCTGACAGTGAGGGCCAGAATGAGTGGACACAAAAGCAAATCACACAGGATAGATGAGAAAAACCAAGCAAATATGAGGAGGAAAGAGTCTGAGAGTGTCAAGAGAAGGTTACCACCTTCAGTGGCCAGAAGAAATAAGTGAGTTTTTATAACATATACAGTCTATATATGTATATAATCTATAATGTATGATTAGATAATATCACATAGCACATTGTATGCCTACACTTTGCACACATCAGTGGTGAGTGTTTTGCCAGTTTTTTTCATATTTTGCCTTTATGTTTCAGATGTGCATTCACTACTGTTATTCTCCTGTTGTTAATATATACCTCATTCAGTGAGCTAAATTCAGTAATACATGCCTCACATGCCTTTCTTATACTAAGTAGATAACATATGGATTAAATTTGTAAATTCTCACTGTGATGGGTTGAAGAAGTAATATTGCATAACTTCATTACATTAGTTTAGTACAACGGTCATGATTGTAATGACTATGAATTGCATAAATCCCACTTGGGTAACTTGGACTGGTTGTGGCCTTCTGCTGAAGCCTGGAGGGTAAGGGAGTTAATGTTCATGCCCAAAACACTGAGAGCTGGGTGGCTGTGGAGCCAGCCAAGGATTGTTGGTAAGAACATGATGTGAGAGAGGAGCAGGGGCCATATGGAGGTAAGGCAGAGCTTTTCCAGAAGAAATGTGCTTGTTCTGTTTCCTGGAGATAACACAGCACAATGCAGGTGCAGGAATGAGGCTGAGAACTGGCCATGGACTGTAAGGGGGGGTTCAGACCACCCAAGACCCCTGAAACTCTCTGACCTGTTTCCAGAAAAGTCCAGAAGAATGGACTGAACATGAGAACTGATTTTCATAGAAAGCAAGAAACTTTTCTCCAGGATGGGAAAAGCATCTATAAAAGGTACCCAGGACTTTGGACACTCCATCAGCTGGATTGATGCTGGAGCCTGGACTGGTGAACTCTCTCGTTCTTCCATTATTCCTTTTATTCTCCCCTTCTTTAATCCATCTCTCTCTGTTTCCTTCCACCCTTTCCCTTTATCTAAAACCCACTGCTCTATACCTACACTAGCAGATAAGGGACTAACTGATCATCATGGTAAATGCATAATTTATTAATTTATTAATAAAACTTTGTAAGCTTTTGCAGACCCTCTGACTTTTGTCATTCCTTTTGATCATGAGCATCTATGAGTCTTGAGTACTCCCTTAAGGATGAGATATCACACTGCTCTGTTCCTATCAGCTGATGGATGTAAAAAACCTGTATTGGAGTGAATCTCATGAGTAACACTGGTTGTGCAATTTTTCTGATATTCTTTCTGCATTTCCTTAGCTCTTGTGCCACAGGGCTAATGCTTCATAGAATTTTCCAAACTCTTCTGTATGAGCAGCACTGTTTTCCTGATTACATCTTGTGCAGTAGGATAGCATCAAACCTACTGCAAATATGGGAGTGTAAGATCATGTGGAAGAATTGTTGATATTATGTTTCTCCCTTGTACAGGAGAAAGGTGTGCGAAGGTTGTTTGTCCAGGAAAGTTGAAAATATACCTTGAAAATATATGTTGGGTGATTAGAGCACAACAGTAATTTCTGTCTATGGATTTCTCAAAGAGTAAGTGATTGTTGCTTGACTTCAAGTCTTGCACTCTTGATGGTCTTCTCTCAAAAGCTAAAATAATAATATCACTCTACTGCCTCTCAAGGCTGTCATCATTTTGAAGTCCAATTTACAAGGAAAAAGGTTTCAGACCACATCTGGCTCTTCGTAATGACTCCTCTACTTTAGTCATCCTATTTTTCTACTTAAAATGAGCTGTTTTATTCCCCTTGTTTATCTTTCTAGATGGGCAAAAGGAGGAAATAACTGTTTATATGTCTTGAGAAGTAGCAGAAGTGTCTGTCTGCAAAATGCTGCCTTATTCCATAGTGAATATTTTTCTTCTTTGTAATGCTAGATGTCCTATGAAAGAGCAACAGATTTGTAACAACCCTTTTAATATGACTAAATCCTACCATTGAATTTAGATATGAATCCTTGAGGGAAGAGAGCTACATATTTGAAGTATTATCACCCTGTTGTAAGTGTGGGAGTGGTTAATTCCTTCAGTGGATTTTCCTGTGCATTCTTTTGGGTTTTCACTGAAGACTTCTATGAAAATAATTTTGCAAAGTCTTAATCACATCTGTTTTGATTTCTTCAGGTGAATTGGGATGGAATGACAATAGGGGAGTACCTGCTGGCAGCTCATAAACCAGTTTAAGTTTGAAACCTGCTTCTTTCTGCTCTTTGCCATCTCAGAAGCTCAAGGATGAATCTGCTCCACCATGTCAAAGCAAGGCTTTTGTGATGTGAGCAGCTAAGAAAGTGATCAGGAAAAAATATGGGAAAATAAGAAGTCACTGATTGGAGAATAAAGGGGTGAAGGGCTTAGGTATGTTTGAATCATTTCCAGTAATAAAGTTCCTAACTACTCCTTAATACAGCTGATTCACTGTCACTCGACTTTCGAGCACCATTAATGCCCAGTTTAAAATATCTATGAGATGGATTACTGTACTAAATACTTTACAGTACTGGGTTTACGGTCAGGATTTAGTGGAAAGCTTCTTTCTCCTATAAATCATGCTATGAATATTGATTGTGGTAACTTCTACTTACCTAAAAGTTTTATGAGGCTTTTAAAAAAAAAAGTAATGACTCTGTTTCGGCGGGAAAGATCCTTTCCCAGAAACTAATCTGACGAACATCTCTAAAATATGCCAATTTTGTGTTTATATAGTTAAGAATGACTTTATAACAAAGTGCTGCTAGTCCAGACCAATTTATTATATGGTGCAGAAGTGTTAAACTGCCTTAAATCAATAGTTAAGAAGACAGGAGAGTGCTTGGGTGTTATAAGTCATCATTTTAATGAAATATAGATTATTCCAAGACTATTAAACAAGTGGTTGGTGTCAGGAAAATTGTTCACTTTTTCAATGCTAAACAAAACCATCTATTTTAATGCAGTAAAATCAATAAGCAGCTGAGACCTGCCATGTAGCTTGAATGCCTAAGTAAATGTATAGTTAGAACTGCCCATTGATAAGTAGATAGTTACTGTTTGCATGTCCTGGTTACTAACGCTGAGTAAAGGAAATGTTTTAAGGGAAGATTGAAAAAAGGAAGTAACAGGAAAAACTATTTTGAGGTAACCACTTACTTTGTCAAACAGTCAATTACAAAGCTTCTTTTTCAGGAAAAATTTTCCAAGCTGCACAGATATTGCGGGCTGAGGATAATTCAGAAGTGGAGGAACTATTTCATTTTAGCACTTCAATTGAAGGAAAGTTAGGGAGGCCAAGATTAAAATAAAATGTAATTCATAAAGTTGCCTGAGGTTGCAAATAATTGGTTTGCAATAATGAGCATAGTTTTGCTTAATGTTTTCAGGATATCTTAAAAAAAAAAAAAGACATATAAAACTAGAGCAGGGTTGCAAGGTCTCCTGCCATCCATCAAAGCGAAAAAAATCACATTCTATATCAGGATGGAACCAAAGCCCTTATTTTGTGAAACTGCCTCATCTTTAGACAAGATCTTAGGTTACCAGAATGCTAAAACAGCCTGGAAAATCCACAGTGAAGTCTCTCTTTAAAAAACAGATTTTATATTCAGAGATGTTTGTGGTATAGGCTCTCTTTAGTATTTTATACTTTAAATTGAATTTCTCTGATTTTCTCTCTATCTAGAATAATTAAAAATTCACTTAGGTAAAGAGAGAATTACTTTGTAATACGGAATTTAGGGCATTCAGCTAGAATGAAGGAGACTTTGATCTGAATCATATTAAGCAGAAGTTTGAAATGAGGTCTCTCACAGCTGAATACACTGGCACTTGGGTAGTTAGTTAATCTCAGGACTTCTTTGCTTTGATCATTTCTATCATGAGGCTGAGAAAATTCCCAGTGCTTTCCAGTGTTGGCTGCTCTTCTTAAAATTTCCACTTGGAAAAATCAGAATTTTTTAGTGAAAGCCTTGCTTTAGATTTGTCCTCTTGGTCTAGCAATGGTTCACTGAATCACATCCCATCCTGTTTCCTCCACCACCAGCTCCTACTGACACTGCCTGCTAGTGCAGCCTGGCTCATGAGTGTGACTGCCACTTGGCAAACTGCAACTCCTGAAGGCACACAACTGAAAAACACCTAAAGAGAAGGCATTACACAATTCTCTATCTTGGCCCATTGATCTCCATTCACATTTCAAAAGAGCATTAATTAATGTATTGGGTTAGGTTCCATTTGCAGCTGGTTGTCTCTGAACAGCATCAAAGGGCAGTCCCTGACTTGAAGGAAAACTGAGATTTTTCTAAAATATGCTTGAAGGCAAGCACCCTGAATTTGGAGACAATTGTTTTTGTTGATAAATAAAGGCACTTCTTTTGCAGCTCATTTGCTAAAATACAGGAGTCTTGTGCTATTTTATATGTCCCAAAATATTGCACCTCAACACCCAATGACTGGTCATAGATGAAGGAATAATAATTCTCAGTAGGAAGAGTATTCCTTACCTAAAGCCACCAGTGAACAGACTGTGACTTTGTTCCTGTAAGCAAACCTGGCAAAGTGTCTCCATACAGCCCAATTAACATGTTTAAGGGATCATTTTAAAGAATAATTCCAGGAATGTAGAGAAGACATGACCTTCCATAACATTTTTTCTGCTATTCAGTTATTGATGAAATGAAAATAAAGCAGTACAGAAACATATAGCCAAACAGCTCATTTCTTTCTTTGCTCTATTTTTTTCCTACTATAATGCATCACTATATTTTAAATTAAGCCCAGCAGGCAGGAAGATCCTATACCCCTTTTCAAATAAGATAATTTGTCCCTGCATTACAGCATGTTTCTTTGATATGGTTTCTTTCAGGACTTCGCCCTGCTGCTTCCTGAAAGATAAGTTAAAGATCCTTTGGAATAAATCCTAATGACTGCCTAAGTAAATGCCTTTTACAGAGATGTGTGAAGTTAGATTTCACTTTTCCCTGACATCTAATTCTGAGATGTCCTTACCCTGAAACACGTATTTCCCCCCCTCTTTTCTTCTGATATTCTCCTTTCTCTCATTAAAGGCATTTTACTTAAAGTTGATTGCCTTCAGCAATAATGGCATCTTGAAAAAATATAGATGACAAAAATACACTGCTCAAATTTCTTATGTCAGTAGTTGCAGACTGAATACAAGAGACAAAGTTGTGCCAGGTGTTCATGCAGAGAATAAAGATAAAACTTCTTGTTCTTCCATCATTTACCATTCTCAAGGACTGGGTAAAAACTTTTCTTAGAGGACAAATCTGATAGTAAGGGAATAGCACAGCCAGCTCTGGGGCTGGGAGAGGCAACTGAAGAGCCCCAGTGCCCTTTTAGCTGCAAGAAGCTAATCTGCTGCAGGGTGTGCAAGCAGAAAGCTGCTCTTTGAAAATGACATCTTCTCCCTGTGTGTTTTCTTGCAGAGGCTCTGTGCTCTGAACCAAACACAGTCAGATGATTTGAATGAGACAGGACTGATTAGAGTAGTCAGTTTTACCTTATTTCTCTGCTTGACTGGAGAAAATGACAGTAAATTCCTGCCTCACAGTTCTCATCCATTGCGAGTTTCATTACAGACAGAATTCTAAGGAAAATATTCCTTTGTCCAGCAGATTAGTATTTTGGCAGCTCCCCATTCTTTCCTTTTATGTATTTGACACCTTCTTCAGCAGAGGTGAAATACAATATTAACAGTGTTTAGGACACAACTTTAAAGAATATTTTCTTTATTCTTCATTGTCTTTTCATCTGCAGATGACAACACAAGCACAAAAACCTTTTTTTTTCCTTTCTGTATAGCTTTTCTTTCTTTTTAACCCTAAAAATCCAGTCTTGTAATGCTGATAACACAGATTAGAACAAAGGTCTAAGACACTGAGAGAAACTCATGCAAAGTAACATCACTGGGAACTGATGCACTGAATCAGCACTGGAAAAACATTTATGGATTCCAGGTCAAATAAGGTTCATTCATATTTTTACATCCACATATCTGGCTTCAAATAGTCATTCTACTGATTTTATTTGTTGCCTTCCAATCTTGTATTTCTCAAATGAAGATGTAAGTTTGTTTTTGGCCTCTTTTCTATTAATGGTGTTTGAGGGCAGATTAACTGCTTCATTTCAGGAAAAATGTAGTTTAAATTACCAAATTAATCTGAAATCAAATCTGAAGCAAGTCTTTCACAACAGTTGGGATACCTTTGGCCTTTCCTTACTTTTTGTCTTTGACTATTTCTGCTGGTCTGTAACCTTAAGAATAAGCAGGGAACCAGCAATTTTTAATCTGTGTCCTATCCTGTTGAGCCAAATGTGACTCCTTACGCAATAAACAACTTCTTTCTGTGTCTAAGATTGCTGTGTTAACATACAGGAGCTTCTCAAGGCAAAGATAAGAATAATAAGAGAAAGATACACAAAACTGGTGAGAAAACTGGTGATTAGTAGAATCATAGAGTAGTTTTGATGGGAAGGGACCTTTAGAGGTGATCTAGTCCAATGCCCCTGCAATGAGCAGTGACTTCTTCAACTGGATCAGGTCACTCAGAGACTCATCCAATCTGACCTTGAATGTTTGCAGGCAGCCACCACCTCTCTGGGTAACCTGTCCCAGTGTTTCATCATGAAAAATTTCTTCCTTATGTCTGACCTAAATATATCCTATTCCAGTTCAAAGTCATTACTCTTTGTGCTATTACTACAGGATCTACTTTAAACTCTGATCAGCCCCCTTTAAATATTGAATTTATATCTTGCTCTACCTTTACCATGTCCTAACTGTTGCACTGTTGCTCTGGGTCACTGTAAGTATAAAACTTTGTTTTCTGCAAGGCTAATTCTTCTTCCTCTCCAAAACCAAAGAAATAAAACAAATAGTAAAAAAAACAAAACAAAACAAAACAAAAAAAAACCAAGAAAACAAACAGGCAGCCATACCTCCTGTTTGTAAGAAAGAAGGATGTTTTCACCTGGCCCTGTGTGAAAATGATTCTGTGGAGAAAGCTCAGTCCAGACCAGAAAACACTTCATTAAGTAGATAATTGTCATTGCAACATTAAAGGCTGCAAAATAATTTGTGACAAATTCAGCAGCTAGCAGTGCTGTAAATTTGAAGTCTGAAAGTCGCATGGACCTGACCACTCAAAACTTAGTTTTAAATAATAGCTCTAATCTTACAGAAACTTTAGTTTTCTATATACTTATTCTTAGCAATACAACACAAGATAATGTGTATGAAACACCATGTAAATTCAATTTCCTTGTTTAGGGCACAGGAGAGTGGCCAAACATGCTAAGAAATGCCTATCTAGCTATAATTTTTCACATGTCCAAGACTAACCAAAAAGGGGATGCCTTGTGAAGAAACAGATCTCACAGTAATCCTGTGAGGCAACCCTCCAACTTTCTGAAGTCTGTGCCCCAAAACCAACTTGAATCCAAGGCTGTACCTTTACAACACTGAACACAGGTGCCATTTCTTCTTTCTCTATGCACATTGTTCTGCTCAGACCAGGAAGCTCATCAGTACCAGATCTGAGCTGTCTTTCTATCAGCACTCATCCCAAATGTCTTTCACAGCTCAAGGAGACTCCCAGGATCTTGTGAAAGGTTGGTATCTGACTAAGGAAGATCCCCTCATCTTTCTGTAGCTTTTGCAAAATAGTTCCAAAACTCCAGGTTTTACACTACAGCACTTGCTGCCAGAGCAATGCTTCAATTAACTTCTCTGAAATAACAAGACATGAGTCCATTATATCCATTTTATGGATATACTTTTTTAGAAATACATTGGTATATGTGATGAATGAGTATTTTAAGAAGAAATGGATTTTCAGATAAGACTACATTTTAGCTCGCAGTACGAGGGAAGATAATTTAAATTCTATGATGCATGAATCAGTGCACTAGAGGCATACAAATGAAGAGAAAATTGGGTCAATCTTCCCCTCTAAAAGCAAGTTAAGCAGCTAGACAGAGATGTATGTGAACAAATTGTTTAGCAACATTCATCCTTTTGAAGGGCCTGCTTCATCATTTCATTGTGCCACCTTTGTCTTAGGACATCTGCTGAAGTGGCAGTTTTAAAGATGTTCTTGCTGAAAAAGCTTACAAGGAACAATATGAGAGTAAAAAAAAACCCAACAAACCAAAAAACAAACAAACAACACAACCCCAAAAAACAAAACAAAACAAAACAAAGCAAAACAAAAAAAAAGTGTGGAAGTGGAAGTGAGAAGCAAGACAGAATTGTGTAGGACAAAAGTGTTCAAAGTGTACAATAAAATGTTAAAAACTTCAGAGCTGAGTGACTCCAAATTGCTCGCAGTGTTCTTGGAAAAATGATATAGGCTTCACCAAATAGATGAATGATGTTGATTTTATTTGACACAGTGGTTTGCAAATTCTGGAGAGAAATGTGTTCCAGGTCGTGCCTGTTTAAGGAGTAAATAGCCTACATGTACCTCTGGCTGGGGTAACACTCTATGGTAGAAATAAAAATAGAGCAATATTAAAATATTGAGAAACATTAATTTATTCAATAAATATATCTAAACACAATATAATTCTCAGACATGATCAATGCTGACTGAAGTATTTTGGAGATGACATGAAAGGACAGGACAGAAGAGAGAGAGTTATGGACTCAAAAAGCCTCTCTCTTCTCAAGGATTCAAAACATGAGGGTATTTTATCTTACCCATTCACAGATAGCAAATCTATTCTTCTCATTCTTTTGGTCTTGGTGGCATGTGAACATACATCTCTATTACTGTTATTCTTTATTAAAGTAAACTTTATGCTACAGATAATGACTGGTCCCACAGATATTTTCTTACCTTACCTATATGTAAATACATTAATTAATTGATTTTGAATAAAATGCAACTTTTCAAAGGCTTCAGAATTTGTTTCCATTTCACTGGCATCATCTTTTAACTTGTGCAGAAAAAACAATTCCTCTAGATTCAGATTAAGTCAAATAAGATTATGTGCATTTATCTCAAAAGTCTCATTCAATAGTTTAAAATATTTCATTTGTATGTTATTTCTTTGTCAAGATGTGATTTTCACTGGTAAGAAGTTAATTATTCATACAAGCAAAACACCATTGTGTTAATTTAAACTCTCAAGCATTTATTCTCTTTGCCTAAGACTATTGATCACTGCAATAAGAAAGTAACTGATACTTAAGAATATTACCTGAAAGCACAACACCATTAGAAAAATAACATGGAAATGGGTATTTATTATTGTAAAGATTGTCTCCAGTTTGTGAATGTCACACAACACAGATGTTCTAGTACAGAGTTGTGCACACTAAGATTTTGGTCTTGTTCACAGTTACTATTTAATCAATAATGAATGGACATAATAATATTCTGCATCTCGTTTAACCTCTTGCAAACTCAATTTGTGAAATATTTAGAAGAACGAAAATTAATTATTTTATACTTATTATTAATGTTGCTGATAATTTCATTCCCTGTCTCTTAAGCAAACTGTAAGAGAACCTGTCTTATTTTCTTTCAGTCAATTATTAGAATACAAGAATAATTTATCCAGATCATTTTCATCCTAATTTGCACATCAAAGTATTTGCTGTTCATGTTGTGTTTTCAGTTGTCAGATATGTGAAATTTTCTCTGCTCTTTGACTACATAACTGAAATTCATGAAAGATAATAATAACAAATAAATGGATAATGGGTAATGTGTGTTGGATGCACATTTTGGCACAGTGCAGTACTAGGTGTTCAAATCCATTAAGCATTTGAAATCTGTGGACTTGTTCATAATAAATGACTTGCCTTGATATCACAAAAAGCTAATCACTAATAACAGGCAAATACAATAAAATAACTAAAATAAGAAGTGTTCATTTCTTAAAATGTATGCTAGTTTTTATGTTTGGAAATGTTTCCTCATTCTTTTAGCTCCAGAGAAATAAAATCCATGAGCAATATTTGTGAACAGTTTGAGTTCTGCTGCTGAAAGAGTCTATACAATTAATTATTTCCCCTCTCAGCAGCATATTAGCATTAACACTTTGAATATGCTATGACAAAACTGTCATCTTGAGAGCCAGCACAGAATGCAGCTCTGACATTGAGTTTGTCACTGACAGATTTCTTGATAAGGTTTGCCTTGTCTGAGCTTGAACCTCTTTGAATGACCTACCTGTCAAAGCCCTTTTGCTTGTTGGGTTTTAATAGAGAGAAATAGACATTTCCAGGTAGCTATTCACACAACCTGTGCTAGAAACAACTGCCTCAGGAGACGGGAACCTCATCCTGAAAATGCCTATTTTCTACTGACTGCCATAAAGGACCAGACTTACCTGCCTCTGGCACAGATGTCTGCAGTGGGGTTGATGTCTAAATGTATGAAATATGAATCTTATTCTCTTTGTTCTGGACAGTCATTTCACACAATTTCTCTGGCTGATGTTTGTTCTGAGTCATGTTATACAGCCACAGACTTTGATGACTCTGAAGGATCATTATCAGGATGAGGCAGGAGAAGGGTTCCACAGTCCTTAGAAGTCAAAGGACTGACAAGGTTGCAAATTTGCTGACAATCTGCAGACTTAGCCCTGAGTATTAAGAGCATCCTCAAGGTGAGTGTCTGCATGTGAATGGGATAAGCACTGAGGATTTGCAAGTATTGAATACAAGGGAATAATAATAATAATGAAAAATTAAATGGCAGCATGAGAAAGCTTTTGTGAACAACCTCATTATTTTCAGTGCCTTTTTTCATCCTCAATAGAAATATGGGTTTGGTGGGGAGCCAACTATATATATTTGAGGCAAGTTATTCACTTTCTATGTTCCTGTCAACCTTCTGTCTGACTCATAGATAACTTACAGGGATCTTCTGTGCTGTTGTGGATGAGAGTTAGGAAATCATATCTGCAGAAGAATAGGTAGAATGAAGGTCTTTAGGAAAAGTAGGAAAGCTCTCACTTTGCCATGGAGAAATGTTCTTTGGCAGCCTTTGCAATCTATGTTTGACTTAAGCTTTGACAGAAGTCAGCTATGAGATTTCTCTCTGATGTTTGTGTGCTCGTGAAATTTGATTTTCAGGTAACACCAACTCATTGAAGGTATTCTCTATCCATCTCTATAGATCTCTATCTAAGGGCAGCAAACATTTTTGTAGAACAAAAGGGTTTGATTTTCAAATTTGCTAATTCAACAAAAGAGTAATATGTTGTCTTCCAATGAACCACAAAATCTTGTCCAGAATTAGGTGTGTCACCCACATTCTCTTCATAACTCATATTAGATAAGTGAAGCATCTTTTAATCTCCAGAATCTCCCCTGTTATCCCTAACTGTTTAGCAGCAGTCCAGTTGTCAGGAATAAGCAACAAAAAGTACCTCAGTAACTGCATTTCTTATTTCTGGTCAGGTTAAGGACATCAATAGTTACAGCAACAGTTTAATCATAATAGCTTTCTGCCATAGGTAAGTGAAAATAATTAAAAACAGCCTAAAAGAAATGAAGTTTTAATTTAAATAACTTTTAACTGAAGAGAAATTGGGAAAGAATACAGGAAATAAAAGGAACAGTAATACAACAAACTTTGACAGAGTGACTTTGAAGTGTCCTTTGCATGCCTCTCAGGAGAAATTTAGTGATTGTCCATGCTGAGAGGAGAAATGTGCTAGAGTATGACATGTACCTTATTTCCACATTTTGTCATGGTTTGTAATTTAGTGTGTCGTAGATAATTGAAAAAAAAACCACTTGCAGGTGATAATTAATTTTATTTAAAGTTAGTCTAATCTGGTGCTCCATGAATAGGTGTAACAAATTTCTACATGGGTAAATACGAATAATCCTAACATAGTCTTTTAAAAAATCAAAATACATATCAGAAAAGAAAAAAATAAGAAGAGAATAAACTCACAGCGAGAAAATTAATGAATACCAAGTATCTTAAATGTAAAATTAAGTACCATTATTTCTCCCTTTAGATCAATGCCAGCTTTTATCTCCTCTCCCAGAGTCTAAAGGTGTTTGTTGATTACCAGGGAAGATGCTTAGTGTTTGAAATTGCAATAACATTTCAACAAACCAGTGTAATCACTGCAGGGAAACGTTAACAAAATCCCTCCTCAGAGCTTTACAACCACATCTAGACAACATATGTTGAAGTTCTCCTGACATTTCCATCTGAAATGGGGTGCTACTCTTTCCTGAACAGCCTTGGTCTAGCAAATGTCTTTAAGGAGATGTAGAATGCTGAGGAAGAGGGCCGAGAACAAGATCTTTCCTCAGTTCTATAATCCTCTCATTGTCAACCTTTGATTAGCTCAAAACTGACACAGTCTGCCTTGTTAATGCTTTTGGTTCCTGGGGAGTGATCTGTGCTGACAAACGCTGTGGCACTGTAATTCTCCTTAGCTCAGTACTTACACTGTCTTTGTCTTTGTGGTGAAATGTTCTCAGCAAAGCTTTAAAATGTGTTAGTCTTTTATTCAGTCAATTTTCTGAGATACTTCTTTGACTTCATTGACTTTTAAAGGGAGTAAAATTCCATTTCAAGTAAGTTTGGACACTTTACTATTAATAAAAAAAATTCTGTACTCAGTATAGGCTTTTCAAACTTAAATGATCCTTAAAGCCTGGATTTGAATTTATATAGCAGAAGATGTGGGCAATCTTCTTCAATGATACAGGTCTCTGCTTTTTCAGCTGATGAGGAAGATCCAGAAAAGCAAAAATTGCATATTGTTCAGGTGAGAATGAATTGTTAAATTAAACATTGCAAGCAATGGAAAACTGACTTGGATTTCCTGGCGACTTTAGGCTTTTCAGTTCTGCCACTGTTGATTAACAAATGATGATGTTGATTAATGAGGACAAATATGATGCAGGACCTTTTTAGAAAGGAATACAGGAAATTTTTGTCTTTTAATTATTATTATCCAGTGCATTCATATTGTTTAATGCTAATACTCCCATATCTCCAAAAATATGATGTCAAAAACAAAGTTACAAGGAGGAAAAAAGAAATCGAAAAATACCCTCAACTATACAGGAGAGTTACCATTCAAGGAGTTCTGTAGATTTCAGTTTGGAAGAGGAAAATGGAAACTGTGAATGTTATGAACTAAGTGCAGGCATCATAGTGTCACTATGAGAGCACTGAGCTGAACTGGGAACATGACAGAAAATCTGTTTCAAAGAGAAAATAATTAAACTGAGGTACTCATTGTAAGACTCTGCAAAGGCCAAAAATAAAATTGAATTAAGAAATGATTAAGCGTTCCCATGAAGAAAAAGTCTGTGAAAGGCTGTTAAGCAAAAAACAATGCACAAGAGCTCCAGCTCCAGAGCACCCTGTGACACAAAATGCCAGACTGCTGGAAGTAAACATCATTCTCTTTTTCCCTTGCTCCTGTCCTGTATTCAGTCTCTAGCTGGATGCTACAACCTGCTGTCAGAAGTTAAGGTACTGATCTCCAAATGGTTTAACTCAGTACATGGTCTGCCATGCCATTAATCAGCAGCCCTGTACCCCAAACCGGCACCCCTATGCCTGTTTCATTTGGGAACATTGGCCAAACTGGAACACGTTTGGAACACCGTGGATTTTGTCTGTGTGATAAACAGAGCATCACCTACTTGTTCTGAGATGCTGCCAGGCAGGAACAACTTTCCCTCTCACTCAGTAGCTGCATTCTGAGAACTTGTGGTCCTGCACATGGGGAATCTGCCTCTCACTGACTCTCAGGGTGGTATGGAAAATCCAGATCTGAAGCTCTGCAAGAGGAAGCTCTCTGTTTTGGCATTCTCCCACACCTTCCCTACTCAGTGCTAAGGTTTACCCACAGATATCAGTTCATAACCCAGTGGTCAAGGTGCTGATCATGCAGGGCTTGCTGGGTTTATTTTCAAGCATTATATTTTAGTCAACAGCTGATTAAAGTTAAATAAGTAATCATTACTTTGAATGCAGGATAGAATCCCTTAGGAAAGCCTTGAATGTGTTGATTAAGATGCTCTGTGAAATGTTTGATTTGATTAGTTTCAGAAGGAGGAGGATGCTCTGAATAACTCAGCTGGCTACTATCAGAAAGCTGTTCCGGGCTCTGAAACCTGATAAGAGCATGCTTTCTGTTTTGATACTTGGATGACAAAAACTAGAAAATTCCTGGTATGTATTTGATTAGTCTGAACATCACTTTCATGTAATAATAAGCTGAAATAATACATTTCTGTTATGATGTTCTGCTATTGTTATGGGAGAGATGATTACAGATATCTCTTAACTTCAGTTAAGATATTAACTAGTTCATAATTAATATCTGAAGAAGGAAAAATAATAATCTTACTAATTTTCCTCTCTGGCAGTATGGGAGGTCCTTCCCTACAGTTTTTATGGATTCAATGAATTTATTTTATCTCAGACTTCCCTTTCATTCATACCAGGAAAATTGCTATGTTTTCAATAGTTAGCATTTACCTATTTACCTAGAATGCAAGTGAGATCCTGATAATACACTGTATTTCCAGAAATTCCCATTAATATCTAGTAACTCTCTCATTAATTTTAATTTCATTTCATGTTATTCTATCTTTAAAACAGGATATATATGCTTTTTCTTCATATGCTCTTTCACTTTAATTTAGGCCATGGGGGAGGAAAAAATTAATCTATAAAAAGGCATCCTAATCTAATTGGTTTTGTCCAGGTCTACTACTAAAATTGACTATTGTGAACACTAGACATAATTATGACTCTAATTAAAATTTTAAATAAATAAGCACTCTATATCGAAAGTCAAATTATAATAATGTGATTTTACTGAAGCAGGGCAAATACACAGTACACTAAGTCTTTGCATGAATTATACATGAGACTTTATGGATGACTTACCCTAATTTGAAGAACCCAAGAGAATAAATAAAAATACTGTAACTAGATTTCTGTGGGGGGAAAACAACATATTTCAGATTAGTGATCATTCTTTAGCACTGACATTGGTACTTTGTAACTATGTGGAGGAAAAATGCCTCATATTGAAAGCTGTTTTTGCCTCTTGCATGTTAAATAAACCTTGTTTTCTTCTCCCACTTCCTGCCCTTATTTTCCTCTCTGTATGTTTGTTCCCAGGTCTTTGTCATTTGCTTTGAGGAAAAATCATTCTTTTTAATGGGATTCTGAAATGCCATTGTAGAAATGAGAAATAAAAAGTTTAAAAGCATGAATCCTGCAGATAAACACGAGAGACATGCACAGATCTAAAAGCTGTAGATCAAGCAAAAGAAATGGTGCTGACAGTTGCTTCACTGATAGATATTTTGGCTTCAAAATGCAAGCCATCAAGGACCACATATCCCAGATGCCAGCTTCCTCAGGTTAAGTTTGTACTTACATTTTTTAGCTAAGTCTTCACATCTATTAGACACGAGGTCAAGAGCCCCACTTTTTCACAGGCTTATTTGCTGACTCCTTACTTCAGAGATGACCAGGAATGTAATACAAGGAGTGTCTCTGTAAGAGTTATCTCTTTCCCTGTTGTATTAGAGGGAGTGTTGGGTATGGTCTCTCAAGAAACGCTAAAGCCCCTTAATTTTTGAGGCATTTTAGTCTTTTTTGTTCTCATTTCCATCCTCTCCAGGCTGGGTAGTTCTTTGGTGCTCTGGCAGGAATGTGAACCCAGCAGCAGCACTGCAGACAATGGCAGCTCAAGCCATAGCTTGATTATTCATGGTCATGTTCATGGAATGAAGCTGAAGTTGTAGATTAAATACTAACACCAGAGGAAGTAAGTCTGACTGTTTGAAGGGGAGCAGATAATGTAAAAATGGCAAATAAAGCAAAATACTGGGCACTGAAGAGAACAGGACTAACGGGTACAGAGAGGTGAGTATAAGATTGGGAAAAGGTCTCCCACATATTTTCTGATGTGAACTTCTCCTACCTGCAGCACAGATGGGTTCCTGCCCAGCATTCTGCATTACCTGACAGAGAAGTCCATCCAGCACTGAGCACATGAAGAGTTCCCAGCATCCACAGGGCATAATCTCATACAATCTGTCTCCTGTACCTTTTGCCTCTTTTAAAATTATTCTTCAAGCAGTTTTTTTCCAACTCTCAATGTCTATGCCATTACATGATAACATCTCAAATACTACTAAGGTTTCAGCAAATAATTTGCAAATAATTGAATTACTTTTTTGCAAAGATATTTAGAGAAACAAACTGGGTCTATATTACCTATATTTTATTTAATTTACTTCCACTGATCACCATGGAAACTGAGACCTCCCAGCTTTGACACAGACTTAAATGTGGGTGCCTTGATTCCAAACTGACTGAGCAAAACCAGCTGAGAAAAGCCAGGAAAGACTGGAAAGGCAGCTGTGAAACCTGGGTGAGAAGAGAGGTTTTAGTAGGACACATGGGATCAGAAAGCAAATTGTGAAAAGCAAACATATAAGATCTTGACATGATCTTGTTATGAACAATTTCTGTGTGTGTGTGTTCTGAAAGACTTCTGGATTGTCCACTTTGTACTACATGGTAAATCACCTAAATAATTGACAAAGGAACATTGTAATTTCAGAAAGACACGAGGATCCCAGAGACATAAGGAAAGGTCAAAGTTTCTTCTCTCATAAAGAAAATCCCTTATAAAAAGTTTATACTTTGGTTAAAAAAAAAAAAAAAACAAAAAACCACTAGCAATTAAAGTCTTTTTCTTTTTTTCACTGTCCTCACTTTGACATAGTGACTCCTTTGGGGATCTAAACAAAAAAACTTTTTGTTTATGAAGCCCTACTAAATAGATGATAATATAGACTAAAGCAGGAGAACGTTTATTTTTCCATGATTTCTAGTGTACAGGTTATTTGGAAAATTTACAACACTGCTTAGAGGAAGGGAAAGCAAATAGAAACCACGTCTTCTTAGTGGGTGCCTCTTGGAGGCAGCTCTTCTGGACACTAAAAATAAATCTTGCAGGCAAGACTGCTCACAGAAATTGAAAAGAACCCCTGAAAGTGACAACAAAAACATCACCCACTACAAATAGTCACACTGTAAAATGAAGCAGAGATCAAAGAGGATGAGCAGACTCAAACTCGTGAGAGATATTGCAATGGTGGGTGAGAAAGAAATAAAGCAAGGTAAATATTTATCTAACATAAAACGCCATGGATCTTGAAATACTGGGTATTGCTGAGTTTTAAAAAGTAAGAAACAGAAACGAGGAACTGAGGAAATAAAACTAAAAATGTGTCAGCAGAAAAATTAGTAGAACAGGAAAGAAAAATCTTGGGAAAAGTGGTAGATGAAAGAAATGTGAAAGTCTTCAAAGGTTACCATCTTGACAGGAGCTATTGCTACAACAGACCTGGGGTTACACTATGTGTGTTATAGAGAAGTAGATCTTTAATGCTACAAAAAACCTCTGTCCTGGGCCCAGAGGTGACCATGGAAGCATATCCAGGTCACCTGGGATGGGCTGAGAGAGAAAATTGTGGGTTTGTGGCCTTCTGGACCTATTGAGAGTGAGGATTATAGTTTGTGACCTTATAGGGTATTGTTTACCTGTTACCATAATAGGTAAAAGCTGTGAAATACCCCAGGTGATTGAGGAACACTGTGGTGAACATCTTTCCTGTTTATGTGGTGACATTTCCTGTCTGTGTGATGGTATTTAAGGAATTTTCACTGCATGGTAGTAGTAGTCTTAGGAGTAGTCTTTAGTAGTCTCAGTAGTCTTTAGTCTTTGTCTTGGCACCAGAACACTGTAAGGTGAAGGTCACAATAAAGCCTCTACATGGAGCATTTGCCTGCTTTTGTCTTGTGAGAAGTCCAAAAGTCTGCTTAATTACTGCCAGACAGACAAAATTTTCAGACAAAAGAAAAATACAAAAATGCATGTGAATTTCTTCCAAAGTGATTCTCAGCATGATTACACCCAGAAATTCCCAGCTACACACACAGAATCTCCTGACCTGGAAGGCACCCACAGGGATCATCAAGTCCCACTCCTTGAAGATGAACCAGACTCTGCTGGGTTGTGTCAGCTAATAAGACAAGAGGCAATGGGCAGGAACTGATGCACAGGAGGTTCCACCTGAATAAGAGGAGGAACTTCTTCACTGTGCAATGACCAAGCACTGAGCAGGCTGCCCAGAGAGGGGGTGGAGTCTCCCCCACTGGAGATATTCAATAACCACCTGTGGATGCAATCCTGTGCCTCGTGCTCTGGGATGACCCTGTTTAAGCAGGGAAATTGGAACCAGGTGTCTCACTGTGGTCCCTTCCCAACAGACTGATTCTGTAATTCTGTGATTCATATTCTTTGAGAATTGCTGAGCACGAAAACACAGTGCCTATTTTCACTTTAAAGACCTTAAAAAGGAAATGACAAAGCAGAATAATGAAGCAGGTTTTTGATGATGATTTAAAATATACTTATCTTAAATCCATCTAAGCATACATAAAATAAAATTAAATGCATGTTTCTTTTATTTTTTAATTATAGATTTTTAGATTATTCAACAAGAGGTTCCAATGTGGTCCTTTGACCTTTATCTTGAAGTGAAGAGCAGTAAAAAATAGCAGCAGGCATAAATTTTGCAATTATAATTATTGTGTGTATAGTATGTTTGCAGCAATATTTTATATTTTTTTTAACCTAGTTCATTTGTTTTCTGCATCAGTTTGCAAGCTGCTGAAAAAAACCCCCAAATTTATTCAAGCTGTTCAGACTAATATTGATTTACATAATGATGCATGGCCTATGTTTTCAGACTTTTGGATGCAGAACACACCAAAAATCTTGGAATAATTATTCTATGGAACAATCTTGCTGAGTGTTTGAATTCCTGGTATTGGGTCAAAATTATCCCATCTCTTTAAATAAAATTGTGTTTCCCATGGAAGCTGATGTGCAATACGGGTAAAATTTATTTTGCCTATCTCATAGGTGGATTCTGCATTTAGCTGTCCTGGAGGTGGATTCTGTGAATACTTTTACACCAGAACATCTGAATAAGGTGCCCTTATTTCCCTGATCAGTGAAGTGAAATGAGAAACTGTGGAGGATGTTTCACCCAGTCTGCTGAAGGTGTCTACTCCTGAATGAGATGAATCTTACCTAAATGCTAAATCTTCCCCACAGCCTGTCAGGAAGAGAATCTGGATACCCACTTCAGATGTAGACATCTACACCACAGATAACTAAAGTTAGAAGTACTTTATTCCACCCATGATGTCTCTAATGGATTGAGATGTGGACCAGAATACAACTCTGTGCTATAAAATTCTGAAGGTCACATCTGAACTTATGAATGTGGAAGGGGAACCAACTCCCTTTAGGATAAAAACATTGGTTTTGCTTGAGTCATCATCCACAGCACAGACTCTCTGCTCCTGCTGCAGAGCATCCTAAGTGGCAGCTGCTATATCATACAATTTACAGAATAGTTTCATTCAAGCCAAGGCTCTAAAAAATTGCAGTGAGGAATGGAAAACCTACTGACTTATAAAATATTTACAGGTGTTAAAATAGTACAGGTCTGATACAGAGAAATCACCCCTTTTCCTGCTATTTTTCATGCTGAGATAAAGAGGTTTTTTTACCTGGTTGTCACATTGCTTTAGACATATTTCATACATTTTGGAAATCTGAGGAAATATGTCTTGATCTCTGTTTGGTCCTGCAACCCATAATATTACTACACCAAAATATGGAAAATTTCTTTCTATCTTTGTAGATAAAGTATGCCCATCACAACAAGAGTAACAAATGTTTAACATTTTTTTCCCAGTGTCCTTTCCATCATCATGTAAAAATATTTACTGTCCTTACTACACTAATTTATCAGCTTTCACAGGAAGAAGCTTGCATGGGCTTGAAATTTGGAGTCATATCAATGAAGTACACTAAAATTGGGATAAATGAGAAACTGAAAACCATTCTAATAGCAAAAAAGGAGAAGTCCTACTGCATATTTCCATAGGCCATCACCCTTTGGAGCAACAATGACTTTGGACTTTGGACTCAGAAAAAGGGATTTTTTTTTAATAAAATTTAATTTTTAATGAGGACTCAGTGAGCTTCCCTTCCTCTGTGCTAGATAATCTTTGCTCTTCTGTTCTTGTATAATTTTTGCTGAGTCTGATTTGCATTTTTTATACAGGCAAAATCGAAACTACATAAGGTCACTTGCTGCAGGTGTGGTAGGTGACATATAAGAAAAACTTGGCATCTGCTTTGTGTGCTTTTTTTTTGCATTTCCATGCATCCTTTTTGCAAGTCAAATTCTCAACTTTAGAGGCAAGTAATATTAAGTTCTTGTACCAGACATATAATATAAAACTTCTCAACACAGGCAACTGAAAACTTCCTCCAAATGCTGCCAAATATAGCCAACTTCTTAAACATATTTTATATTATAGGCTTATTCTACATTCAGGACTGTGACTATTCTATGATGCATTAAAGATGAGCAGACTGAATGGCTGGAATGGAGATTCAGATTTAGATTATTAACAACAACACCAAAGTGAAGTCAAATATTCGCATGAAAAAAATTGAACTAAAGTTTTACTCTTGTTCTGTCATTAAAAAATCCTAAAAATTCTGCTCCTCCTTCCCACCTGTTCCTCTTTACATGGAGATTAGAAATGGGAGAGCCAATGGGGAAATTAAGTGAGAAAAGAAAGCATTGATAAGTCAAGTGTTCATAAAAGATACCAGTTGAAATGTTAGCAAAGGAGTACTTGGTGTTTCATCATTCCTTGCATTTCTCCTGTTATTTCACATATTTTTCATATATTATATATATGCAGTCTGGATATCCTCTTTACAGGAAGCCCTTTTCTCAATTTACTTCATTAGACAAATTAAAGAAAAAGTTTTTCCCAGTTCATGGAACTGCAGAACTCTTTACTCATTATTAAGTTATAATTAAGAGCAATAAAACACAGCTTTGCAGAAAATATGGCAATTGTACATCTCTTGTATCTAATGAAAAACTTTTTAATTTTGGCCGCAAACCTCAAAGAGTTTTATTTAGTACCACTGAGCACTCAAGAGCATGGAAACTCAACTGTTACTTCTCTTCAAGTGTAGCAAGAAGTTGTTTTGCTGAATGAATATGTTTCTTCTAGTTGAAAATTACACTTCTGAAATGATGAAAGTCCAAAGCCAAGCAAATCTTGAGACACAAAAATTGCATTCTGGCAATAATCTTAGAGTGCAAAGGGCTTTGTGCCTTAAGCAAGAATGACTCACTGTGGAGTATAATATATATATCTGAAGAAAAATTTAATGCATACACACTGTGTCCCATGAGGTACAGAAAAGTCAAGTCAAATGATGCTACAATGATCACTGTGACTTTCTTTTTCCTCTTTTCACTGTGCCCATGCTGTGGATGGAGCTTATTCTGGTTATACTTCCACACTAATATTTTCCAAAACTTCACTGTGTTGGATTGACCCTGACTCCACATCAGCTGCCCAACAAAGCTGCTCTGTCACTCCCTTCCTCATATGAACAGGGAAGAGAAAATAAAACAAAAGGCTCCTGGGTCAAGATAAGGGCAGGGAGAGATCAAAGAATCCCAGAATCATTTAGGTGGGAAAAGACTGCCAAGGCCATGGAGTCCAACCTTTGACTGATCACCAGCTTGTCAATTAAACCACAGCACTGAGGGCCACGTCCAATTGTTTAATACCACAAGGGATGGTGACTCCACCTGGGCAGCTTGTTCCAATGCTTCACAGGGAAGAAATTCCTTATGATGTTCAAATTGCTGCCAGCAATTGCTATCAGGGTCAAGATGGAGTTCGCTTGGGGAAATTAATTTAATTTGTTACCAAAGAAATGAGAGTGGAGTAAGGAGATAAAAAATCAAATCTTAAAAACACCTTTCTGTGACTCCCTCTCCTGCCTCCTGCTTCAGTTTCACTCCTGAATCCTCCCCCTCAGGCAGTGATGAATGGGAGTTTTGACCAGTTCCTCATGCTACCTCTGCTGCTCATTCCTCCTCCCACTCTTCCCCTGCTCCAGAGCAAGGTTCCTGCCATGGGAGCCAGTCCCCCATGAACTTCTCCAGTGTGAGCCCTTCCTGTGGGGTGCAGTTCTTCACGAGCTGCTCCAGTTGGGTCCTTTCCATGGGGTGCAGCTCCTCAGGAACAGGCTGCTCCAGAGTAGGTGCCCTGTGGGGTCACGAGTCCTGACATCAAACCTGCTCCAGTGGGGGCTCCTTGCTCCACAGGTCATGGGTCCATGCCAGGACCCTGCTCCAGTGTGAGCTTCCCACAGGGTCACAGCCTCCTTTGGGCATCCCCCTGCTCCAGTTAGGATCCTGCAGGGGCTGCATGGGGATCTCTGCTCCCCCATGGACCCCCATGGGCTGCAGGGGGCACAGCTGCCTCACCATGGGCTGCACCAGGGGATGCAGGGGAACCTCAGCTCTGGCACCTGGAGCAGCTCCTGCCCCTCCTTGTGCACTCACCTGGGTGTCTGTAGAGCTTTTTCTCTCATAAATTCTCTTTCCCATCCAGCTGCTATTGCAGAGCAGGGTTTTCCCCCTCTTATACCTGCTATCCCAGAGGCTCTCCCACTATTCCTGATGGGCTCAGCCTTGGCCAGAAATAGGTCAGTGCCACCTGGCACTGACTGTGTTGGGCATGGGAGAACTTCCAATATCTTCTCACAGCAGCCATTCCTGCAGCTTCCCTGCAACCAAAATCTCGTCACATGAACCAAATAGATTTAACCTTGTCATATAAACCAGAGAGATTTGTATAACTTACTTTTTTTTCAGTAGAAGTGCTATAATGGAAAAAAGGATAGAGTAAATTCTGTGTCATAACTAAAATGAGTGGCAGTGGCACATTTCTACAAGAGGAATGACTGAGAACTCTATTAGGAAATAACAGCAAAATAAAAACATGGGAATTCCTCTAAACTCAAATAGAAGGGACCCCACGAATCCTTCTTGCATTTTGAAATTTGGTTAATGTGTTTAAATCGAAGGTGTGCACGCTGTAAATTCTTTGTATCATTGGCAGAGAAGAGGGGACACTTCAGCCTGTTTCAGGCCCCACAAGATGTGACATCCCTCAGGTGGGGACTTGAGACTGGGAGTTGTCTACACAGCAGTGAATGCACTGCCTATTTACACACTCCAAAAAATCATAAGTTTTAGTTCCCTCCCAGCAGTCTGCAAGCATTTTAAGGAGTATGTTAACTGGACAGGTGAGAAACACCTGTTTTCTGGGCACTGAGGTATATCTCTGTGTGAACAATAAAATCAAATCTGTTAAACTGCTGCAGAACCCTCCTATTACCATGAAGCCCTTACCAGCAGCAAATTCCCCCAAGGATGAATAGAATTTTTATTTAAGCACCTCATTTTGACACCTCAATTTAAATAAAATATATTTAGGTACTCACAGCAAAGAAGATGTTAAAAATCAAGCTTAATTTTAATAATGATCTTGCATGACTCTTTCCTCCCTTATTGTTACCAAACTTTATTGTCCTGAAGTAAATAAAAATGTTTAATTTAGGAAAGTTTGTAAGGGTAACACGCCTGTCAAGCTGCAATCAACCTTTGCCTCAGATTGACAAGAAATGGAAGGACAGCATGAGTTGTGAATATTTAGTATGGTGAAGCAGCATAGTGGGGGCCTCCCTTAAAAGAAAGCAGAGGAAAGTCTCCTTTCCTCATCAACTCAACCTAAAGCAAAGAATAGAAAGTTTAAGATTCTTTTAACAGAGGCAGTACTGAAGAACTAACAGCAATAAGTCAAATAAAGTGAGCCCAGGGAAAGTTGTTGCAGTAATTCAAACTAAGTTCATTTCACTGGCATGGCAATTTTTTTCCCATTTTATTTCATTGTTTTATCATTTCTCTCTTTCTGGAAAATAAAAAAAAAATTAAACTCCCCGCTGGTAGTTTTCTGTGTCATGAATAAATATTTTTATAGCTATTAGTTAACCATTAATGCTCAAAGCATACCAGATTATATAAAAATGTGCAGGAATAATCCTGCTTAAAAGGGCTTAAAGAATTATTTCTACATCTAGGAAACCAGCAGATGCATCAGCCTAAATTATTTCCCATTGCCAGAAATATAGAATATTTAAAATAATGTAAAATACCTCTTTTCCATTTCCTGACATTTGTAGAAGGCTCATGTTAACCACTGTTTAACCTGCCAGGTCAACCTGTCCCTTGCACATCACTTGTTCTGGGGAGGAACATCAGAGCTCCTCAGATTCCATCAGGTGATGGAATACCTCATCAGCTCCTTCATAAAACCAAACAGAACTCATCAAGATCAGGGGGAAACATTGAAGTTTAGTCTTGGGTGCCCTAATGATAAAGGCAAATGGAGGGGGATTAGAATTTTGTTAAACTCAATTTATTCCTTAAACACATTAGGAAAACTGTGTTGTTACACCCCTTGTTTTCTTTTATTTTCTTTTTTTTTTTCCTTCTCCATTTTCATTTTCCTCATACACAACTGTCTTTCTGTGTCTCAGCCTCATTAAACTTGTATTCGAGCTGAGCATCTTGAGGAATGCAGCAGCTCAGAATTAATGATGGCATACTGGTTAGAAAAGAGGGAAGACACACTGTTAATGATGACACATTGCTGAAGGTGAGCAGCAGTTCACAAGATGACAGGAAGCTTGAAATCCACATCAGAACTTCTCTCATTTGAAAGGGGCAAATTCAGTCCTGCACAGGTTCACACCAAAAAACTCCATTTAGCTTCTCTTCTGTTATTTTCATATCTGATGTGCGTCATTACTTTTCCGATTCTGCACCTCAGCTTCTAGTAGGGTGCTGTGCTAACCAGCAAGGATTACAAAGAAATGTATCTTTTACCATTTCCTTCAAACATGGAGTGCTCAAAAAACAGGTGGGTGAGGCACTTCCCATATTGTTTAATGAGCAAGTTGGTATTCAGCTGATGTCCTCGTAGATCTTTCCCAACATTAATCATTCTGTGATTTGATGATATATAAGAATTTTGAAGGTGTGAACTTCCTTTCAGTATCTAAATATTTTTATACTATCCATGGTAATTTAAGGATATTAATGTTTGATAACAGGTTACCAAATTAGGTTAAGTGGTAAGAAGGTTAGTGTTGAATGGGGAGCAATAAAAATGAGCAGAAGGTTGAATCCTACTATCTTCAGAGAGATATGTTTTGTTGCTTAAAGAAATAAAAACGTGAAAAAAGAAATAGTATATTTCAGTGTGTACTCTCTCAGCATAGAAAAATCTTGGTACAGGGAGGAGTTTTTCTCCCATTCTGGTAAGTGTTAAAGGCAGGTATGTAACAAAATCCCATCTCTTTCTACAGGACCTTTTCAGACCTTCAAAATCCACTCTTTCAGTAGCAATCTGTATTATATACTGATTTTCTAAGGAGAATAATTTTCTTTACTGACTAAGTGTTCATCAGATTTACCTCTGTGATTTTGCTTCTCTCCATGCTAGAGAAAAATGAAAAGTTTTCTAAGTACTACACAAAGAGGTGTTTTTTTTTTCTTTCACTTGAGAATAACTGTTGAGATTATCTAATGGAAGCGGTTGAGTCTCCTCCACTTTTCTTTCCATCTTCACCCCAAATGGCACCAGTAGGACATTGAATTCTATTCTGTGGCTTAATCAAAAGGATTTCTTCCATATCAAGGAACTCTATATTGCCTTCCATTATCTAATATAGCCGTGCCCAAGAAACCTTTAAAAACGTTTAAACATGGTTCTGGTCTGCATAAAACACTGAATTTTATTTTTGCCATAAAGATGTGTGCATCTTATAACTTTCTCCTTTGAACACATTCAAAACTGTCCAGACATAAAAGAATGGAAGAGCCCAGAATTTCTCATTTCCAATGCCCTATGGATACAAAAAGTTGTAGAAGTTAGATTTCTTCCCTTGATGGGTTGAACCAATTAGGGTCTCTGAGTTAATAACAAAACAAGTCAACACAAAGTTGAGGTCTTTGCAGGTGTAATAGAGTGCCAGGCTTATTTTCATTGTAGGTTTCTTATTACTTTAGATGCTACCTAGAGAAAGAGAATGATACAACAATTGAGATTATGTCAACTTTGGAATGGTTTGGAGATGTTATTCATAGAATCAGAGAATGATTAGGGTGGTAAGGGAGCTCAGCATCTAGTTCCAAACACCCCACCATGAACAGGGAGCTTTCCACTAGACCAGGTTGCGCAAAGCCCCATCCAACCTGACTTTGAACATCTCCACAGATTCAATTATTGCTTTAGTTAAAGTAAAAAATCTATCTTTAAAGCAGAAAAGACAAAAGGTGACTTCCCATGGTGAATCCCTTGAGCACTAAGGAGGGATGCCATGTTTCTCTCTTTAGTTTTTCTGTTCAACTCTTGGTCATTGCAAAGGCTTGCTGAAAGAGGGCATAGGTGGCAGATGGGTGTTTGCAACCAGTTTCAAACTTGCTGGACAAATGTTCTGTAAATCTTTATTACAAATAAGTTTGATGACTGTGACAACTCTGAATTACTGGGTGCTTGTGTTCATCATTCCTTTTTAGCTCTTTTACCAAGGCTAAAGATCCTCCTCCTTTCTCTTCCCTTCTCTATCACCTTTTTCAGCCCACCCAAAGGCAGTTAGGTATCTCTGGCTCTGTGCCAGCTACATTTCTCCAGAATATTCTCAGCTCATTTTCAGTACCAACTCAGAACTGTGAATTCTGGAGTCCATGATCATATGGGATGGCTTCCTTGGGAATAATAATCATCCATAAGCTGCTAGCCAAGTATGGAAAAGGGAACAAAAAAGAATGAAATTGTTTACTTGAAACTCTTTTTAATTGAAAATCCAGTTTTTGTCTGAATATGATCCTATTATGGGCTTTCTCCACAGTCTAGACATTCTCTGTCAATGTGATTCCATAAAATCTGTTCCCTTGGAAAACAATGGAAAATCATGGCAGTGCCTGAGTAATGTCTGACTTTAGGAGCCTTATCATCCAGGATTTTGGTTGTTATGTGGCTGACTTGGGGATGTCTAAGCTCTGTAAAGGCTCCACATCAAGCTCCAGGCTCCTCAAAGTTGGTTATTGGGACTTTTTGATTTTTTTTCAATTGTTACTTAACCTAATGTAGCTCACAATTATTTCAGTATTAGTTAGACTCTCAAAGTCTTCAATCAAAAGAAATAACTTTGAGATATTTTAGCTTAGATGTTGATTTTTTGATTAGAAATTGAAGGCCTATATGCTTCATTCTTTGGTGTTCATTGGAGAGTTATCATATTTGAAACATCCTTGGCCTGAAGAAAATATAAGTATTCTATTACTGCAATGTATAAGACCCTTGAAACAAAACAAAACAGATTTTTTTGTTTGTTGGGTTAGTTTGGTTTGGTTTTATTATCAATCAAATAGATTTTTAACTGTCTGATTCACTAAATTTAACAAAAATAAATGCTGAATAATAGCTTTTGAAAATTTTCTTGACTACACCTCTGCTAGCAAATTGAACTGGGCAAAGAAATTAATGTAAACAATGTGAAAAAAAAAATCATGTAAACAATGCATCTTGATCACCTATATAGTTAATTAGCCAGAATGTTCTCTGTGTTGTTATGGTCCTTGCCAACAAATAGTCTCCAAAATCCTTTTTTCAAAATAAAATAAGTGAGAGCAGAGTTTGGGGATCTTTTCAGATAGTTATTTACTTTGTCTGGGACCCTACAGTAAGGCTAAATTTAATATCAGATACCATTAAAATTCCATATTCTGTAGTGTTGCATACACAGACCACTCTATTTTTCCTGGCCTAAGTTCCAGAGGAGCAGTCTTGCACATGTTTTGTAACAAATATACACAGCACAGAGGAGACAAAATGGGAAACTGGATCAGTAGGGTCGAAAGGGAACATCTGAGCTTAAGAAAAAACAGAATTTGGAGCAGAAAGGGCATTATGAAGCATGTAAGGAAATAAAAAGGAAGGCAGAAAGCCAAAAGAGATCAGTAAGCAGCAAGAAAGAAGTGGGAGGGAATGAGAGCACCAGAATTAGCAACATAGGACAAAACCACTCAGACACCTGGCAGGAAGCTTGAACTTTGCTTGAAAGGTTGCATTTACCTTTTGTCTCACTGAACATTATTTTTGTTCCACAGTTATCATGTTGCTTAATTAAAGGAAATACAATTACATCAAAAGAACCAAAATTGAAAGAAAGGAATTGAAGATGAGATTTTAAAATAACAGATCCTTACTTCCAAGCCTGATTTTGCCATTTATGAACAATTCTTTGCTCCACTAGTAGCATGGGGTTACTTAATGAATAGTGTTGTCCTGTTAATGAAAATGGTCAACACCTTCAGCAAAAATCTATCCAATCTGTCAAGTGCACATACCTAAAATTCCTTTTTTCAAACTTCTATGTGCCTTTTAAAAGGCCATTAGCACACAGGGAGAGCAGTGGTCCAACTGAGTGTGGAGAATACAGCTAATTAGTACTATTGCAGACACCTTAGGCTTCAAGATTTTTTGTGTGATATCAAACCTTTATTGAGAAAATAAGGGGGAATTAGGTAAAGGCACGGTTTGGCTGAACTTCATGAAAATTAACGAGATTTACCTGTTCACAGAACAGTACCTTCAGGGACATGAAGGAAATCCCACTGTTAAGAATGTCTCAACATAGAGAGGGACATCTTTTTCCTGCATATTAGACACTTTCAAAAATATAATATAATAAAAATATAATAACACAATTTCAAAAAGATAATAAACATATATTTATACAAATAGCTGTAATTTTTTTGCTTATCCCTTTACTTTGTATAAGGCCTTTCAGATTAAATTCAAAGCCCTGCTTCAAAATCCTGCTGCACTGATGACACTGGAACTTCCTGTGAGGCCATGGGTATGCTTATGACAAGTAACACACTTTAAAACAAAACAGTGTATTATTTTATGCACCACACTACCTAATACAATATTATTTTGTGCACTAGGAATAGTGTAAGATGGCATTATAAGCAGGAACAGATAGGAACAGCAGCTTTGTTGCTGTTACATATTGTGCTCTGAAGGAAATGTTCTGTACTCTGTACCCAAATTACTCTTTTCTGTTTCTCATTTCTCTATGGAATTAATTGTCTTACCCATGTCTCTGTGTTTCAGCCAAGATCTGGAATATGGAAGAGAAAAACAAAGTCTGTGGAAATTCAGATAGACAGGACAAACTGTTTTTTGAAAGGGTCTGGTGATTTCTTCTGGCTTTGAAAACAACAGTAAAGTTCTCATTGACTTCACTGCGGACACAAATATGTTCTTTGTGTCATCCTCTGCCTCTTCTCTCTCTTCCGTCAAATGCATGAGCAGTACCTTAAGTCATCCATATTCACATTTTATTGAGTACTTTATATCACAGACAACATGTCTGCATCTACAATCCTATTGCACTAGTCCTACTGTGAAGACATTTTCTCCCTTTCAAAAATAAAATAAAAATCACTGCCAGCTTATGCTCAATCACAAATTATGCAAGTGTGTCATGGTGTGACTGGAAATAATCCTCGTAGATTCACTGAACAAATTGCTGTAATTTTGTACCATTCTAAGTTCACCTCCTCTCAGGCCTCACAGAACTTATTTATCCCATGTTGTGCCACCCCCTAAGCAGCCAGACCTAAAAAACCAATGTTTTCTTGCTCCAATCTATCAGTGCTGCTACTACATCTATCTACTAACATGTGGTACTGTATGAGCAGGAACAGCAGCACAGTTTTGGTGGCAGAAGTTACAGCAGAATCAGGGAAAACATGTTCCAAGTTTTTGGAGTCCAACCTGTTCAAAGGAGCTCTGACAGACCTCACACAAGCAGCTCGAAATGATCTGTGTTCTGCTTGGGTGGGTGAGGAAGTTAGTTATGAATCCTCAGTAAGTTTAACTTGATAGTCATGGATCATGCTGAACAATCTTCTGATCAGTTCAGCTTTAATCCAAATCTTGGCTTTCCACTTGTTCTGTGAACAGCATTCAACTATTTCCTTGTCATTGACTGCTGTGGTGGCAGATGTGTATCAAGAAACAGTAGTTTAATGGAGAAGAGGAACAGTTCTCCCCCTGCCTTCAGCTGGACGTGAGAACTGTGAGCTGCCAAAGTTAAGTAAGGTTTGTAATCTGCAATCATAAAAAGTATTGATCCACAACAATCATTTCAAAAAACGAGCATGAGATCTGGACAGGTCAGACACTGCACTGTTGTTACCCTGTGGTCTCTGGTGACATGTCCATGCCTCTGTCAAAAGGAACAACTGCTGCTCTTCTGGAAATATGTCATTTATCTATCTATCTTCACTCTTCACTGTAACTAATTCCGTTCCTTCTATTTTCATGGTTTCTTTTAAAACTCACATCAAACTTGGAAATGCACTGTCTGTACAGCTATCACTGTCTTAGGTGGGATATTTATATCAGAGACTTACGCAGTTATTTCTCCATTAGTTTTTTTTCTGTCCATCGTTGAAACAGCTGAAGACTTCTAAGTCAGGAAAAAAAAATCATGACAGTGGTTTTAGAATGGGTTCCAGGGTGGCACGTGGGCTTGCATCAGGTGTTCTGAGCCATTATTGAAAGAAGCTGTACTACCACATCTGTATTGACAGAATTAATTTTCTGTTTAGTAGCTGGTACAGGGCTGTGTCTTGGATTGAGTACAACACAGAAATGTTTCGGTTGTTTCTAAGTAGTGTTTGCTTTAAATCAAGGACTTCCCAGTATCTCATACTCAGCAACTGAGGAGGTGCACAAAAAAGAGGGCAGGGAGCATAACCAGGACAAGTGACCTGACTGGACAAAGGGATATTTCGTAGCACAGAACATCATGCCCAGTAGATTAGCTGAGGAAGTAGAGTGGGAGCCACTGATCTCTGCTCAGGGATGGGCACTGGCCAGTGAGGACTCAGTAATGGTGCTGTGCCTCGCTTTTTACTCTTGGGTTTTATTATCCTCTCTCTCTCTCCTTATCTTGTCCATTATTGTTGCTATTATTATTATTACTACTACTACCACTACTACTACCACTACCACTAATACCTTTAGTTTTAATTATTAAATTGTTCTTGTTTGAACAATTTAATAATTTGAAACCCACAAATTTGAAAAGGTTAATCTTTTCTTTCTGAGTCTCTTCCCCACCGGAGGACGTGGAGGTGAGGGGGGTGAGAAGTTGGCTGTGTGGCACTTAGTTACCAGCCAGGGTTAATTAAACCCTGACACCAACTTCAGTCATCTTTACAGGGTCGCTGGGAGAGCAGGAGCAGTGTTGTGCATTGTAGAATATCACTGCTGCTGTTGTGCCCCTGAAGAAGAGCAGAAAGGAAAGGAAAATGGGTAGAAAGAATTCTGAATGGAAGAGACACAGTCACTGAGGAACTGTGAGTATTAAACATGCTTTCCATGTTTCTCAGCATGTCCAGGCATATTTTCTAGTCCTTGTAAGCTAGGCTGCCCATATGTTCACAAACAGTCGTTTTAAAATACAAGTTTACTTACCAGACAAGATTCCCCAGTCTCTCTGAGCTCTCTCACTGTTTGCTTCATTTAAAATGACATTTAATTAAATGAACAAGGGCAGGCTTTGTTTCTCCATGGGAGTGGGGGTATATGCAATATCTTGATGAGCTGTTGAAAGAAAAAAAGAAACAGGAGTGGTCAGAAGATAATTACTTTTTATGCCTTTTCAGACCTGAGCTCCTCTTCCAGACAACAATGTTGAAGTAATGTTATTAAAAGACATTTGTCTTAGCCATGACTTTGCTTCCAGTATTGAAAGTTGCAGAGGCAACGCCAACCCTTGTAAACTTTATGTTAACAAAACAGATTTTTTTTTCAATACTTTTCTCTTTCAAGGCACCACTTGCAGTCGTCCAGTCAAACCTCCAGCTCAGTTTTGAGGCAGCTACTGCGAGTTGCTCAGGACCATGCCATGGTGGTCAGTGTCTCTAGTGATGGAGATTCCATCCCTGGACAACCTGTTTGACAACAGTCAGAGTAAAAAGTATTTGCCTATTTTTAGACACAATTTCTTGTAGGTCTTTCTGTGTCTATTATCTCCTGTACTCTTATTGGTTGTCACTGAGAAAAGTGTGGCTCCATTTTCTTTACTCCCCTCATTAAATATTTTCACTCGTTGAGAAGATCTTCCTGAGCCTTCTCTTCTTCAGCCTCAGAAATCCCAGCAAAAAGACTGTTTATGGAAGGAAAGTCTATTTAGGGTGATGCAATGTATTTTATATTCAGCTCTCATTAAAATCTTAATTAACAGCAAATTATCAACAAAAAATTAATAATAAAAGCTTCTCGGATTGCTTTTAGCATACATCTGAATAGAAACTACTTCACTATTTTTGAATAGATTCAGAAAAGCACACACAAAATGTATTTCAGTCTATTATTTCTAGCAAGACAAGAAAAAGATTAATTTTTTTTTTTAAATATAGGTGAAGCTGGAGATGCCTTTTCATTTACTCTTCACTTGATTTTGCTGGGTTTAGTATAGCAACTACAGAATATTTTAAACATTAACAAGAGTGCATGAAGCACATTTTCATTAACAATTGCTTCCATGTACTTGAACTACATGAAGAAAAAAATCACACATCAGTCTAAGATTTAAAAATTTGGTCTCTCTGAATAGCAGAGAAGTGTATTTAGATCCATTTATTTAAATTCCTTAAGAAAAAACTAAGAGAAAGAAGCACCGAGGACTTTCTTTTCACAATGAAAAACATAGTGGGAACTATCAATTTAAATTAAACTCTATTCCCAGCTGCATCTGTAAAAATCAAACCTTATTGTAATAATGTCAAGGGGGTGAAAAAAAGAGTTTGTTTTCTAATTAAATGAGGAGCTGCCAATGAGGTCGGGGATAACTGCAATATTCAGTTCAGGTCCAGCAGGAGCTATGGGCTTGCATTGCATTCTTTATTTACATTGTATGTGATATCTCCTTGAATTGTCCCACCAAATGGGACTTTTCTGTTGGTCTACCACAACACCAGCTGAGCCAGAGCAACTCATTTGTGAAGCTCCAGATAAGAAGCAGAGGGGAGAAGAACAAGGAGAAATGTAAAATTTGAGTCCAGCTTACATGATTTCCAGGTGCAGATCAAGAGAATAAGATTTCAAAAACACCCAGATCCTTCCTGGATAGAGCATTCACCTTTAGTCCTGAATTTGTAGTATTTTGTGTCATAATTTACAATCAGCTATGCATATCTGTACTAAAGAAAAAGCTAATGGGCTGCCTACAACTGCACACCCTCCAGTTATTTTTCAATGTTTTTACCAAATGGAGAGATACTCTTTATGCTTACATTTAAGTCTTAGTTTTTAAAGAAAGGAAGAATTTGGGGGTGTAATTTAAAAGAAAAATCCATGGAAATTAAACAATGAAGCAATGCATATTATTGCACTCCCTTTTGAGTGTGCAAGGAGATCACCATGCTGAGGCTTTGTCAGTGAGTGGTGAAAATCAGCTATGGAGTGGCAGCCTTGGAGTGTGATGCTGGAGTGCCTTCTTTTTAACAAAGAAAACTTGAAAATTACTCAGTGATGCCCCACAGTCAGTTCAGTTTATGATTTTAGGGGACTATTTAGGCTTGACTCCAATGAAACAATCAGACTTGATTGGTCTGAATTGGTTTTCAAATTAAATGCAGTTGTCATTAATGCTTAGGTGTTGTGACCATTTGATCTGGTTGGGGAACTCACTGTGTTCAGAATTTAGTGACTCTGTGTGATTGCTGAGCATGAGACAGATTAAAAACTGTTAAACTACTGAGTGGCAACACTTGCTCAGGTAAGCTGGAAATGGCAACCTTCTCATTGGGCCAGTGATGGCCACAGCAGGACCAGGGTAGATATTGATCTCTTGATCAATCTCTTTTGTATCTGGCAATGATATGGTAAATTACATAATTTCCTCCTATTCATGTAGGAAATGTTCAGAAACTTTACTGTAAACTCACTTTCTTTTCAATATTTCAGTTCTTTCCTTGATTCTTAGTTTTTCTCCTTCTGTTTTCTATTTAAAACAAAAACATGCTACATACTCTGTATATATTAAATCCATATATTTATATAAAATACTTACTCCCTATTCTATGAAAAATTACTTTATTCATGACAATTTTTTGCCTACTAAAGAATCAAATGGATAAGCACTATGAATTAAATAACTGATGATAGAGCTATGAGACAGTTAAGAAATGGAAAAACTAGAAAATTGACTAGCTATCTTTCATAAGAAAAACAAAAATTAAACATTGCTAATTTTGACATGACATTTGTGCCCAGTGATGATATAGTTAATTCTGTTCAGCTCAAGGCAGTCTTCATCAGCTCCAAAAAAAATCCCACTCACTATTACATTTACATAAACCCAGAGATGAAAAATTGAGTAAAAACCCTGATAAAAGAGGATTTAAACTGGATTGATAATCTTCTAAAGGACTTAACGTGCATAATGTTGGATGCACCTTTGCATTTGTCTGTTGTACAAATCTGGATATAAACACAGGCTAATGCTTTGCTTCTTTACTAAAAGCAACACTTATGCACGGCCTCCCTAAGGAGGGTGGGGAAGCCCTGGAACAGTCATGGATACCCCATCCCTGGAAGTGTTCAAGGCCAGGCTGGATGGGGCTCAGAGCAGCCTGGGATAGTGGAAGGTGTCCTTGCCCATGGCAGGGGGTTGGAACTGGATGTTCTTTAGTGTCCCTTCCAACCCAAACCATTCTATGATTTTATGAGCCTATGAATATTATTAATAAATTACTTCTAATGGATTTAATGAATAGAAATAATTAACTTCCTACCTTGTTCTTGTCGAATCACATGCTTTCTAAAGACCTACGCCTTCCCCACTACCGCCTGCTTTATAGAACAAGCCCATTTGTTAGTTCTTGACTTTAAAATTCCTTAGACTGATTAATTATATACAATATTATGAAAAAAATCTCCATAGAGGTACTAAAAAAACAAACAAACCAACCAAGTTGGTACAACAGAAGCCAATGAAAATTTTAGTTGATTGATGAAGGGTAATACATGTAAGAAGTCTTTAACCCTGAAACACACAATGTGAACCTCAAAGAGCAAAAATGACCATGTTTATCTGCTGGAGAAAAACCAGTATGGCCAGTTGATTGCCTTACAAAAAGTCATCTATTTTATTGTCAGTTCAGATCAGTTAAGGAAGGAGAAAGCTGAGGTGTTGAAATTAGGGACAGAAAATGGCACCAACAAATGATGGAAAATAATTCCACTGTGTGGAATAAAGAAGGGCTGCAATAACAAACACCAAAAGAGGGGCATCATCTTGAACAGAGAGCTACAGGGTCTGTCGGGTAAAAGAAACAAAGATTCCAAAGAGATACCTCCAGAGAGGACTGCTAAAATGGTTTCATTCCTGACAAAGACTTCAGTGATGAGAAAAGAAATCAACAATAACAGGGAAGCACATCCACATTTCCATTTGTGATGCCAACAGAGACAATGACATGCTCATATTTTGCATTCCCTATTGCAATTCCAGTTTGGTTTTAACACCTCAATTTCAATGAAAGAAAGCTGTTACAGACTGGCACTGAATTACTGACATCCTCCCAGCTGCCAGCTGTCCTGCTAAGGCAGAACTCTGCCTTGTCTGTTGCTAGAAACGATTGCTCTAAATTAATTTTCTCCAGTTTTTCAAATTGGCAAATACAACACTTACGTATTTACTATGAATGTTTCCTGCTCTAATCTGTCATGCAATAAACAGATTTTCTTCTTTCTGCTACCTGTGTAACCTAGGATTAACTTTCTTCATAATGGCGCACGAGGAGAAAAATATCTTTTGTATTGGGTTTGTGTGGCAAGGATTTGGTAGCAGGGGGCTGCAGGGTGGCTTCTCTGAGAAGCATCCAGAAGCTTCCATCATGTCTGACAGCAATGGCAGCTGGTTGCAGGATGGACCTGCTGCTGGCCAAGCCTGAGCCCATCAGGGATGCCAATAGTGCCTCTGGGAGGGCATATTTAAGAAGAGGGAGTGGGGAGGGGGAACGCTGTGGGGGAGCTGAAGAGAGGATTGAGAATATGTGAGTGAAACAGCTCTGCAGACACCAAGGAGAAGGAGGGGCAAGAGATGTTCCAGGGCTGGGGCTGAGGTTCCCCTGCAGCCCCTGGTGCCGCCCATGGTGAGGCAGCCGTGCCTCTGCAGCCCATGGGGGATCCATGCCAGAGCAGGTGGATGCTTGAAGGAGGCTGAAACCCTTTGGGAAGCTCACCCTGGAGCAGATTTACTGGAAGGACCTGAGACCCCATGGGAGACTCATGCTGGAGCAGCGGGTTCCTGCAGGACTGCACCATGGGGGAGGGACTCATTCTGGAGCAGCCTGTGAAGAACTGCAATCCATGGGAAGGACTGATGGTGGGGAAATTCATGTTTCCCATGGGAGGGACCCCATACTGAAGCATGGGAAGAGTGTGAGGAGTCCTCACCATGAGCAGGAAGGAGCAGCAGAGACACCTTGTGATGAACTGACTGCAGTCTGCATTCCCCATCTCCCTGTTCCACAGTGGGTAAAGAAGCAGAGAAATTGGGAGTGAAGTTAACCCAGATTCAGGGAAATGTGGGGCTGCTGCTGAATCAGATGGGTTCCCTTGTGACAAAAGATACAGAAAAGCTGGAATTACTGAAGGCCTTTTTTGCTTCAAACTTTACTGATCAGGCTGGCCGTCAGGAATCCTGAGCCTTGGAGGTAAGAGAGGAAGATTGGAGAAAGGAATATTTCCCCCTGGTCGTAGAGGGTTGGGTTAGACAGACTCAAGAGCCATAAATCCATAGGCCCTGATGGGATACACCCATTGCTGCTGAGGGACCTGTTGAGGGTGGAACAGGCTGCTCAGGGAGGTCATGGGGTCCTTCTCCAGGGTCATTCCAGCCCCACCTGGACACATTCCTTTATAAACTACTCTAAGTCACCCTACCTTGGCAGAGGTCTCTTCCAAACCTGAAAATTCTGTGATTCTGTGAACCAAGGCAAAGCAGATGACAGGATATTGGCAATGCAATCTCTTATTTCAAATATATTTTTAATGCTGTTGCAAAAATGAAATTAGTTCTCCTTCAGCAAATGTTGCCATCTGAAGACTCCTGTGTTTAAATCCAGATCATAACTACTCTCTTCCATGAAAAAAATGAACAGAAGTCTTATCGTGAACTGCTCCCACTACCATTAAAATAGTGACTCCATCAATCCTGCACTGAGCCCACTGCTTTGGAGAAATTTGTTAGACAAAGGTTTTTTCTCACTAAGCATCTGCTGTGCTTCAAGTGTATCTATAACTATAAATTTCACACAAAATGGTTGTTTTAGAATTGACCATGATGCATTTTAGGAAGATTGTGGCCATGGCATGAGACCCTGAATGTTTCTCCCTCAATCCTGATTTTACAATATATATGCCAAAAGATTTCAGCCTTTACCCTCCTGATTTACTTCATATTAAGTAAGAAGAGAATCAGTCCTTCATAGCTGAACAGAACAGATGTATGGCTTTAAATGACTGAAAATTATATTTCTTCACTGTAGATTAAACATCCTCCTACTGCTTGTTAAATGTACTTGTTCATTTTCTTGATTGACTGCAGATTCAAACAGCCTTCATTTTTAGAAATGGATATCCTTAGATGAGATAGTCTCAGCACTCAGTAGTATGTTAATGCCAAGTCTTCTGCAGTACAACATGCTCTGAGATTTTCATCAACAAAATATTGTGCAGCATGTGAACAACTGAAAAAAAAAAAAACAAAAACCAAAAACAAACCAGTGTTGTTTCCCACAGGCAGAAACTAGGTAATATCAACCAAGAAATCACAATATACAAATGAAGCAAATTTACATCCTTTTGCTGATCTTGTATTTCCACCTTGGGGAAAAAGGTGAAAAAAAAAAAAAGAAAGGAAAAAAAAGAATTTATTTGGCATCTCTTATTTTACAATTCACATTTCACATAGCAAACAGATTACAGTTACACAAGCATCCAGTGAGAGAAGCAGGGATGTTATCTAAATCCCATTGTGTGTTCCAGCATTCCTGCATCTGAAATTTGACAGGTTTATAGTTTTTCTCATAGAAACCATGAATCTCTCCAGGTAAGAAACAGCCAACAGTGTCTTGTTCAAAGACTTTTCAAGGTCACTCTATTCAACACAGCAGAAGGTCAGGGTAATGGATATGTAGTATCTTCCACAACTATCCTCAGAGTCCACTGGGGAGTCAAGACATCTCATAAAGTCTAATGGTGTTTTGACATCTGTTCTAGAGAGCTTTCCTGGCCCTTCTTTCCTTCTCATTTTCCCTTCCTAGGAGAAGTGCAGCAGCTATCTGACAGAAGGCTGGAAATGTGAGCATTAAGCAGCTAACCTGTAGTTCCTTTTACTATTTCTTTAAAAATCCTTTCTGCTTCTGGGGTTCACATGGCTCTGTCAGAATTACAGTTTGAATGGAATAAGAGCCAATTCAGTTGATTCCCTGGAGGCTATCTAGAATGTGATTCCTGTGGAGTTATTCATAGATTAGCTTGTGTCCTTTACAGAACCTCTAAATCCTGTCTAGGTTGGTGCCACTTATTCCTGGATTAAATCTACACTTTCCACAGCTAATACTGGCATGTCTCAATATAGCTCTCATTCATTTGGGTGCTTTGGTAACCACTGAGGGAATTATCAAGGGGTTAGAAACAAAACAGCTCTCAGAAGAGCTCTGATTTATCCTTCAGAAGTTTGCACAATTCCCCTGCATTTATTTTGATAGAACATACAGTTCTTACACACAGCAAAGCTCTGTGGGTATCCTGGGTGTTTTTGCACTGTATGAAGCAAAGGTAAAGGCAGACATAAAGTCATACATTTCAGCTTTGTTTAAAGAGACCTCAGCTATTAACGTAAAATGTGACATATGTTCAGCCTCTAATCTTCTGCTCCCTGATGAGAGTGTCACCACCAGGTACTGTAAGGACAAAGAACAGAGTGCGAATTCAAAATGAAAAGATAAGGATAAGTGCTTTATGATAAAAGACTGAGTGCACAAATGGCCCTTCAGTGTTCTGTGTGAACTCAGAGCTCTACTTGCAGGTTTCAGATGAGGAAGAAATTTCTTTCCAGAAATGTTATTGATGCTGTCTGCATTTACACTTTGACCTGGCCCTGTGTCACTGAGATGTTTACACTCCCAGTTCATAGGGCCAGGCTATGAGATCTTTAGGAACCTTGGTTTAGATTTTCTTAGAAGAAACACGCTTTTAAGAAACAAGTGGAGTATCTACCTCTCTGTATTCCAGAAAATCTTTAGACTAATTAAAAACTCTATCCAAAATAATTAAAAAGGGACTGAATTAAAGCCCCACAAAACTTCTTTTCAATTGTTTCCCATAGTTCAAGAACTCAATTTTTACACCTTCATATTCTTCTGCTGCAGAGATGTAGCTTGTACAGGAAAACAATGACAATCCAACCATCTCTTCTATAAAATAAATTTCCACACTGGAACAATGTTTTGTCCTTTAAACCAGTATCATGCCCCTCTATGAGTTTGTGCACTAAGGAAAAACTGCTCAGTTCATGCAATTTAAACAGAATCAGGTGAAAAGTTTATATCTATTAATAATATTTAATTAACTCACAGTGAAGCAGGCATTAGGGATCAGTAACAGCAATGTAACAGATGAATCAGAATATTAGAAACTTACAAGATGTTCATAAAACTGTACATATCTAAACACCTTTCAATATGCCAGTACACACAGTGAGCTGTGCACACACCTGTTTTCAGCAATTCTGGGCTATAGGTCCATCCACTCTTCTGAAAGAGCAAGTCCCCCATTTAGACCCATCTCTTTTTTGAGATATAAGTTCTTTGGCTTTATTTACATCTGTGGCTCTCCCTACAATCCTCTATTGGTCACACCAGTGAGAAAGTGCACCTTGTGTCCATGAACATGCCCCTCTCAGCCTCCTGGTTACCTCAGGGCTTCTCAAATGGCTCCAAAGTCAGCAAACACAGAGATTTTCTGGGGTGAGAGTCCTGGAAAGACTAAGCCACCTGGCATGCTTCATGAATGTGTTGGTGTCAGATGTGAGCAAGGAGGGTGTCATTACAGCCAGTGGGTATCTAACCAGTGAGGCCTGGTGGTGCCTATAGCTGATTTGAGCACAGATGTCCAGGAATGGGGCAGATGCTCCATTAAATGATTTAAAGAGATGTACATAATCACATTTCAGACACATTACAGAGCTCCTCTTTGCATTCAACTGCTGCTCCAAAAACACAGGACTCTCTGATCTCTTCTGGGTATCACATTTTGTGATCACAGGTAACCTACAGGATTCAAAAGGTGCTATGTGCCTACATTTTGGCAATTAAATCTGAACTTTTTTTCCTGAGCAGCTCTCAACACTCTAGTTGCTAATAATGAAAGATGGTTTAGCTGCTCAAATGAAGACATTTTCATCTAGGCCATTTGACATGCTCTAGAATATCCATCACTGGCATTTAGTTGCTGCTCCAAGAAGGACATGGATCTACCATACGGATCCAGGTATTGGGCATGGCTGAAATCCTGACATGGGTGTCCTTGGGGAGTGAGTAATGGCAGGAAACTGAGATGTGATCAACTGAACTGAGCACTCACTGACTGCATTGGGAGGCTGGGCTCCCAAAGCAGATGCAGATTGCATGTGCAGTTGTGCTGCCTTGGAAAAGAGTGCCTTTCTTCCAGCAAAGTCTAATCTCTGCTCCCAACCTTTCACTGACTCCTCTTCACCCATCTTTGTCATATTACATTGAGTATAGATTCCCCTTTCTCAGCATTCCTGTTAACTCCTGCCAGAAGGGGGTTACAACAGCAGATATGGCTTTTTTACCTCCTGTGGTTTAGATCTGTAGCAACTTCTTAATGCACTGAAACTTTAAAATGGTTATGTGAAAAATATCAAATACAAACACAGGCAAAGAAAGATTTCAGGATAATGTACCCAGCTTTAGGTTAATTTTCACAGGCATTGAAGATTCTTTCACTGTCTCCAGAATGCACCCTACAAAAGATAAAGCATTTCTTTATTAAAGCTGATGTAAGAGTTTTATTTTATTTTATGCTTCATTTTATTTTGCATTTCTTTTGTTTAGCTCACAGAAACAGATGGGTCATTTCAGCTGAATCATAAATCAGATTATGGCTAATGATTAAAGTCAGGAAAGTCTTATGCTTTTGAAAACAACATCTTATCAGAAAATATTTGAGGGTGTGCCATGTACAGAACTCATTAAATTGCTTATAAAATTTAATGGCATCTTATATATGAAATATTCTCAGGTATCATTCAATAGTGAAATACTAGACTAGAGGCATAGCTGGGTTGAATTTGCTTTATTATTTTTCTTGTGGATTTTTTGGTTTACATTTTCTCTGTTATATCAAGAATATTTATTTCTTGAGAATAACATTCTAGAGTTGTAAGTATGCAATACATAACCTGGTTCTCATTAATTTCACAAGTCAGATCCAGCAGGTCTCTAAAAAGAATGACAACAAAATCCAACATGTAGGATAAAATGCTGAAAACAACAGAAGAAAGGCTGGAGTTTTATGATTTTTAAGAACCAACCTATAAGTTATGCTGACTTATGAGACTGGATTTTCATCTAAATCATGCAATTTTGCCTGATGTTTTGAGGACTGTGGGAAAATTTAAATGAATATGTGTTTGGATGCAGAAAAGACAGGTAACAATGCTGTTTGTACACTTCTGTCATTTTTCAAACTGTTTAGCATTTAAACAGACTGAAGGTTTGGTAGCCATGTCCTCTACAGTTTGCCACAGTGTGAGCTTACAAATGACACTGATCACTGTGACTGAGTCTTTGACAATTAAAGTGAAAAATAATACTCCTTTCTATTCTATTGCAACAAGAAGGAGAGAAAATTGAGTTTCTTGCTACTCTAAGAATGACCTTTTCAGTGTCTGAGGAGCTCTAAGCCACCTGCACTTCAGTTCTGAATGAAAAGTTGGGCAGCATTTTGAAAAGGTGTTTGTCCAAGTAATAAAAAGAAGAGCAATGAAGTGAGGATAACTCATATAAAGGACTTAAGAAAGATCTCAAGGGGTTTGGAAAAGCAACAGAAAATAAAAGAAAAACTACCAGCATTCAAGCAAGAAATGATATGCTGGAGTGGCAAAACTCTTCATTTGAAACTGCCATAAGAATTCATGGCATACAACAAGAAAATATTGCAAGAGGTCAAAGAATAAAATAGAGGCAACAAAACCATAAAATATCATGTGAGCAACAAAAAATCTCAGGTGCCATCACTCGCAGATAAAGATGACAGACAAGTCACTGACAGGCAGAAATCAAGAAAGAGATGGGAGAATTCAATCAAGGTGTAGCTAACAAGAAAGTACACAGCACTGAACCTTGGTGAGGATGTGTAAAACAGGGAGAGAGTGGCATCCTTTGAAGGACTGCAGGAGGCTGTTAAATATACATTTTCGGATGTGGAAATGTTGAAAAATGAATTGGTGTAGTACAGGGTTCTAAATAGATAATTTAGAAAGATGTGCAGAAGTTTTTAATCTTATGAGAGTTTTGTGTCTCTTGGAAAAATGTTTAATTTTAATTATGATTTTTAATTAAATTATTAATAACTTTTAATTATATTTTTTAGAAAATCTTAAAGCAAAGCCAAGACAAAGATGGTTCCTGCCAGAGAAATGAGAGCAGAACTCATATTTCTTCAAAATTTAAAAGATTTCTAGTTGTTCTACTTTTTCACATTGATGTCCCCATCCCTCCATGAAGAACAATAAAGCTGTTTCCCACATTTTGCATTTAACAAACTTGCTAAACAACATTGACTAAACCCTATTTAAACACCTGTCCCTAGGAAGAAAACCTCATCACCAGTTGATTTGTCTTTTCTAGAAGGTTGTGATCCCAGGATCTGTACATGATTAACCTCACTAGTTTTTCAAAAATGAGCATTCAGATCTAATTCCAAACAGTGTGAGGAAAGCAGTTTTTTTAGAAACAGCTCTCATTTGAAGGTTTCCAAATCTTTTCAGGGCTGGGCTACCTTGTTTCAAAAAATAATTCAGAAGAATCTCTCAAATTATGCCCCATATTTCAATCCACAGGAGCTGTTCACATTTATTTCAACCGGAGCCTCGTGAAGGGATTGAGATCTTAGAGCCCTCTGCTTCCTGAGCACAGGTGAGTGAACACACACAAAGTTAAAAGAGAGCAGGCCAGACCCTGAAATTTTTAATCCAATGCAACTCCCATGCCTCAGTGAGAACTTGGCAAAGGTTAGGACTACTAGACTTGGCTCAGCTCCAGTGGCAGATCTGTGAACTTTGCTTAGCTTCAGGATAATTAGAGTTCAGAGGCACTAAGGTACTGCAGAGACTTCACTGCTGATAACCCCAGGCCATATCTTGAAGGTTTTCCTCCTTTCTTTCCCAGCTCACAAGCACACTGACACTGGGAGCTGACTGTCTAAGCAAGCACACCAGGGAGGGAGTCAAAAATGTGTTACACAGATTGTAGTGAGAGATGGGATTTCACCTTTTACTTCCAATGAGGAAAAATCAATCACTAAGCTTTATTATTGAGGTATTACTAAATGAATTAAAACAGATTTTCACTGTGTCCTCCATGGATATATTACACTCCTTTCTGTAAGCCTTAACACTCTAGCTTAAATAAAATAGATAAGTGATGTATAGAGAAATGTTTCAATATTGTGCTTTATGCACTTACAATAATCTTACTTTCTGTCCCATGACAGTGAATGCACTTTGCATGTATGCAGTTCTAATAAAAAAAGACTATATTTTACAGCTTTTCCAAATGTTACCATTATGAGAATAGTTACAATGATGAAATTATGTGTACACAGGGAGACTTGATGATAGTGAAGTATTTCCTAAATGAAAAAGTGCCCAGAAGGTTTAAAAATGCAGCTCAGAATTTAAACAAGAATTTCTTAAAACAAAAATAGTGACACTTACAAGCTTTAATTTTCTTTAAATGATCCAATTTTGCAGTTTGTGCTGTTTAAGAAAACATATACTATATTTTACTTTGAGCTATGCAGTATTAGATCATATATTCTAGGAAACGGCCAAACTATGTGAGTTTTCTTTTTCATTAATGCACACACAGAGATGTCTCAGAGGAAACAGTCATCTCTTTTTTTTCCTGTGATTTCAGTATTATTCACTGTGTTAGGCAAAAACTGTTGGCATTTCAGAATTGTAGATGTTCATATGTATTTGATATGTGTTAAAAAACAGAATATAAAGAATGTAAAAGGCACCTGATGAGTTTTGTGGCCTCCTCTGGACTCGTTCCAACAGTTCCAGGTCCTTCCTGTGCTGGGGACCCCAGAGCTGGATGCAGCACTGCAGGTGGGGCCTCACTAAAGCAGAGTAGAAGGATAGAATCCCCTCCCTTGACCTGGTGCCCACATGGCTTTTGATACAGCCCAGGATAGAATTTTGAAGCAAAGCATTTTCATGTCATTCACTAATTCACAGTTAATATTGATAGTTACACATGAGGTTAATATCTCTTCCTGAGCTGGAATCAGAGTAATACTAACGTCAGTTTTGTTGTCCAAAGGGATAAAGCCAAGGTTTGGTTGTTACACACCAAATTAGCTCGTGCTACTGTGACATCAGCATTTGCTCTTCAGGAAGATTGTCCTGGTCATTTCCAGTGGTGTCTTTGGGAAACTACTCAGGTAAATTTAGCACCATGCAAGGCTCCTGGAGCAACTGGTCTGGCAACCAGCTCATTTCTCAGAAAGCTGAGGGTTTCCTATAAACACTGTGTGCAGGGAGTTCTATAAATTGTGTAAGGTTTTCATGCCCTCTGCAGAGATCCTACAGCACTGTGGGTGTCTGAGCTGGAACTCCACACTTTTGCTTCACCATTTGTTTGTCTTTCCCATTAATTCCCATCTCTGAAACAAGTTTTTGAACAATCAGAGCTTGGTCTCCCTTGCATCCCTTATGTCAGGATCGGATTCTTTTGTGTAACAAAATCCATGCTAACAGAGTTGTGCAACACATCCCCTGGCTCTAACTCCAAGACCAAAGCAATGTGGGGCAGGTGACTGAGCCACAAAGGTTCCTAAAACCCTGCTGTGGAAGCTGTCTCTGCCACCACCAGCTGCATAACCTGAGCTGTGTCAGGGTTAATTAGGTGCCCTGAGAGGCAGGGCTCATTAGATGCCAGGAAGCCCTTACTGGCTCATTTCTGCTGCTTCTGGGTTCCCAGCAGCCTTTCATAAACCTAGACATACCAGTTTCCTAGGAGTTAACTCAGTGTCTCTACTTCTGCACAATCTCTATAAACCTGCCTTGAAGCCTTATTAGCTCAGCTCATTTTTTTTTTTTTTTAAATCCTCTTCTGGACTTCTATTGTTTAAAAGGCTAAAACCTGGAATTTGTTAATCATTATATTATTCTAATATATTTCCCAGCTACTGAGACAAGATACCTGAGTGTAAGTACATGGATGCATAGAAATCTTTGCTCCTTTAATGAAGAAACAGTTAATCATTTTCCTTTTAATATTAAATCAATTATTCATGTCAATATGACATGGATGTAAGACTGTCATTACAAGATCATTACAAGGAATTTCTTTATCTGAGACTGTGCTAGGAGGGATGATAATTGTTTTTGCTAATAAAAGTAACTGCTATTACTTGGGTTTTAAAATATAATTACATGGCAGGAATTCTTTGCTGCCATTTACTTACACAACCCATGTAATAGCCATATAACTAAATTAGAAATGGATGAGGTGGATAGTGGAGATTAAATCCAAATTTACCCCTTTCTGATGGTATGCAGAAAGTTCTCGCAGGACTGACTGAATAAAGAGTACAGAGTTAGTGAGGAGATATTGCTCTCAGCTCAGAGCAGACACAGATGAGCAGAAAATGAGCAAAGCAGTTATTCACACCAGGCTGGCTCAGACTGCCAGCAGCACAGGTGAAGGATCCTTGGTGCACTGCCAGGTTTGTGCTGCTGACCCCTGCAGAGACCCCTCTGTGCCTGCATATCCTTATGACAGTTCATACACACACTCACAGTGCCCCCAAAACACCATCTCTGTTCCCCCAAAACTCTCTGGTACCATTTATTCCATGATGTTAGGATGCCCTGAGGGTCACTTGCATTGATATGCCTCAGCAAAATAAGAGGGACATTTCTGCCACTCAAATGAAGAATTAGGAAAATAAAGTGCAGCGATTTATCTGTGCCATAGAGAGTTCATCTGTGGAATGTGGTGAATAATAATGTGATTTTTTTATCTGACTAAAGGTGAATATGGAGTTTATAAATACCAAACATGGCACATTCTTTACCTCCAGTACCTACCACTACCATCCTGGCTTTTGCTGGGATAGAATTCATTTTCTTTGTGGTAGCTGGCACAGAGCTGTGGTTTGGATTCAGTAGAAAAAAAATTAATTTTATGTAGCTCTGCCATACACCATTTCTTTACATTTTCTCATTTCTTGAATTTCATATAGATCCATCTATCTGTGTGTGTCTCTGTGAAGATCTTCCTGTGGAGAGAGAGAAAAAGGTACCTGACTGAGCTTGATGAGCTAACAGTGAGGAATTTTGAGAACCTGTGTAATCCTGCAGGGAGCAGAGGAATGGAGGTCATTCCTTACAGTGTGGCTATGGGGTATCATGGGCAGTTTTCACCTGGGATTATCCTCAGTGCCTTTGTCAATGATCTGGAAGACAGAGCAGACCTTGTAGCTGACAGTATGATGGGAAATGTTGCAAAACAAAAAATGTAAGGAGAGAGAAAAACCAGAAGGGCCTTAAAAAGGTGATTAGAAGGAGAGGCAGGAAATGAGATTCAAGCAGGGAAACTGTATTTGTGGGAAAGAAATAGCTCAGAATTCAGTTGAAGCTGGGGAGTAATTTAAAGTCTGATTAAAAGCCTCTTGACATTAGTGGAAAAGATGCATGCTGATTTTAATGGGCCTTGAAACTGATGTCTTTTAAAGCACTTTGAGTTCCCTGAACGAAAGAGACAATATACAGCAGGTCTGATCCTGTGGGGGAGAGTTTGCAGTGTAGGCCAGCAACAGGAAGAGCCAGAGAAGCATTTACAGAGTTATTTGGGACTATCAAAGTAATAACAACATTTTCACTCCCTCTTCTCTCTTTTCTAACCTATCCCCATGTTTCTTGCAGCTATGGAGGTGAATAGGGCATAGGGGGGCTGCTTTGTGAGCACTTTGTGAGAGGCTTCAGTTATGTATATAGAATCCATGAAATTACTTTTGCCACTCAGCTCATGTTTGAAAACTATGCCCTTCTACCCAAAAAGCACTCTTTAATGAGATTGGAAAGCTGCAATAAAGAGCAACATTTCACTGGTGTGTGGTACAGGTTATATATTACAAACCTCTTGGAGAATGTCTGGCAAAAACTTTGTAGATGCATTTAATATTTTATGTTAGACATGAAATATTGAGGTCCTTTTTTCTTCACAAAATCCTAATGCAGAGGATTTCCCCACCTGGTTTATTAGCTACTATTCATCCTCATCTTTTCAGCATAGGGAAGAGAAGGCTCCAGGGAGACCTTTTAACACCTTCCAGTACCTGAAAGGGGCCTCAGAAGAGCTGGGGTTGGGGTAGTTTGCAAAGGCATGGAGTGATAGAACAAGGGGGATGCCTTTAAGCTGAAAGAGGGGAGTTTTAGGTTGGACCTTAGGAAAAAAATTCTTTAGTGTGAGGGTGGTGAGGCATCGAACTGAGGTTGCCCAGAGACATTGCCAGAATAAGACTTCCCATTCCTGGAAGTGCTCAAGGCCAGGTTGGATGGGGATTTAAGCAACCTGCCACAGTGGAATGTGTTGCTGCCATGGTGGGCCCTTGGAATAAGATGATCTTTAAAGTGCCTCAAACCATTCTGTGAGTCTATGGTCTTGAACACCGTGTCTTCTCCCCCCCCCAAAAAAAAAAAAAATCATATGCACAAAGCAGGAAAACCATCTTCAGTATCAACACAACCACTGCCTCACCTGGTTGCTTCTGAACACCTATTAAAATGCAATTATTATTTTTAATTGGGCTACACCCTGTGACACAATGAAGATGTAAAATGCTCTTTTGGAAGCTAACATGATCACCAGAACTTTGTATACTCACATCAGAGTTAGGTGTATTTTGCATCTCTGTAAAGAACCTTTTTTGTATATTTAGTACACAGTACCTAATTTTGAAAATCATATTTCTCAAAAGTGTATGCTACCTGTACTATTTAAAATGTTTTTATTTATTTATGTGTTAATGTCTCTTCTTTTTTATACATTTTTTTCTTCAATTTTCACCCTTCCTCCTATATTTTTCTTTTATTTTTGATCTCTAAAAGAAGGAAATAAAAAAATACTAAAGGAACATAAATGCATGAAAGAGAAAGGGAAATATCAAACCTGTTTGAAAAACGAGCGGTACAAATCTCAGCACAAAACAAAGAAAAAATATTATGTGCTCCCTTTTATGCCATTTTTGCTTAAGAATGTGAGAAGAAAGGAGCAAAGCAAGCTTTCGCTTTCAAGTTTTAATTAACAAGAAATATCTTAATAAACACACACACTTCTGTAACTTTTTAAACTTTGCTAATTGGAAAAGTAGGGATGTACACCCAAGTTGCACCTCACTGAATGCAAACAATTATAAAAGTGAGTGAAACTGTAAGTGATAATGAGAAGCTCTATTTGCAACTGTGCTGAAATGTCTGCCTAGATCCTCTCTGAGGCATTCATACACCATATGTTTCTAGAAAATCGGTCACAGAATTGTCTTCAAAATCGACATCCCCCAAATGTTAAAGGCTTGACTTTGGTTTGTACTTAGCATTGTTCTACAAAGGCAAAAGTTCTTTGTCGCCCTGCTTTGCAGGGTTCCATATTAGTAACTTTCTAGTACAAGTTTCCCATGCATTTTCTGTAAGCATAGTCCTTGTTTTTCCTAACTGGCCGGGATTGTTTTGCATTTGTGGAATTGTTTTTCATTCCTTTCCCCTGGGGCGGAGAAAGATGATTGACCATGAAATTATCCTGTAAACTTACAGAGGTGTTAACCCCTCTCACCAATCCTTGATTGTCTTTAGAAACATATAAAAATAAGAGAATAAAGAAGGGCAGACCTTTTGGTGGGTCCTGCCTGGAGATTCAACTACTGCTCTGGAACCTGCGTGTTTCTTCTGTTGCCAGCTGTGCAACAGTTCTTCTACTTTTATCTTACACCAAGGCCTTTCCCCATTTCAGGAAGCACAAGCATAGTTAAGATGCTCAGGTTTTTCTATCAACCCCTCCACCCACCTGCTGGGTGATGCCTACAATGGAAACCTTTCACCACCACCACAGGATGAGCAGGAAGTTGCAAGTGTTAGATTCTAATATTTGTCATATTTACCAATTCCAGCATATTCTTTGTTATCCTCTAGCAGAAAGCTTTTTGTCTGCTGCCAGTCTTGTTCCTGGCCTCCACAGGAGTCAGCTGGCTCAGAGGAACCCCTAAAGGCAGGGATGTGCTGGGGGGACTTGATCTTGTTGGATGGGGCTTTGAGCAAGCTGATCCAGTGGAAAGTGTCCCTGGCTATGGCAGGGGGGTTAGAAGGAGATAATTAAAGGGTTGTCAAGCATTGGAACAGAGTGCACAGGGAAATGCTGCAGTCACCATCCCTGGAGGTGTTCAGGAAATGACTGGACGTGTCATTCAGTGCTGTGGTTTAGCTGACAAGGTGGTGTTCAATCACAGGATGGCCTTGATGACCTTGAAGGTCTTTTTCAACTTCAATGATTCTATGATTTTATCTTTGAGGTCCCTTCCAGCCCAAACCATTCTATGATCTCTAAAGTTCAGGCAATGAAGAAGAGGCTTTTTCAGCGTGTTATGTGACTTGGCATGTGACATAAAAAGGGTATTTCAGTCATACAGAAAATTTCCTTGAGAAACCAAAAGTGGCAGTGGCAGAGCAGGAGGGAGCCAAACAGCGAGCAGCAGCAGCAGAGACCCAAGGGGGGCTGGAGGAAGAGGATTTGGGCAGGAGGGGCTGCAGGCCTGGAGCAGGGGTCATCCCTCAGCACTCCTGGAAAGCCCTACAGCCCAGGGAAGGGCACCCACAGGAACAGGGACATGTGCCAGGAATGCACACTCACATCTTTATCAAGTGTTTATTAGAAAATGTAATCCTAGTATTCAGGTCATTAAAATATCGGCTTGCCTTGGAGAAAAAAATGTAAACAGCAGCATGAGGTAAGTGTAAATATGTAGATGGAAGTTCAATACAGGAGAAAAACTGCTTTGGAAAGTGTGTTTTATAAAATCTCTGTAGTAGTTTCCACCTGGGGACTTGAAAGTCCTTTAGCAAATGTTAATGAAATAGAGCTAAATCATCATAGGTCATTATTTGTTATTCATAAGAAATTAATTACTTTAGGTTAAAATCACATTGCAATTAGGCTGCTGAAATAGTTAGAAACATCAAGTAAAAGCCATATAAGTCATTAAACAAATATTTGCATATTTTTATTTAAACAGAGAGATAGCAGCAGAGCAAACTAAACCAGAGGACTTTATGTTTGCCGAGCGTGCTTTTTTAACACCTTTTATGAAATATCATGAGGAGAAAAAAAGACACAGCAAGTGGTTCTTGCATTTTCCACACTATTTTTCATACTCCTTTGATCTTTTTTCCTTTTCCAATTTGGATGCAGTATTTTGTAGTATATTGGTTCCTGCTTCCCCATCTCACGTTTCCCATCTTGCACATCTAACTCTCCTTGACTGTGAGCCAGAGTTAGTATCCTATACCTGTAACCATTTAAATAAAGAAACATGGAGTATCAATGCCAAGTGTGTTGTGCAGAACCAACTGACCCTCTTTAGACCCCACCATGGAGATTTGAGAGGACCAATGATGTTGCATGGTGACAAAAGCTCCTAGGGACACCCTAAAGGTACACAGAGACATAAGAGCAGAAGTTTCCTGAATAAAACCCTGTTCTGACTGCCCCAGACCCATTCCAGGAGCCATCAGTCCATCAAAAACTAATCTGCACAAATCCAGGAGAGCACAGGGTCACAAAGAAAAGCAGGAACACAAATTCAGGGCTCAGAGAAAGGGACACCCTGTGGGAGCCCCTCCCAGGGTGTTGTCCCAGAAGAGCCTCAGTCTCACCATCCAGAAGGGAAATGCATCATGAGGAGTCAATGCTGGAGCACCTTTGGGATTGAGAAGTTGCTACCTGGGGCTATAAGGAGACATTATGGCATGCAAGGGAAAAGCATTTTGGGATTGAATAGGATTTATTATGGCCAAAGCTGGGAAAAGGGAGGGATCTAGCTAGTCTGAAGGAGGAAAAACTGTGTGAAAACAGGGATAAAGTGCATAAGCAGGATTGGTTACATGCAAGTATCTGCTCCACAGTATATTTATTTAATCTCTTTCTAATATGTTTTTTTCAGGGTGAGATGCTCTCTGTTCTGCAAGCAAACTTTTGTGGTCCTGTGGGTTCATGTATCCAGTTGCCAGTAATTTGGAATCCTGAGATCAAGGGGCTCAGCAGCCTGAGTGTCTGAGCCCAGATGCTGGAGGGATCTGCCTTCCCGTCCTCTCTGGCACACCAGGTTTATTTAGTTGATTGTGATGTGGTTACTAAGGGAATGAGAGTTCCTGCAGTCCCAATGTTATGGTTTAGAGACACTTGTCCATCACTTAGAGCTTGTTCAGTTTCTGCCTTAAGAAACTTCTTATGAGTGCATTTAATATTCAGACTTTCGATTTTGTGGTTTTTTCAGTTCATTAATTTGAACAGTAATTTCATACTTTTTGACACTGAACTGCAATCATACACTGTCTGGGTGAAACACTCTACTGATAAATCCAATAAAGTAATTTTCCTTAGACTAGCTATCACACTTAGATTATATATAATGCAATAACCTAAGATGCACCTGCTGAGATAGAAACTATGAATTGATATTTATATCTATACATAGTTTTATTTTTAAATTTTTCCAAGCAGGCTATGGGTTTGACATTTAAGCCATTATTCCAGAGAGAGGGTTATCATTGCATTGGATACAGGAACTTTTTAAATGTTCACATAATTGTTTTATTTATGAGGTATATTGATCATCTACTTCTAGGGCTTTGAGTATTCCTATACTTGCTTCACATCCCATTGCACCTGTGGGAGTGTTTATGTTGTTATTATTTGCTACTGTAAGTCATGTGGGCTGAATATCACTAATTAACATGCATAGAAAAATAAAAACTGGTGTTTCATTTACAGTGCTCAAATGACAGATGGGTTTTTTCCCCTGTCTCTCCTGCAAAACAGCTCTGGTGAGTCCCTTTTGCAGTCTAGACTGGGATACACTGGAGTCAGAGCCAAAGCTCTGCTGGGCTGCTGCACTGCCAGATTGCCCCTTTGATATTGGCAGGAAACCTACGCCCCATCTGTGAAACATGATTGGAAACACTAATGTTCCACAGCTTTGCTGTGAGGACAACTTCGTGCATGGTGGTGACACATTTAGAGAAGATTTGGATCCAGAAAGATGTTAGACTAATATCTGATGCTTTCAGAAGATTGCGAACAAAATTTTAGCACTTTGACATGAAAAATACCTCTATATTCCAAAGTAACATCAGACAGCAAGAGCAGCAGTACTGAATTAGGCCCCATTGGCACAGTTCTGTGACTGTCAAATATTTTGTGAAAACTGTGAGAGATCAGCATCCATCTACCCTTGAATGCTTTCTCATCATCCAGCCATCTACAGCTTTGGTGTTTTCTGTGTTAGAAATTGGATCTACATCTTTGTTCTTATTACCTTTAATGAGTTTCTCTCTATAGCAGAAGTGTGATGGGTTCACCTCAACTGACTGCCAGCTGCCCACCCAGCCACATTCTCCCTCCCTCTCCTCAACAGGAAAGAAAACAGGATGGAAAAGCTTGTGGGTGAAGATAAGGACAGGGAGATCACTCATCAATTACCATCATGGACAAAACATAATTGGCTTGGAGAGACTGGTTTAACTTATTGCCAATTAAACAGTTCAGGAAAAAGAGAAAAAAATAAACTAAAAATACCTTTCCCTATCCCCTACATTACTCATGTAGGCTCATGGCTCAACCTCAAACTAAGTACAGTCAGGCACCAGCTCACTCTGTCTTTGCCTGGGTAGGGAAGGGAATCAAATGCAAAAGTAAAATACATGGATTGAGATAAGAACAGTTAATTAATGAAAAAAAATCTAAAAATCCCAACAACAATAACAACTGTAATGGAAAGAAACAAAGTAACAAAGCCGAAGACAGGCACGAGATGGACAATACAATTGCTCACCACCCACTGGCCAATGTCCAGCCTGTTCCTTCCTGAGCAGCAATTGGCAGCTCCAAAAAAACTCCCCCCAGTTTATATTCTGGGCATGACATTCTGTGGTGTGGAAATGTCCTTTTGGCCAGTTCATGCCAGCATTCCTGGCCAAGGTCCCTCCCAGGCTCTGGTGTTACCTCCTTCCTGGCAGAGTGTAGGACACTGCAAAGTCCTTGATTTATAGTAAGAATTTCTGAGCAACAACTGTAATATCAGTGTGGTATCAATATTATTCTTACACTAAATCCACACCACAGCACTCTAATAGCTGGTGGAAGAAAATGAACTCTATTCCAGTTAAAACCAAGCCATCACTCACAAGTTTACATCATCCCACCTTGCCCCAAGTGGTGCAGGAGAATGGGGAATGGGGTTGCAGTTATACCAAAACTACTTCAACAGGGGTCCTTTTGGTGGGCTTTAGTCCTCTGAGAATGGACTGTTCCAGTGTGGGCTCCTCTCCATGGGCCACAGGTCCTGTCAGGACCCTGTTCCTGTGTGGGGTCCTGCAGTGTGAATCTCTGCTCTCCCAAGGACCCCCATGGGCTGCAGGGGCACAGCTGCCTCACCATGGGCAGCACCAGGGGCTGCAGGGGAACCTCAGCTCTGCCACCTGGAGCAGCTCCTGCCCCTCCTTCACTGATCTGGGTCTCTGCTGGGCAGTTTCTGTCACCTATTCCCAATCTTCTCTGCAGATGCTGTGCAGCATCTTTTATCCTTTTTAAACCACCTTATTACAAAGGCTCTACTGATGTCAGTGATTGGTTCAAAATCTGGGCAGTGACAGGTCCATCTTGGAGCTGGCTGGCTCTGGCTTTGTCTGACATGGCAGCAGCTTCTGCTCTCTTCTAAGAGAAGGTACCCCTGCAGCTTCTCTGTTACCAGAACCTTGCAGGTAAACCCAGTATAACAGTTAAGAAGCTGATATTATTTCTTCTGTACAATTAAGCAAGAACAAGGCTTTTCTGCTTTGTTCCTTAATATTGCCATTATTTGGTGAACTAGTCTTGGGAAAACACTACATAATCCTAATCATTAACTATCAAATAATCCTATTTTTGGAGACTTTTTCATGTCAGAAACCCCAGGTTTACAGACCCTCCCTGTGAGAGCAAAGTGTAAGAACTTCACCTTAGGGGAACTATTTGAACGTCACAGGGCTTGGATCATAGGCTTTGAAATAAGTTTGGTTTGCAGGGTTTGGAACTGATTCAGCTTAAATCAGAGCAGGGAATGAATCTTCAGAGGGATTCATCACATCAAGGCTTTCCTTATCACCAGAGTCAGGAGGCTTTATCTGTGCCCAGCAAAGCACTGAAACCCAAGAAGCCGAGAAGTTCAAGCTGCCTGCCACACAGAAATCACTTCTCTCTCCATCTGTCATTTAAACGTAGACATCATCTGCTCTGTGCTAGCTTTGAAAAAGCCATCATTATTTCCCCAGGCCACTGAGCTGTTGCAGCTTTGGGATGGTCTGGAGACTGATCAGCTCTTTTTTCCTGAGCTATTCCAACCTCTTTAGAGATAGTCTTGGAGACTGAAGTCATTATCTGTAGCAGGAAACTGAACAGGAGATTTCTGATCATAAAGTGAAAAAGTGGGAAGGTCCCTTCTTATAGCCAAAAAAGAGAAGCTTCTTATTTTGAGAGAGAAAGGGATTTGATGGGAGAAAAAAGCCATGATTTAGCAAAGATGCTCTTTGGTTTAAGACACCATCCTAAAAGAGGAAATTTTTCTGGATGTGTGTGCTTGCAGTGCTTGGCACAGCCCCAGGGAACAACAGGATCTCTGTAGCATCTGGTAATTGTCAGAGCTGTTACTTGGGCCCTTGCTGTTTGCTACTGTTTGTTATAATTTTCTTACACCTTCCCACATTCCTTATGAATAAGCACACCTACTTTTTCTTGGGATCCCTAAATTTCAGGTTTTCCACCAAAAGTGAGAATTTTCAGTTGCCAACAAGTCACTCAGGAGAAAAAGCTGTATATCAAGATAGGATTAGAGCAGATGGGGTAACCACAGGTAACAGTTTGAAATAGTGAAAAAGGTGAATGAGATTTTTTCCTGCTTCATCCATCCCTTTTCCCACCTATACTCTCTCTTGCTGGCTTTGGTATCTGTCTAGCTTCCTGATATAAGACATGGAATAAAACACTAATTTGACAGAAAAAGTGAATGGTGTTTCAGTAGATTATCAAGCTACATCAGCTACTGATGGGATCCAATTCTCCATCTCTGCATCTACTCCTGGAAGAGTAGCATTATGTGTCCAAAAGAAAAGAGAGATATTTTCAACAGTTATGGAGAAGAAATGGATGGGACATTTCCAAATCTGTTTACCAAGGTAAGGGTTAATTATGTTTTCTCACCTGTATTGGTGGTCTCATCTTTTGTCAAGGATTAGTCACAGAGAAAAGAATAATCTCAGCTGCCAAGATGGCAACTCTACTTCAGCACAGTCTTACATCTTTATTTCCAAAGGCAGTTGTTGAAAATATTATTATTAAAGTAGTTAAATGATTTAAATTACAGGAACTTCCTTTCTTTGAGAAAGAAAACTGTTCAAGTACTCTTTCTGTGAAACAAAGTGTATTTAAAATGAAAACAACGCTTTGGAAATTTCTAAATGTCTGTCACTGCATCTTGCAAGGCAAAAAATAGGGAGAGGTCATTGTCAGGGTATGAAAATCTTCTACCATTTTATATTTGACATTTTATATGTGCCAAGAGTATCTGAAAGTTCTGCTTGGGGCTGGAAAACTTAGCAGGACTTATGGAGGGAGATGCTCCCGGCAGTGCCAAGTGGAGGGTGGGAAGCATCCCTTATCACACCAAAATCCCAAAGTATCTGAAGTGTACAGAGGCTCTGTTTTAGAGCTCTCATTCCTCACATGGGAAATGCTGACATGAAGATTTCAGGTGTTAACAAACAGCAAACATTAAAATGAGTGCAAATATTTACTAATTTATTTTTCTGATATATTTAAGTCTACTGAGGGAGATAATAAATCTGGTATTTTTAATTAAAGTCTAAGACTACACAACTCTTCCTATGTTGTTATTATTACTCTTATTGCATTACACAGTATTTTTAGCAGATGCTTCTCGCAAAATTTCCCAGATGTCTTATGTAGATCATTCTCACTATTAAATCCCAGTGCTTTAGAATATTTGTGATATCTTCTTCCTTTCCAAAATGTACTGAGGAGTGGGCTGTCATGTTTTGAAAACCTTTGTACTACATGTAAAATGCAAACAAAACGGTGATTTTTTAGTCTTTACAGCATGTCAAATATCTGGGGTGAGTTAGGGATGTGTTAGTTTTATACATAAACACACTGACAGGATCAAAAGTTGTTTGAAAACTTCACACAAAACTTTTAGGATAGATAGATTAGATAGATAGATAGATGATAGAAATTATTGTGTCACTGGTACCTTTTCCATTTAAACCTTTTATAATAATTCAGAAAGTTCAGCAAAGATTTTACCCTCTTGGATGAGCTGTTGTGTTTAGCTAATTGGAGTGTAAACTGCCATAACTGAGTGAATTTCAGTATCAAAAATGCATTTTTTGCTTTCTTTAAATATTTTTAATATTTTTTATTAAAGAAACACCTTATATAAGCAGTATCCTTTTTCTTCTTTTCTTCCTCCATTTGAAACCTGGAAAACAGAAACCAAAAAACAAACATACCCTCATTTTTAGACAGTTCTTCCAGTTCCCCAAATCATGTGCCTGACTTCCTTACACTTTCCAAGCCTGCAAGCAGCTGTATTTTCTTTCTCATCTACATGGTAACAGCAATGATCCCCAGTATTAATACTGCAAACCTGTACAGATAGAAAAGGGGGAGATGCTGAATATTTGTATATTTTAACAGACTCTCTATTATACCTTTGGAAGGAAACATTCATTGGCTGAGGTTTCTACACTAAATATTTCACAATTTACAGTACTGTTTAATGGCTCTGAAAAACAATTTTCTTGCTATACCAGTACAACAAGAAACTGTAGAAAATTAGATGCAAAATGCATTTTCAAAGCTCAGAAGGGCAATTATAAACTCAGCCAAAACTGTAGCTTATCTAATTTCAGTATCTTTTATTGAACTGCATGAGTAGTTCCTATGAATGGTGAAATATTGTACAGCATTGTATTTCTCCTGTAAAAAAAAAAAAAGTAAAAGTAAAAGTTTTGATTCGGATGGGTTTGATTTCATCTTCTGGAAACATTTCTTATTCTTCAATGAATTATAACAAAGGAGAGAAAACAGAGGGGTAAGTTGCATGGAGAAATTGGGATTCACACTAAGAAATCTTATTTGCAGCTACCCAGGATATTTTTTTTCTTAAAGAATTGATCAAACAAAAATAAGACAGTACTGAACAGATGTTTCATAGGCAGTTTATGAAGAAAAAAGAGAAAATTAAAGGCGGTAAGGGATCTGTTATTGTGGCCTCGACTTGCTATGTATCCAAAGGTCAGCTGAAAGTTGCAAAGAAAATCAATTTGTCACATGCTGCCCTGCATGAGTGCTTTCTGTCAATGACCTGGAGTGAAAATGCTACACAGACAGTGCCTCACATCCTCACTACAACATTTGACTTTTCCACTCTCCTGTAATGCCTTTCTCCCCACCCAGGTTCCCCATGTGTGTCTTACACCAGCAAGCTCTCTCGTTCAGATAGCTTGTGACAATGAGAAACAAAATCTGCCACGGGTGCTGAAACTAAAGGAGAAAGTGCATCACAGGATCTTAGAATGACTTGGGTTGGAAGGGTCCTGAAAGGTCATCTCATTCCAATCCCCCTGCCATGGGCAGGAACACATTTCACTAGATCAAGTTGCTCAAAGCCCCATCCAGCCTGAGTTTGAACACCTCCAGGGATGGAAGCCACAGCTTCTCTGGGCAACCTGTGCCAGTTCCTCATCATCTTCTTGAGTACAGATGTTTTTCCTAATAACTCATCTAAACCTGCTGTCTTTCAATTTGAAGCCATTCCCCCTTGTCCTGTCACTACATGCCCCTGACAAAAGTCCTTCTCCAGCTGTCTTGGAAACCTCCCTTAGGCACTGGAAGGTGTTGTAAGGTCTCCCTGGAGCCTTTTCTTCTCAAGGCTGAACAACCCCAACTGTCTCAGTCTGGCTCCATAGCAGAGATGCTCCAGCCCTCTGAGCATCTCCATGGCCTCCTCCAGACTTTCTCTAACAGTTCCAAGTCCTTCCTGTGCTGGGGATGCCAGAGCAGGATGCAGCACTGCAGGTGGGGTCTCACCAGAGCAGAGCAGACCAGAGGGGCAGAATTCCCTCCCTCACCTGCTGCCCACAGGGCTTTGGATGCAGCCCAGGACATCTTTGGTTTCTGGGCTGTGAGTGCACAATTACCAGGTCATGTTGAGCTCCTTGTCCAACACATCCAAGCCCTTCTCCCCAGGGCTGCTCTCAATCCTTTCTCCACCCAGCCCGTGCTTGTACTTGAGATTGTCCTGACCCATGTGCAGGACCTTGGCATTGCTGAATTCCATGAAGTTCTGTCTGGGTGATAAAACTCGCTGCATCTTCAAAGCACTTCTGGGTCAGCTGCCCAGGATTTTTTTGTTTTATTTTGTTTCGTTTGTTTGGTTAGTTGGTTTTTAAATTTTATTTTATTAGGTTTCTTAAGTTGAAGATTTTGATCATTTGTGTGGACAAGTTTCTTGCATTGTTTGCAAGTCCACCACGAAAATCTGATTTTTATATCTCTGTGTGCTGCCTTGTGGTGAAATCAGGGTTAATCCACAGTCCACATAATCTGTAGGATCCTTCTCAGTCTCCAAGTGCCCAGCTGAGTTTGCATGCATTTGTCCAAATACTGATCTTCTCCCTTTCATGTACAATGCATTGAGGGGGAAAAATATGTGATTTGTTATTTCTTGTAATTAAACACTGATCACTTTTGTTATTGAAATGTTCTACGTGGACAGTGTTAATAAAACATCTAAAAATAAAATATTATTAAAAATAGGTTTGTTAATGCAATTTGGCAAACTCATTTTTTCATGGAAAACCTTTTGCCTCTGATGTTGAGGCTCACTGTGTGTCAAAGAGAAGACGATGAATTTTTAGGGAGCAGAGTATCAGTAATCAGGACCTGTCATGCAGATCTGCTGGGAGAATTTTTCCTTTATTGTCTTTTCCCTAACAAGCTGGTACCTGGTTCATGTCAGTGGGACTCATTTGATGCACTATAATGAGAGATGCAGTTGTGCCAGTCCTGTGCAAAGTGAAAAACAGGTCAGAAAAGTTTACCAAGGATCATGCTAATGAGTTCAGAGCCCAAGATGTACCAAAAAATGTCTCTTCTCAAATGCTGCTGTTGGACAAGCAGCTTTATTCTTCTGCCAATTTTGCAGTCTCCTAGTCAGCATCCACTTAATTTAGAAAAGAGTGATACCTAGATCAGTGTAGTCTCCTGTGAGTTCACAAGGATTAGATGGAACAGCAATATTTTTTCCCTACAGCAAAAGAAAGTGAAGGTTAGTTCTGAGTAAGGACTAGAACTCTAGGTAAGGTGGATTTTTTTGATGTTTTGTTGTCTTAAAATTTGTGATCATGTAAGAGACTGGTAGTTCACAGTATTTTATAGTGCTCTGACTGAGCTGACAGCAGCACTTGTTTACACTCTGGTGGCACCCAAAGATTTCCTGTGTACTATTGCTAAAACCATGTATCCAAATAAAACAGAAAATCCCCCAAACCTCACTCAATTTTATTATTTCTAAGGGATTTTGGACTATATATGTGTGTGTGTATGTATTCAACTTTCCAATTTTGACTTTTCAAGTTACATTTACTTTTATTTCCACATCTCTTGTGAGTGGGAAAAAAGGTGGTTACAGACATACTGTAATTTAGAATCAAAGAACAGATTATCAGATGTTGTAAATAAAATATCTATTGCAAAATAAGAAACATGAGTGGCAAGGCCCTCAGGATAGCAACACCATTGTGCTGTGTGCAGAGTAAACCTCTCCCATCCTCACCAGACACATCTGATCACTTAAAAAACTCAGATTGCTGTAAAAGAAGTTTTTTAGACTCTGACCTCAGACACTGTAGTAGAAGTCCATTTCTTTTACATTTCCTTATCTTGTTTTTGCATTATTAACTGATCAGCAACTGATTTATTCCACTTTTTCCTCTTTTTCTTACATATACAAGATGCACCAAGATTTATTATATGTCTATTTTGTCAGTATCTGCCAGGAAAATGCAATTCCTATTTTGCAGATAGGAAATGAACCCCCTAACTGTGGGGTTTATCTCCTCTCATTTAGACCCATGTAGCAAAGAGTTCTCCATCTGAGTTGGCCAAGACAATTCTCTGTATAGAAAATGAAGAGAAATGAATGCAATTCATCTTCCCTATTCTGGAACTCCTGTAAGATGAAAGGACTCCTACAACAGGAATGATTATTTATTTCCATTCACCATAAAAGAGAGCTCAGATATAGGTGTCTGCAAAGTGAGGGATGATGTACCCAACCTTAGCAGAGTGAGCAATCTTCCCAAAATAACATTTCTGGCCTGTGGATATTTCCAGACACAGCATTCAAACACCAAGGTAAGCTCACAGCAGCTCTCACTGTAGGCTGGTGTACTTTGCTCAGAACTGCTGTAATAAACTGCTACTCACTGCTGAAAGAAAAGAGCTGAGATCTACAGCCACACTGCAAAATGCCTTAACAGCAGCAAATTTATGCTTTCAGCACCAGTGAAGAACTAAACTACTGTGCTCAAACCTAAAGTCTGACCACTGCATCATTTTTCTTTGTGCATTCAGGCCACAGGTGAAATATGGTAAAAGGAAATTCTCAGAGCAGCTCACCCAAGGGGCAGAAATGCATCCTTGAGACAATCCACATTCTTCTGGCTGACCCAATGCTATGGAATAAGCTTCACATTTCACCCCACAGTGAGAAGATGCTGGAATACCCACAACTGTGATTTGCAGATCAGTACAGGAAACCCTCTTGTACACAATTTCACTTCTGAGGTGATTTTGATGATAATAATCTTCAGTAGAAAGTTAATATGCTAGCATGGACTGCTGGAAGTACATTTCTCACACCTAATGCTTACACAGACATTTTCTAGGCACAGAAAAATACCAATGTCTTTAAGGGAAATTTTCCAGGCAACATCTTCTCTATCACAGTGTCGAAAAGTAATCAGATTAAAAATGCAGTATATCCCTTACTGCTAATTGAAACCTGTCCCTACTGGATAGGATAAAGGAAAAAAATATTTTAAAAATATATATTTAAATGTTGCTAATTTCTTACCTTATAGCACTGGTTATATTACTTATTCTTTGTTTGTTTTGATCTATAAAGACTTGTGAAGGATACCTAGACTGAAGTTTTTCCAGGACACCTGATGGAAAAAATCCTGTAATAGTATTCTCAAATGGCTCAGAATCTCATGTTCATTAGAAACAACTTGATTATTCTGGTTAGATTACAGAAATCTGAGTATTTCAGAAAAAAACCCCTATCATTCATTACTTTCTACATGAATAATTTGCCCTCTCCTGCAGCCCATCCCTTTGGGGGGCCCTTGCTTTAGGTGATCTAATTGTGTCAGGGTAATGGCATCAGTGTGTGTGTGCTGTTATAAATCACTGAGTGAGAGGGCACGGGCAGCGACTGCAGGACCAGGAGAGGGCTGCACCACCACGAGCCAAATCCTCACACCTCAAGCATGAGTTATGGTCTCAAATAAACTTTTTACCCATTACTGAATTCAAGGTCAAGTGGCAGGCTCTCAATTAGAGCAGAGGTTTGCATGTTATCAGCAAGCAGCAGCGAAGCAGCCGGCACAGTGTGGTTGGTGTCCAAGGCTACAATCTCATAACACAGAGATGATGGGTTCAGCCCAGCTCCCAGGGAGAACAGCCCTGAAAGAGAAGCAATGAAGGATGCTGTGCATGTGGGTAATTCTCTCTCTGCTACTCTTTTCTCAACCTCTAAAGAAGCAAAGTTGCTAAAAGGAGTAAACTTTTTCCCTCCCTTTCCCCTTCCTCTTCGCACTTTCCTTCCTCTTGCCTTTTTCCCTTCCCCTTCCTTACCTTCCCCTTCTCTTTCCTCAAACAAATCAATGTTCTTACACCTTAACCCATTGTTAGTGCTGTTACTGTGCTTGTTGTGAAGTTGGATTAAGAAAATGCTGTCACCTAATGGTCTAATAACTTTGGGTTCTCAGTGTTTTCTAATATTCTCCTTAGAGTTTCTTGAAAAGTGTAAGGAGAAGTTTGATTCCACTTTTCATTGTGAAAAATTGCTCCATCAGCACCTTTTTACTCGTGAAACATAATCTGAATAAAAAAAAGATACATTTAAAGTTTAATAATTCAATATTAGGATATCAACATACATTCTTATTCGGGAAGCAAATGTCTTACTAGTTAAATCTATTTCAGAATAATAAAATTCTTTTAGAAGAACAGCATCCTCATACAACATTGTCTAGAATATTTAGTCAAATATGGCCATGGGTGTAGAAAAATCTTAGCTGCTGTCTTGCCAGAACTTTGACAGCTGAAAAAAAACCCTGACTGAACCAAGCCACACCAGGTACAGAAACTACTGAAAGCTCTTTGTTTTTGTAGCCTTTCATCTTGTCCAGGTCAACTACTGATGAGATTAATTAAGTTCTTGACTTTTTCTCAAGGCAGGATGAATTCAAAGCCAAATTGTAAATTACAGTTGTTGCAATTAATTAGTTTTCAGACGAAGAACAGGGGAGTTATTTTCAGTCCCACTTTGTGAAAAAGACAGTGTCTGTGTTTGGTTGATCAATGTACAGATATGCACGTTAGAGGCAGAAAATCTGGGCCTGAAAAGCATTTTGTTCAGAGATCAAGTACAAACCAAATTATGGTGACATATTTCTATGTCCTGTGTTATACTGGTGAGATATAGAAGCATTCAGTAAACGTTCTTGCAACACCACAGAAATTTGGTCCATTGATAACAATTCCTGTCCACTACAGAAAAGTGTTGTTTCATGCCTAACAAGCTGTTGAAAACACACATCTTACATGTTAAGAGGTAAGAAACAGTTTCTTCATCCAGGAACTGTTTGTCTCACATGAGAATATTTGGCAGCAGGTTGAGGAAGGAGATCCTTCCCCTCTGCTCTGCACACTGAGTGCTGTGTCCAGTGCTGAACTCCCCAGCACAGGACATTCATGGACACACTGGAGGGAGTCCAGTGAAGGGCCCAGAAGAGGATTAAGGGTCTGCAGTCCCTGATGTATAAGGAAAGGTTGAAAGACTTTCATTCAGGAGAAAGCTCAGAAGGGGCCTTATTAATGTGTATAAATACATGAAAAAGGGTGAAAAGAGGTCAGAGAGAGGTTCTCTGTGGTGGTACCCAGTGACAGAACCAGAGGCAGCAGGTGCTACTGAAATACAGGAGATTCCTTCTGAACATCAAGAAAATCTTTCTACTGTGACAGTGACTAAGCACTGGCACAAGTTGCTCAGAGAGGCTGTGGAGTTTCTCTGTTTGGAGAGATTCAAAAGCCACCTGGACACGGTCCTGGGCAAACAGGTCTAGGTAGCCCTGCTTGAGCAGGGTTGTCCAATAAGATTATCTCCAGGGTCCCTCCCAACATCAACCATCCTGTGATTCTGCAATGAACTAAACTTCCTGAGATCCCAGAAGAAATCAAGCTGCAGGATCTCTTTCTCCACCGACTGTGATGATCTGCATTTCTAAAGACTCTCAGGAAGTGAAGTCTGTGTTATCCCTGTAGCAGAATGCCTCTCATCCTGCTTGAAACCTCTGTACGGGAAAAGTGAGTTTCCAGCATAAAAAATATCACATATATGCATCTAGGCAAAGACCAGGATGGATCTTGTTAATGATTAACTCACAGAGAAAGTATTCCAGATTCTTCTGCTCTCCTGTTTAGCCATATCAAGCCATTTGTAGAGTTCACCATTCATATCACCCCTGTTCTTCTCAGAAAGGTCAGCAGCCCTTCTGACTTGCTGGATGAGCTTTCCCTTGATTCTGAGCTAACCCAGTTCAGTAAAAATGGGACAGGTGAGTTTAAAAATAGTTTATCTTTGCTAACCTGAGTCATGGAGATTGAAGTAATTTTGGTAGCTACACTTCAAGCACGTGGAACAAGGATCAAAGGGACAGGTTGGTGGGGAGGCAGTGACCAGAGGCTGCAGCAGGCTGTGATGAAAGGTTTTCACTGACATTGCTTCACCTGCAAAGCCTCTCTGTAGTCAGAATAATAACTCAGTAGTTAACACCTACAGTGTTTTCACCTTTTAGCAAAGCACAAGGAAATTAGAAGTAATATTTATTTGGTTTTCCTGAATGCAGTGTTCAAATTCCACACAATCTTTAATGAAATCCAGGATACAAATTAATTTACATTAATTTCACTCACTACCTACATGGAACTTTTCCAGAACCAAACCTGTGAAGGTCTGATGGAGTCCATGGAGGAAAATAACTGTTAAGAGCATAAATTTCAAATGCAGCAGTTCTTAAATTTGCAACTTGTAAATCACAAAATATTATAGATAAAATTAATTTTGTAAATATAATTATCAGCAAGTGAGGCAAAAAAAGTGATAAAAGAGAATGGGAACAAGAGCAGAGCATTGTCTTTCCTTTCAAATCCTGCACAAAATCTGAGCCATCTGTATTCCTTTCCAGCACAGAACAAGGTTCCAACCACATGTGGTATTACACCATTACTCCAATTTATTTGGATCTTTCAGAATCTGGAATTAAGACAACAAAGTTTCATTTTCCAGCAGGATAAGAGATAGGACAAGTAATGCAGGCATTAATCAAGACTTCTGTAAAAAGGAGGAAATACTAGAAATCCTCCTAAAAGAGGGTCCCTTACACACACATTTCCCAAAGATTTGGTAAAAAATAGGAAGAGAGAAATAAAAAGACACTCCACTCAAGTTTCTGACGAGACAAGCTTTCAGTTGTAATGGTAATAGCAGCTTTCCAAGGATTTCAGATCCTGCTTTTTAGAGGAGTTTCTTCATAATCAGGGCCTCCTGATCATTCCAGATCAGGCTTGGACACCAAATTACACTTTCTGTTTTTACATTCATGGAGTTTTTTTCCTGTTGTTCTGGGTTTTAGATCTTGAAGAATCAGACCAAAATTTGGTGGAATTTCTTCATAGTGTGTGACATATTCAGAGAGAGTAATGCAGTTAACTGTGAATAAATTCACTGAAAAGTAAAATATTTTATTAAGTGAAATATGAAAGAGTGTATTAGAGAAATCAAAAAACAATTTAGCTGCTTCAAAGAAAATTGAGGTAAGATTGCTCTTGTTCCAAAAAAGATAGCATAGTTATGCCTTTATCACCTGGGTACCCTGAAGGCACTTACAAGTACATAAAAAAGAAATAATTATATATTAAAGGAAGTTGGATTTTGGAATAACTAAAAAACCCTCACTATAACAAATCCAAAGAAAAAAGTAGGATTTTTAAATTCTGGTGTTGAAACTGATGGATCAAACAGCAGATTACTAGAAAGAAATAACAATTTATGTGATCAATAATTTGCTGTACATAAAACTTTCAAGGTCATCTTTAATAGCAAGCAAAGATTTTATAGTACACTTTAATTTATGATGAATGGAAATAATGTATTCAAAATATATTTAAAACTGAAAGTAACTAATGAACGATGTTTAAATTATATTTAATAATATTTCAAATCATATTGTAATAAAGAAATAGATAAATAGAAAAATGAAGATTATTTATTAGGAATGCATATAAAATTTCTTGAAAGAATTAAACTAATGGAAAATGTACATCAGACTCAAGTGAGATTTTACTACAGATATATAAAAAAATTTAAAGAATCAACATTTCCAAACAGTTTATTTCTAGGATCATCTTTAAGGTATTTGATTTTGCTTGACTGCAGCTGTAAACATGATCCTTCCAAAATGCCCTTCTTTCCCCTTTTTCCCTTTGATAAACTAAATAAGCTGAGGGCTGGCTCCCAATATATACACAGATTGATTTGGGGAGCCTGAGTTAGAGGTGGCCACCAGCAGTACACTTTTGGGAGGTGAGAAAGGTGGGTTTGAGCCCGTGATATCCTTGAGGATGGATGGAATTTAGCCAACGACAGTTTTCCTGATGAACACAACAATCTCTACTGTGTTACACTTGCCCACACAGCAGTGCAAAAAAGGAATTTTGTGTAGCACATGCCTGTGAACTTCTGTTCCCTGAATGATTTTGGGAGAGACACAATTCCAAAATCCCCTTGTGATGAGCACAGACTGGCTCAGCATGCTGCCTTTTGCCTCTCCTGTGTGAAACATCTTGTCCTGCTCCCTTCCAGCAGAGTGAACCTGTGCTTGGGGACTGTGAAATTGCCTCCTGGAACAAAATATGCCATAGTAAAGCATTGAAATACTCAGTGTGATAGCTCTCCATGAACCTGGGACAAAAACAGGGAATTTGGATCGGAACATTACATAAATCATTCAATTCATTCTCCAGAATCTGTGAGTGTGCAAAGTGTGTGTTCATTGTACTCAATTTCCTTGAAAAAAAAAAAAACAGAAATAGAAAAAGTTGATTTGTTCTCTCATAAAATGAGAGCAGGATCCTACTAGTAACAGCATTTTGTTAGTGACTTTTGTTTCCAAACCAGATGCAGAAAAAGATGCAGCAGAATATGTCAGCAGGTTTTATCACCCCCACAGCCAAATGGCACAAAAGCAAAAGAAAGAAGTAGTGAGAATGGCTAACTAGCACAGGAGAAAGTTCTAACAGCTAGAATAATCTTAAAGCTCAGCAAAAAATGATGGGAAAAGCCTGGGGAAGCAAGCAGTCTCTTTGTCAGCTTGATTTCATGGTAATTACAGTAATAATAAAACTAATTACATCACATAACACCTCTGTGAGGCAGGTGAGAGATGCTGGCAGGGAGGTAATGTCAAGATAGCAGCTGAACATGCATAAATAGGGAAGCCAGATGAAACTCTTCTCTGAATAGCTCCCATCTAACCATGCTCAGAGCCCTAAAAACGAGGAGTTAAGTGACTAGAAAAATGGCTTTTCTAACAGAGCAATCATAAGATGCTTGAAGTGATTATTGTTTGCTTGAGAAAGGTTTATAACTAGAAAAAGAGGCAAAGAGAATTCTTGAACTTCTGCAGTTACCAACCAAAGTGATTGTGCTAACAACTCTGATTATCAGGCAGTCAAGGCCAGGTGAAGTGGCCAAGAGAGACATCAGATGACAAAAGTGGTTGCTGATGCTCAGAAGAGTTCCGCAGCAATTTGTCCTCTCCCCTTCCTTGCTGTGTTACACTACAAGATGACTATCTGGCTTCTCAGCTTCTGACACAAAAAAAAAGCTGACAGAACATTTTTCTAGCTTTGATGGACTGTTTCCCTGCCTGTTGAATGACTTAAATCACAGAATGGCCAAACAAGTAACAGCCAGTGTTAACAGGGATGTGTGAATGTGCATGTGAAAGAATTGGAGGAACCGTTCATTTTCTGCATCAGGTGCTGGTTAGACAGGCTCCTCTAACAGAGCCCTGCCTGTGCAGTACTGCTTCAAAGAGAACATATTTGGAGCTCCCACCACGACTGCCAGAACTAGATGTTGTGGTTGTGTTTCTCCAATGACAATACTGAAGTGCAGGGTCTGACCAAATCACTCTGTGGTGTCTTGGATTTGTCACCACACAACATGCACATGTCAAAGGCTGTGAGGTTCCAGCCAGTAGCACATTGTTCATGCACAGCCCAGTGCAGTGCACACTAAATCATCATCCCAGTTCCTTCTGCAGCCACCTGGCAAACCTCTTTGTAACACATTTATGTCCCCTAATTTCATATTTTGATGGGACAAAATCCTATCCATTAAAGTTAGGTCAGATTACTTTTGTATGTGATGTATTAGTCTATCACCTCTAAAACATGAAAAAAGCACTTCCACTCACCAAGGCAATAAAAGCATTTAGAAAAAGATGGTAGAAGATCAAACAGCACTCCAAAGCAGCTTGTAAGCTCCTGAACTGAGTGAGGCTTCACTGGCCTCAGTTCCAAGCACTGGAATTCAATTGTCCATGCTGCTAAATTCAGGGAAGGGTCCCTGACATGGTTTTGGCAGCACTCCCAGATAATTCCAGACACAATTTAGATGTTAGCACTCCCAATAAAGAACACGGGCAAAGCTACCTCAGCCAGAGAGTTGGACAACTAGCATGGATGCCAGTGTCCCTGAGCTGCTGGGAGGGATCTGTGTCAGGGATCATGGCAAGGAGTGCTTTGCAGCTTTGCACTTGCTGTGCAAGTGTGTAAGGCATGTGTGCCATTGAGCCCCAGAGGTACTGAACAGAAGATTTTGGAACTTGCTGGTGTTACACACACTTTCTTCACAGTGAGAAGATAAAGCATAGTTCTTACTCAGATGTCTTCGCTTATGGATCTTCAAGCAGCTCTGTTGGGTTTACATGACAAGGTTTTGGTATTGAAAGGTTGAAGGGGTGGCTTCTGTCAGAAGACACCAAAAGCTATCCTTGTGTCCAAGAGCCCCCATTCCCCTTCCTCCTGTACACCTTGGAAGGAGGAGGTAGAAAAGTTTAGCAGAACCTGAGAAGAAGGGAGAGGTTGAGCCAAGTATTTTTAGTTTCTTTCCATCTTACTCAATTTAATTGGCTTCAAATGAATTTCCCAAGTTGCATCTGTTTTGCCCAGGATTGTACTTGGTGAGTGATCTCCTTGTCCTTATCTCAAACCCATGATATTTATTTCCTTTTGATGGAGAGGGAATGACAGAGCAGCCTTGTGGGCATCTGTTGCCAGCCAAGCTCAATGCACTACAACAATTTTAAAGAGAAGGAAACTTTGGGACCTAAAATTTTAAAAACAATCTTCTTAGCACACCAGAAGTTTCAGAAATAAGAAATGCAATGAACTTTTTGTCACAATTAGACAAAAAAGTCAAAATGTTCAGTATGTACAAAATGTTAAAGAAATTGAAACCCTGGGAAGAAAGAAATATAAATGACTAAGCCAAAACATTTCAGTTTGAAAATTAGAAAGGCTTTGCTATCAATCTGGCATCCATGATAATATAAATAAATCAGAAACTCAAAATGGAAAAAAGGCTTTTCTAAAAATTGAGGGGGAAAAATATTCCTAAGAAATAGAGTGTAGTAAACAGAACTTCATTTTTCAAAATTCAACGGAAGACATCAGTCAAAGCATATTTTCTGCCTTCAGAAATATAGGTTCTGACAAATTGGTATTCTCAATTTAAGAAAAAATTATGGTAAAAATGGATTACCAACCAACTGTTGGAAATATCAGCCTTTTATTGTATTTTCTGGAAACTGACGTGTGGAACAAGAAACATTTTAAAGGCTGATTAACAAATTAAATCTTTACTAGGAGATGCTACTATTTGAAACACTGATCCTGAGCCAAAAGAGGGAACAGGAAAAATTCAGTTATTGTCTTTTCACTCTGGAATGAAGCCTTTGCTTGAACACCTCATGGATTCAAATTTAATGCTTAGGACTTGTGAGAGGAAGGCAGTTGCACTGTCCAAAAAGTCTCATCCAGTAGATATGGGTAAAAGTCTCTTACTGTACTTTGTTGCCATCATCAAGGAAGAAATATTCATAGGAGGCAAATTTCTTTGCTGGAATCTGTGCAACTTAATTGTACAGAGTTTATTTTAAGCTGGTTCAAGTTAATTAGCAACTCTGTGTGATTGCCCACTACTTGCTGTTTTCTATTGTGTTTCCACAGTACACCAATGGCAGCTTTTTAGCAGCACTTTCTTTGTACTTCAGTAATATCAAAACATCAGAGAAAGAGGTGGGAAGGAGAAAGGGGTAAGTGCCACATTTATGCCTTCTCTCTCCATCTCTCAGTATTACACTGTGCTGCTTACCACCCTCACCAAGCTCTGCTCTGGATACCTTCACTGCCCACACAACTTTTGTCATATTCCTTTCTTGTCCACGACTCAACATAAAAAGAGAAGGAAACAAATCTTCAGTATTGAGCAACTGAGAAACACACAGTTTGAGTATCAGTATTATCATCCTGAAGCAAATAAATTTGTGCTTGGTCAGTCTCAGCAATGTCTACTTCAAAAAGTACTGTTTAATATGATGTGAAATTTCCTGCTCCGAGATGGTTTTTCTCCTGAAAATCACCAGGTGATTTGATAAACAAGCAAACTAAAATGAAATAAATCCCCTTTTTGCCTTTATGAGTAAAGATTATAGAGAGTTCATTTTGTAAACAAGTCCCAGTGAGGAGTTTCCTTTGCAAGAGGAAGGTCAGAGCTGTTGTGCCTCAGGGGAAAGCTTTGCCTGACTCTGTGGTAGCATTGTGTGACTTTGTCTCCATGGTGTCATGGTCATGGGTCCAATACTTGCCCATGTTCTAGCAATCAAGATCTCATATTTCACTCAGATCATGCAGACTGGACATTTGGGGTGGACCACAATGGAAGAGAACCAGAAGAGAGACTGATTCAAGGAGCATCCTCATTCCCAAGGCAGCACACACCTACAAAGCAGGCAGCCTGCTCACTACTTTCTTAGACAGTGAGTTGCAAAATGTCCTTGGGACATGGGTGTTACCTGTCAAGAAAAATGCAAATACAGGCTCTGAAAGGCTAAAGTTGGGTACCCAGGCTCATATTGTTAAGTAGATTGCAGAAAACATCAGGAAGAGTCCAGAGGAATCATCTCTGCTTTTCTGATCAGCTGCTTTCAAGAGTGATATATTCCAATAGGGACCAGAAAAAGGCTATGGGAGAGACCCAAAGAATACAAAATGATGGTACAGAAATGGAGCCTTGGTTAAAAGTGTGTTTTAACCAAGCTAAATGAATATTAGGTGGGTATTGGATCATACTCAAGAGGGCTAACCATTAAGGAGAGAAAAGAACTGCTTAAGTTAACTGTCAATGTTGACATGAGAAGTAATGGAGCACATTTAAGCTGCAAAATAGAAGGATTCCAGTAATCTAAGTGATATCTTAAATAATTTTCCACAAGGTGTATAGGGGCCACGAGTCAATCTAGTTTTAAAATGGAATTGGTGAGAGTATGAAAAAACTCACTTCGTGAGGTGGTTACTTACTCTAGGAAGCCACAAGATATGACAGCTTCAAAAATCCCAGCCATTTCTGTCTGCTGGGTATAAAAGAAAATGTCCATGCTTTCCTTCAAAAACTTAATGAACTTCCAAGGTTTCCTCTGGCAGTTATTGAAGTGCATGCTTGATGGTCTTTTTTACAGATAATAGCACAAATGTAAACATATTGCAGTTTTCAGAGGAAACAATGAAGCTGGTTTTAATGTCTCAGGCAAATTCTAATATATGTACTTTATGGTAATAATTAATCCTATGGTCTAATGGGCTTGATGGACTAAAATTATAGAGAAAATATTTATCACAGATAGATTAAAAAATGGTTGAGGCTTGAAGTGACCTGGAGGTCCTCTTTTCTGACTGTCTTGCTCAAGGAAATCCACCTAGAATCAGTCTTCCAGAAATGCATCTGGATGGCTTTGGAATATGACAAAGAAGGGTCCACATCTGTCTGAGCAACCTGTCCCAGTGCTAGGTTACCCTCATAGTGAAAAAATGTTTCCTGATGTTCATAGAAACTCCTGTGTTTCAGTTTGTGCCCCATGTCTCTGGTCCTGTCACAGGGCACCACTGAAAGAGGCCAGTTTAATGAGTTTCAAGAGTTCTTAGAGTTCATTAAAACAAATATAAGGTAAATATTCATAAAAGTTTGTGGATTCACTGTGGTTAAACTAGTTAAAAGCTGTGCGCACTTTGAATTTATTTAGGAAAACTAAGAGTGAATTACTCAATTCCTTGCTTACTTTATTTGCAGCTTGAGACAATTCACAGGTCTGGAACTGAGAACATAAAAACAAACACCTTGAGTCACAAATTGAATCCTGATTCATAGCTCACTGAGGCTAGCATGAGACCTAGTGAACTCTGATATCAGGTCTTTGCCTTTCTAAAAGAATTTATAAAATATAGGTCCTGCTTTTTCTTCATACTGAATAACGGCTACTTCTATGATTTTATTACATTTCTACATATATACACTGAAGTTATGCATGTGTCTATACTGTATTCCACCAGTTAAAATAAACTTCTGCTTGATTCTTATGCCTACCATCACTCAGTAAAGACTGGCTCTTCTTTGAGTGTCACTGAGGGATGTACAAATACAGAATGATGTCAGTTTTTACTGAGGGTTGTTTAGAGTTAATGGTCTACAGCTGTGCTTGTTAGAGGACAAGAGTTTGCATGTGAAGAACAGGAATTTTGTTTTCCTGCCATTGTGGTATATTCTTGTTTCCTCACTTGTCTTTAGACTTACAATCAGGTAATTTTTCAGATGAAATATATTTGTCCATGTTTAGGGTTTTGCAGAGTTAAAAGGTTTTGTATGGAATACAGCTAATGTTTTGGATACATTATGTAAGAAATATCTTTACCTGAGAAAATGGAATGCACTGAGTTTTTCCTATGGTTCTGTAATGATGATAATAATCTCTATTTTATATGATGTCACACAGGTACCCACCATTAAAATAATGTTAACAGCCATGCTCAAAGCTGGATTTGTACTCTGAATCTAGAGCTGGTGAACTGCTGTTCCCTATGGCATTTGCAAATAATCTGATTTTACTTCTACCATAAATATAAGAACAACTTTAAATTTAAAGAATTAAACTGCAGTGTAAATGCAGTCAAATGGACTCTAACATTCTAGTGAACAAGTGATGAGTGTGATTCAGTTCTACCACTTGGAAGGTAGTAATTTTTAATTATACCAAAACACCAGTTTCTTTTCATAATCAGTCATCTACATTTCTCATATCTGACAGCAAAACAGAAACTTCTTCACCGGAATTTCTTGCTGGTCTGCAGTCATAAGCTTGGACTAAGGAAAATAGGTAGTGTGGTATATAGAGAATGAAAGTTTGTATGAAAAATGAATCAAAAGCTTTTGGTTTTGTCGAAAAGTCAAGATTACCTCGACTTCTTATTAGCTTTGGTTTATCCTAGGGGAGTTAGGGGAGGGAAGGTAGGAGTGGGGAAAAGGGAAGTGAGGGGGAACATTTTAATGTTTGTTTTTGTTTCTCACCATGAACTCCATTTTAATTGGCAGAAAATTGCATTAATTTTCCATAGGTTGGTTCTATTTTTCCCCTAGTGGTAATTGGTAAGTGATCCCCTTGCCCTTTCTCGACCCATGAACTTCCTCATCTCATTGTCTCCCCTTCCAATTGAGGGAGAGTAAGAATGCATGTGAGTTCAGTGTAAAATGTTAGTTTTAGACTGAAATAAGAATAAACTAGCCAAAGGGGGGAAAAATGGGGAAATACGGCTGTAGTTTGTGTGTCTGTTTGTTTGAATTTTAAGCTGTTGAATTTCCCAAGGAACAGTTAGAGAGTCTAGTCAAGAAAAGGAGCAGTAAGTCCTTTAATGTGCATGGTATGTGCTTTGTATTGTGACTGTTCTCAGCAAATTTGGAATGTATTTTATCTGTTAAGTCATAGCAAGGAGCCTATCCAGCATATTTCACCTTCCATATCAGGAGACAATGGAAAGTCACAGAAGAGAATTCTGGGTAGAGGACTAAGTTGCTGACAAAGGGCAAAGTTTAAATAAAACATGTTCAGTGCAGTTGAATCAATACTTTATTTGTTAAGGAGAAGTAAAAGTACAAAAAAGCTTGTACAACTAGACATAAAAAAGTAAGAAATCAATTCTAGTTAATTCAAAATGCTTGAAGAGTCACCTATGCCATTATGTATGAATAATTCAGGAACAGAAATTTATTGCAGACACATATTGTTTGGTTTGGATTTAGTTTTGCCCCTTGTTTGACCTGAATCCTGTAAAGAATGATATTCAACTAATTGAAATAACATTTTGCAAGTAAGACAATACCTTAGGGATATTTCAATACCAATCCTGAAATAAAATTTGAAAGATGAAACATCTGATAAAGTTTATATAAATAATGTTATTTTACAGTGTGTTAAACATTGTACGTGAAGATCTTTGCATGCAAGTTGTGCTTGCCTGTGGAAAACAGATCAGATTTCTTTTCCCCTTTCTCTTTATCAGTCCCTTTTTATTTCTCCCTATAGCAGTGTCTTTCTTTCCCCCCTCCTCTCTCTCCACCTGCCCCCCTCCAAGTGTTTGAACATGTTTGGAAATATTTATCGCCCTCCACCTTCTATTCACAAGAGAATTTTTTGCAAGACATTATTGAGAATAACTGAAATAAATCACAATGGCACAAGATGCTTTTAGATGGAATTAGCACGAGCACATTGCTTGTGTCCTGAGATACAACAGAAATATCTGAAACCATAAAAGATATAGGTTGACTATGCACTTGACTATGCAGACAGTGCAATGAGCTCTCCAAAAACAATGTGGAATCCAAATGTGTTTCATTACTGACTTTTATCTGTATTATACTAGCATTTATTTGCTCTGAAGCAAGTCTATGTCTGTCAGCATCCAAAAATTTTAAAAATATAGATAGATGCAAAAATCAAAAAAAGCAACCCCAGTGACAAAAGGTTATTGTCACTGGTTCAGACTTATGTTCAAATCCAGTGTCAGTTCTGGGCTTAAGAACCAGTCAAAGGAAAAAATTGTGTAGCTTGCTCACTGAGCTAAATAGCTGCCCTCAAACAGGAAATTAAAATCATTCACACACAGCAGGACTTCTTTCATTGAATAGAAGATGTTCAATGTATTGAATTTATTCAGATACAGGTTTTCAAGAGATGCCTGCTATAACTCATGTAAAACTAAGTGCCACCCACCATCAGTGCCTCCACTGACAGCAGCCACTTTGGATGCAGCCTGTGGCTAAGGTCGGAGAAATCCAGATGATTAATTTGAGATTTAGGACTTGATGCAAACTTGTCAGGTGACCTAATCCCCTACAGACTCTCATCCTTGATATGCAGAACACACAGAACTCCCTAGTACCTTTCTAGTAGGTCTGAGTGTTCCTTGCATATCTTCATTCCCATGTGCACACATTCAGAAACTCAGCTTAGGCACTAATACTCTGCTGTAACTCAGACTCAAGCAGAGGAACTCAGAATATCAACTCTGATTAGATACAGTTAGAAATGAACTAAGTAAAAAAGGGGGCAGAGGAATTGGCAGTACTTGTGCCTTGCAGAGCAGTCTTCTGGCAGGAGCACAAGCACCGAGCGTGACCTTGGTCTGTTTAGGGACTGCAACTCACATCAACAGAGCCCTGTGGACACGAAGGTGAAGGTCACATAAAGGAGCAGCAGAAAGGAAGAGAGACAAGATCTAATTTGTCTTGGCAGATGGATTCCCCATTCAGTCAAGAATTAAGCTTTGTTCAGGAGCCTACAGCTCACTGCTCCTTGCACACTAACCTAATAATGGTGTTTGTGTTTTGTTTGTTTTGGTTTGTTTGTTTGTTTTTTGATTGGTTGTTTGTTTGCTTGTCCCTGCTTCATGTAAAAGGCATAAACAGCACAAACACCTTGAATTTGAGCCCACAGGTATTCAAGATGCGTGAAAAATAGGTTTTCCTTTTTGGGGACCTTTGTCCTAACCAGTGGGCTGTTGTCAAGGTATTTCTTCACAAATCTTTCCATTCAACATGCTCAGCTTCCACAAAATCTCCTTTGGGACGTCTTGCATTTGTTAATACACCTAGAATACAGATTGCCTGTCTCTGGAAATGCAACAGCAGATTAACTACTTTGAATATGGTAATCACAATTTTTTCTTGAACTAAGTCTCTAAGAAGATCTAAGATTTCCTTTGTTCTGAGAGAACTTCAAGGTAGAGCAGGCAGGGATCAAATAGGCCCAGCTCTAGCAGTAAAATGAAATTATGGTCTGCTTGTTAATCCTGAGGCCAAGAGGTATGAAAGGCTAGTGTCAGTCCAGCTAAAATCTCTTATCCTACAAAAGAGAGAGGTAGTACCTGACCAGCCTTTTGAAAATGGTCTCTCATCTGTGCTGACTTCTGGACAAGTCCAACAGAACCACACTGCACTAACACCATGACAGAAACCAGTCTAGCAATTTAGGAGTTTTGACCATCACACTGTGTCTGCCCTAAGAAACACATGTTTTATTCATATAATCATAACCACTGAGTTTTAACATGAACTTCAACACAGAAGCAAAGTTTCTACCCCAAAAGTAAATGCTTAGCTGCACTTTGTTGCAACTTCACTAAAAGTGGTATCTAAGCTAGCAAGTTAAACTTTGTTCAGTGAGGACATTAAGGGACCTGATTGTCTGAAAAAAGAATCACAACAATATCAAGATATGAGAAAAGCATTTTATCCTCAATCATTATCATGATACAGTAGATTCCAGCAAACCAGAACCGGAGTCTTCACATGAGCCTTTCAGTTATAAAGGCAGATAGCAGAGTTCAGGATTGATATTGTAGGGAAAATCAAAGTAAACTGGGGGAAAAAAACCAACCCAAAATACCTTCAGTGAGCATAAGCTAAGTGGCTTGTGAATAAAATTGCAATTATACCAAACACTTTTTTATTGAGGTATGCTTCATTATCCTCTTGGTAAATTATTCAGTGATTAATAGTCTAAAGAAAATTGTGTAATTTATCACTTATGAAACAATTCTTGAAAAGAACTGTCTTGCTTTTATATTCTGTGGGAAGCCCAGTGTACCAGAAACAACCCTTTTGAGAACACACAGTCAGCTCATATCTAATTTTGTTAACAGAAGTAAAATGCAGAGCAATAATCTCAGTGGAGACTTTGTGAGCTCTGCTAACTCCTGATGCCATTCATGCAAGTCATTAAAGCAATTTTAATCCAGATGGAGCAGGCAATTGAGAAGGAGAAGGAAAACCAGTTTTACCACAAACTGGTTAGTATTTCTTCATTGTGTTAGTTGTCTTAGCAAAACAATTTGCCAATTTACTCCATGTACATGGTAAATTCTGTGTTAGAATAATTGATGCTCTTTTTTTTTTTGCTATTCTAATACTGTCATTAGAGAAAGAAAGCCAGCATAGGAGAGACTACTTTCAGTTGTAATGCTTCTTGAAAACCATTGTAAGCATATTTACTTAACCAGCACTGTTCTTTGAATTATCTATACAATACACAGGGTACTTTTAGGTGCAAATGTGAAACATTTTTTTAACCCATTTTATTTGTAATTGTTAAATTTTGTCCTAAAATAAAAAAAAAAAAAAACAAAACCAAAAGCCAGAAAAAAACTAACAAAAGTGAGTTTGAAACTACAGATGTTTGCCCAAAAAAAGAAAAAGACTGGTTCCTCAGGGGAAAAAACATTCCAATGCAGCATTTTGATGCNCTCAGGGGAAAAAACATTCCGATGCAGCATTTTGATGCAAGCAAAGTTTAGCACAGGGGTCATATAACTTTTGGCACATAACTGAACTAGCTAATTTAGAGATATAACTGCCCTACACTCATTAAAATGAATGGACAGAGATAGGAAATCAATGGAGAAACATAGGACATTCCAGAGGTTATTTAGGTTTTTGGGTAGGTAGCATCAGTCTCTTTTTTGATAGAGCCTAGATGAAGCCTAAGCTTCTGGTCCGGCACATTTCAGTCAGGTGCTCAAAGTCCTGTGAGGAGGATGTTGGAATGGCCACTACTGAAATAAAAGGAGGAGCTGCTGCTGATTTTAGTCACGGTCAGGGTTAGGCCATAGATCAAAATTCCTGCCTTGAGCTGAACCAGATGGCAGCATTTGCCTTAGCATTGCTCTGGAGAGCAGACCATGTTGACCTTGCTTGAGGAGACACTGTTATGCAGAGCTGTTAATAAACAAATTAAGTGTTTAACTACTTCTTTCTCGGGAGTATTGCTTTGGTTTGTTTGTTATACCCTCTGTGACTCAGGGACATGTGCAGGTTCATTGGAACAATTATATACACCAGGAATGCTCAGGCCTTCTCCACATTTCTTCTTAGGACATTTAACTTCTATAATTTTCTGATAGGTATCCTGGTCAGCAGCTTTAGTGCTTTATGCTTGATTTATTCTTTAGAACTGGTTCCTTCTTTCAATTTTGTTCCCCCCTACTTGCTGTAAATACCAAATTATTGTGTATTTCATATTCAGCCCCTTTTTACCAGCATATATCCTTTTCTATTTTGGGGACAACACGTTCATCTATAATTTTATCAGTGCAGTCAAATTAATAAAAATGCTAATAAAAGTAAAACTCAGGTGAGGTTGGAAATCCAATAATAGCAATGAGCACTACCTTATTGGCTCAGAAGTACAGGTAACCATGGGAAATTAGAGATATTATCTTACTCACCAGATAACACCCTTATTTGGTACAATGAAATGTATATATTATGTATTCATTGCATGCCAAATGCCTGGATAAAGAGTATAAATTAGAGTTTGACTGTACCTGCTCTCTCTGCTGGTCAGGAATTTCTTGATACTTATGGATGGATCTATAGTTATAAAGACAGTTTCTCACCACCTGATAAGCTGCTGCCATGTATGACTCCTCCTGAGAATATCTCTGTGGTTAGACAGGGAATACTAATATTGCTCTGAGGCATCTGAAACTCAGATTTTCCATTCTTTGCCTGTTACCCAGTGTATGTGCACTGAGAACTGTCTGTATCATCTCAGATTTTGGTTTTACTAATAAATTAAATAACATCCGAAATTACGCCTTGATACCATATCATAAAATACGACCGTTAAATGCATTTTTTTAATTTACTGCTAAGCAGTTAGAATGATCTCTTGCTTGAAGAAGAAGCATTGTCTCACACAGGTTCTGATCATGCCTCTGATGTTATCCTGGTCAGGAACCATTCCCAATAAACAGTCTGAGTGATAACTTGGGTTTGAAAGCTAAGGAAGTCCAACAGCTGTGAGCTTTTCCATGTCTGTTGCTCTCAGTGCCTGGGAAAAGCTCCCAAAGGTATTTACTAGACTTAGACATAGCTTCTATGACTAGCTGGGGAAGACAGATTTGAAAAAAAAATGTTCTTGAGTTTTTGGGCCAGTTGTTACTTACAGATGCCCAGAAGCCAGTCTACCTTGAAATCTTCAGAGCTAGAGAAGCTTCAGGAATCCTGAAAACAGCCTTCTTCCCAGAAATCAAATTTATCCTAAAGCTGGAATTCTAGGGAAGAAAAAAGAGTTGTTTTCTGACTGTTTGTCACTAGAAATTAATCACAGCTTCTACAATGACATCCTTTTCTGTGGAGCTTCAAAATTTTCTGTCTTCCTAGCCTAGACTATTTTACTAAGTGTTTTGGTTGGGTTGTTTTTGTTTGAGTTTTGGTTTGTTTTTTTTTGTTTTGTTTTAAAACAGCTTCTGTATTCTACCTGACACTTCACAAGATCCCAGAATGGATCAGGTTGGAAAGGACCATATTGGATCCAATACCATCCTGGACCATATTGGATCCAGGACCATCTGGTCCAATTTTCCTGCTCTAGCAGGGTCACCCCAGAGCACACAGCACAGGATTGTGTCCAGGCAGTTCTGGAATATCTCCAGTGAGAGACACTCCAAAGCCTCTCTAGGCAAACTTTTTAGTGCTTGGTCACTGCACAGTGAAAAAGTTCTTCCTTGTGTTCTTCCTTGTGAAAAGTTCTTCAGGTGGAACATTCTGTGCATCAGTTTCTGCTTGTTGTCTCTTGTCTTATACTTGAGGTGTTCAGGGTTTCTGTACAAAACACATTCTTCAAACTCTTTTGCCCAGTTTCAGTACAGTCCTTGTAAGCTGAAGGTCACAAACACTAACTGTACACCTTATGTTGTCACTATCTTATTGTGGTGGGTTGACCTTGGCTGGACACAAGGTACTCACCAAGCTCCTCTATCACTCCCCTTTCTCAGATGGACAGAGGAGAGAAAATAAGATGGAAAATGACACCTAGACTGAGATAAAGCAGTTTACTGAAGTA
>VZTZ01048406.1:157881-219521 GCA_013400955.1 Drymodes brunneopygia
AAAAGGTTGCACACAGACATGAAAAGAAGGGGAAAAAAATGGGGCTTATTCTCTAGTTGCCACAAGCAAGTGATGCCCAGGCACTTCCAGGGAAGCAGGATCTCAGCACATGTAGGGTTTGCTCCAAAAGGCAAATACTGTAAATAACAAATGCCCCCATTTTCCCCTTCCTTCCCTTACCTTTTGTATCTGAGCTGCCATTCTGTGGTATGGAATATCCCTTAAGTTAATTTGGGTAGTGTTCCCTCCCAGGATCTTGCCCACCCCCAGCCTACTGATGGAGGGAATGCTGAGAGACATCACTGGAATGGGAAATGAATTCCAGCTCAGCCACACCCGGTGCACATGGAGATAGACGCGAGAGCATACATACACTCACACAGGCACACAGATAAACTTCCTTCTGAAACAGCTCCTCTGTACAAGCAAGACCTCCAGAGCAGTAAACTGTTATCATCATTATGTTTTTTCTCCCACAATAAAAGAAGGCTTAAAGAAATATTTCTCCTTGTGTTAGTTACAGTTGTTCGTAATGATGTGTATATATATATTAAAGAAACTGCCATTTTTTATTACAGTTATATGTTGTTACCTGCAAAATTTGCCTCTCTAAGAACTGTAGGTTCTCATAAGGAGACCCTCCTGTCCAAAGTATTTCTGCTTTGAAAACTGGGACCTCCTCTCTCTGTTTTCTTACCTGTATGATAATGCTGAATGAAGGATCACCAGCAAGATCCCTGGCTTCATGAGCTGGAATCCTGTGGGATCTGTCACAGGGAGATGCCAGCAAGAAGGCAGACACCTCCATTCTCTAGTTGGGTGATCAAAAGGCATGAAGAAACATTGTCCTCCAAAATTCATATGCTGTTAATATCTGAAGGGAATGTCTAGGTTTGCCCTTTGTCACAAGCCTGCACTCAGGTTTAGATAACTGAACAGTAACTCCACTGTCTGCAGACAAAAAGGGTTCTGTTTTTTTTGTAATATACATAGACCAAAGATGCAGTTTTCATTATTCCTTCCTCAAACCCCCAATACTTGTCTCTTTTAGGAAGAAATTGAATAGTTGTCTTGCTGACCTTCTCTGCCTCTTTTAATCCTCTTCTGTATCTGTCTCTGTGACCCAGTGGAGCCTGGTCCTACACCCAGAGTGTGGCTGTCTGCAGAGAGCTGCAGACACTCCTACCCCCCCGAGCCCCCCATGCCATGCAGCTACAGCTGAGCACTGGCTGGCAATGTCCACAGGCTTCTCATCTCTTCTACCTGTGTGCCACACACATTAAGGCACACAGCAAGACCCAGCAGCCTCTTAGACACAAATATGACATCCATGGCACAATTAAAACAGACAGATTGTGAACATGTGGCTTTCTGGCTGAAATGAGGGACAGCCACATGTTCATTGTGGTGGCCAAGCTTTAGAGAGCTGGTTTAGTGTCCGTCCAGCTTGGTTTTTTTCTGTATAGAGAGGTGGAAGTGAAATTAAAACAAACCAAAAACAGCAACAGCAACAAAACCAAAACAGAAAAAAAAAAAAAAAAAGAAAAACAAACAAAAGAAAATAAAGGAAACCCCCTAAAGCATAGGTTAATTGAAGGCTTAAACCACATGCTGCAAAATGTAGATAATTGTCTTTGCTCTTTGAAACAGCTCACATGGGTGCTAATTGGCCCATTGAATTTGCACTGTCTCTGAGGGTTGAATTTCTTGGCTGTTATGGGGTATGGGCTCGCAGTCCAGCTAGTCCATTGCACGCAGATCAGGGTAAAATGGTTTGGCAGCCAATCAGGGTCCTACCAGGGCAATAATACCAGTGTTCCTTTCCCAGTGCTCTCAGGTTCTGCCTTTGCTCAGAGGAGAAACAGGTTTTACATAGATAGCATTGACCTCCACCCCTGCTGTGGCAAGCACAGCCAAGCAAAGCCTCTTTCTTTCTTTCTTTCTTTATTCATTTTCTTCCCTCCTTGTACTAAAAAATGGCACTTCTTTGACTCAAACATAATCTCCCTTTTATAGCCATAGAGTTTGTCTGTATTGTTACTTTCCTGAGAGCAGGATATTCATGTATTGCACTGGCAAAGTATTCCTGCTATGAATGCAGGTAAACAGCCCTGACTGAAGAAACTGTGCCAGTCACAGAAGGACTTGGCCTGTCTTTACCTAAGGAGCTTCTGCCAGCTCACATTTGCCAGTCAGGTGTCAGCTCTATTGCCATTCTTACTGCTGAAGCTGTGCCAACAGAAGTCAATATAAAGATGCCTTTTTTGAAAGCAAAACCATTCCTTGATTGACAGGAGGGGATATCAGGTTTTTGCATGCCAGGGCAACTGCATGGCCATTCAAAGTGCAACTGCACATAAACTAGATCTACCTGTAGGGCAGACCTCAGGCTGTGACACTCCAGTTTTGGCAAAAAAAAAGGGTTGTGTGAAAAGGTGTGAACAGAAATCCAGGTCTCCTGCTGCCTCACAGCTCTCCCTTAAGCACAAGTACATGCTCTGGAAGGTTATAGCATCTGTTTCTGAAAGTGGCTCTGTGGCACAGTAGTGTGATATAACACAGGACCAGATCCTACCTGTCCTACCCTCCCATTTTTATGTGCAGCTTTTAGGCGGCAGCACACGTCTGCAGGCCTGGCCCATCTCTGTGCTGCTCATTAGCTCACAAGTGTTGTGTTGTTTCTCTGTCAAGAGTTTTGTTAGTTTTCCAGTTGTCATGCACAGATTCCTCCGGGAAATCAGAGAATACAGGTGGACTTTCTTATTGCTGCTTTGTTGTCATTATGGTAATCTCTAAAAAAAGAACAAACCCTCAAAAAAAAGCAAAACAAAGGGCTCATAACATTCTTGTCAGAAGGAAGGTGCCTCTTTTGACTCTCTTTGAGAAATGATTGGTGTGTGTAAAAATAAATATACTAGGTACTTTATCTAACTGTCAATTTATTCAGCTCTTAACAAGCAGAAATGGGCTTCAGGAATTGGAAATGTATACAAAGAGATAAGAGATATGACAATTTTAATCTTAAGCATTAAGACAGTGTTGAACTTTTCACGGAAATCCTCATGGTACACAATGATATTTTTCCCAAGTGATGGTCTTGAGACAGATTTGTTATTTTTTTTGTTCTTCCTAGTGCCTAAGAGTCCTAGCCCAAGAAAAACTTCATTAATCTCTTTAAATAGGAGGAGCTGGTTACTGTCACAGGCAAAGAGGACAGGACAGGGCTCTTAATGTTAGTTATGTAAAAGTTGGAGATTAAATAATGTTGTGTGGATCACTTGGAGTTTACATCTATATTTGTGATTTAGTAGCATGAAAGCATGGACTTAAATATTGTCTGTGATCACCCATACTACTTGTCACCCTGCTTTTAGCAGGGTTCTATGTTTGTAATTTTGTAGTAGAAGTTNTAATCTCTAAAAAAAGAACAAACCTGCAAAAATAAGCAAAACAAAGGGCTCATAACATTCTTGTCAGAAGGAAGGTGCCTCTTTTGACTCTCTTTGAGAAATGATTGGTGTGTGTAAAAATAAATATACTAGGTACTTTATCTAACTGTCAATTTATTCAGCTCTTAACAAGCAGAAATGGGCTTCATGAACTGGAGATGTGTACAAAGAGATAAGAGATATGACAATTTTAATCTGAAGCATTAAGACAGTGTTGAACTTTTCACGGAAATCCTCATGGTACACAATGATATTTTTCCCAAGTGATGGTCTTGAGACAGATTTGTTATTTTTTTTGTTCTTCCTAGTGCCTAAGAGTCCTAGCCCAAGAAAAACTTCATTAATCTCTTTAAATAGGAGGAGCTGGTTACTGTCACAGGCAAAGAGGACAGGACAGGGCTCTTAATGTTAGTTATGTAAAAGTTGGAGATTAAATAATGTTGTGTGGATCACTTGGAGTTTACATCTATATTTGTGATTTAGTAGCATGAAAGCATGGACTTAAATATTGTCTGTGATCACCCATACTACTTGTCACCCTGCTTTTAGCAGGGTTCTATGTTTGTAATTTTGTAGTAGAAGTTCCCATGCATTTTCTATAAACATAGTCCTTGTTTTCCTAACTGGCTGGGATTGTTTTGCCCTTGTAGATTGTTTTTCATTCCTTTCCCCTGGGGCGGAGAAAGATGATTGACCATGTCTTTATCCTGTGAACTTATAGAGGTGTTAACCTCTTTGACCAATCCATGACTGTCTTAAGAAAAATATATAAATGAGAGAATAAAGAAGGGCAGGCCCTTTTGGGTGGTCCTGCCTAGTGGTTCAAACTGCTACTCTGAAACCTGCATGTTTCTTTTGTAGCCAGCAGTGCAACAGCTACTTGCTAGCATGGTCTCTGGCATGGTTATGGCCTGTGCCAAGACACATTATTGTGCTGGGCAGAGTTTATAGGGCAGCATGAACCCTCATGGTATGGGGGTATCACCTGGTTCAGGGAGAAAGAGAGATGACCCTTCAGGTTGGCAGTTGTGCTGTTTCACTTGAACTCAGAAACAGAGCTTGGTCTTTGTTTGGATTATTGGACAAAGAACTGGTCTGGTATCTGCTGAAAATAAAACTCAAACTTCAACCTAATATGCAAGCAGGAGATGAGTGCCTAAAAACATCCTTTATTATCTTATGAGCAGTTTTCCTTCCAAACATAAGTACTAATTGCAGCTGTACCTTTTCATGCTTTCTTGCATTAGCAAAGGGAGATAGCAACTTGTAAATAAATCCACATGTGTAGGAGACATTATTTAATTAGACGGGACTAGATGAATTCTAGACGGCTTATGCTGGATACCATCAGTAGGATGCAGCCAATTTATCTGCTCTCTCACTCATGAGACATGTTTATGGTTGGATATTCCTAGTAATCAGTAGCATTGGTAAGTGTTGCTTCATTTTCTATGAACCATTTACAGCATGTTTTCTTATTTTTCTCCCTTGTTTGACTTCTCGAAAAGCTGCAGAGAAATCTCTGTAGGGAAAAAGCACAATCGCTATTATTTCAAAGTACCTACACCTTCAAGTGCAAATTGTTTGCTTTGTGATCATATATACTCCCATTTTCAGAAACAAAATGACTGTTGCAATCCCTGTCCCATCCGTGTTGTCTGTGTGTCCTTCCTGTCCATGGCTGCCTGTGCTGTGGTGGAAGGCTGACAGGGAAGGGCATGTACTGCCCTTAGCTGCACAAAATTGGCTAAATGGTTGGACATGCTTTCCTCAGGAAAGGAGACTTTTAACACTATGTGTGAACAGATTCTCAAATGTATTTTTTGGCTGTTTTGGGGCAAAATTTTGGCTGTCCAAATGAAAGTTCTTGGCTGTCATTCAGAAAGTAATCTTTTGCAGACCCTGTGCTTGTCTACACCACCAAAGGTTTCATTTGTGGGAAACAATTGCTGTTCAAATGTTCTCTCTGACATCCTGACTGGGAGAAAGAGGGCAGACAGGTGTCTAAAAAAGAGCAGAGGTGGGTGAATAAGGGATTATGTGATGTGCTGAAGCAGAATTTCTGCTGAATTCCTCTCTCCATCTGACCTCTCTCCATCTGATGTGCCCAATCCAGCACACACCTAATCCACCATTATTGAATATCTTAAGCTTTGTACAAAATGTATTTTAACAACTTGAACTACTTGACTGTCTCTCCTTCTGCAAGACCAACTTGATCATTCTCAAGGATCTGACCTGTGTTTAGTTATGTGGGTTCTGCAGCAGGAGCCTCCCAGCAGAGCTTGGAGCAGCCAGGTTACTCACCAAGGATGTTAATCAGCACTGAAGTAAATGAGCAACTGGTTGAGAAAATTCTGTGTGACCGACGGAAGTTCAGACTGGAAAAGTCCTGTAGCAATGAGTCCAAGAGTTGCTGTGAAGCCACCTAAGAGTTCAGCCCATTATCTTGTTTCAGGTGAGTGTGCTGTGTCACTTGGGTGACCCATGAGATGGGGAGTTTCTGGACCGCTTTTAAGGGGTCTTAACAACTTATGTTTACACAGAACATGCTGGGTGCACAGCTATCTCACAACTATAATATACACTTGAATTTGAGCCTTGTTTCAGTTTTTCAGCTTAAAGTCTGTAGTTCTTACCTCAGCCTTAATGATACTATGAGTCCTGACAATTTTAACCTGTGTTTTGCAAGTTTTTTCAACCTTACCTTTGGATTCAGTCTTAGAAATGATGAAGCATGTTCTGGTCTACTCATTCATTTCATCATGAATTATTTGCTCTGTTTCAAAGATCAGACACTGAGTTTGTAATTTTTAGAAGCCAGCTGTTCAATTTTTCACACTAGTGGGTGATTTGGAGCACTCAGTTAAACAATTTTACATCCATAGTAAGACTTGAAAACACTGACAGTTGTGGCTACCTCCTTATACTTGACCTACAATGGGGTTTTTGTTGGGTTTGGGTGGTCTGTCAGGTTTTGTTTGGGTTATGTGCACATGTCTGGATTTCATAGGATCATGGAGAGCCCTCTGAATTCCTTTATTCTGCTTCCGTTATTCCTCTTAATGATCCTTTAAGAAGCAGATCAATGTGTTTTAAGATTGGAAACTTCAGCAAAAATTTATGAAAACTTCTGAAGCCAAAAATTAATCCCACAAAGGAATGAAAGTCTGCTTTCCTATAATGAATAAACAAGTGTCTAAATAATGTATTCAGCAAAACCTAGCTAAGTATTGAATTTTTACCCACAGTGAAAGGTATGTGGCCAGTTTTAGCACTTGCCTATCTGTGTCTTTTAAGGCTTAAGCCAATAATTATCACAGTCAATAAGACATCCTGAAAACACTTTCCTAGTTGAGAATATATGGATTTTTTTTTTCTGATTTAAGAAATATGATGTATTCAAAGTCATGTATTCCTCCCGTTTCTCTGGTTGGAAATAACATGACCTTTTTCTTCAAAAATGTTGGCCCAGTAGATCTACTCTACTTCTAATAAGCCAACATGAAAGAACATAAGTTATTCTCTATTATACATTTTGCAACAGAAATGTTTGCAGATTGCACTTGGGATGGGAGACTGTATCATCTAAAGAACAGCAGCTGGTGATATTTATGCCTAGTAGAGAACAATGTGTGCTCTTCCCTAAATTACCTCCAACTTTTATCTTGGCTGTGTGCCATACCACATTTAAAAGATAATCAATGGGCTGACTCAATATTAATAATGCAATTCACAAGACAAATCTATTTGTGATTGAGCTGAATCTTGGAACACAGACCTTAGGAGGAAAATGTCTCAGGCAAAACTAGAATTCCTAGTTTTACCTTCTCAGAGATACATATATAAATATATAAGTTTAGACCAGTCAAAGAATAAGGCTGAGGGCAATAACTTTCCAGTTCTAATACTTCAAATACTTGAAGAATAAGGGAAAGAATACACTGAGTGGCATTGTATCCAGCCAGTGCTATCCTTCCTGCTGAGTGTGTATGAGCCCATGTGAGCTTTTGTGTGTGACTGATGTCCCTGTTATTTGCTGCTTTGTGGTTGTGTACACAAGCCAACAAAGCAACCTGTTTGAAACAAAGGGTGATGTTCCTTCCTCTCCATCACTGCTCACTGTGATTTCTGAGCATTATTTCCAAACAAAAACAAAATAAAACATCCTGTCAAACTTCCCTACAACTTTCTAAGTTACCTTGGGGTCTGTCTTGGAAACCTTTGAGGCTGATTGCAGTGAATCACTTTAACTGCCAGCTTAGCCACCGAGGAGACAGAGCTGTCATCGCATGAATGAGAGCTCTGCAACACAATATTGTCTGGAGTTTATATTGACATGGCTGAACAAAATTACACAAGCCAAATTTCTAGTTTTAAGGTGCAGCTTTAAGGGCTCTGCTTTTGAAATATGAGCTTAGAAAGTTTCCCAGCCTTGTGATGTACTGCTAATAAGGTGGGAAGACAATAAATTAAATGGACTACTAATACGCTGCCAAATATCGCTATTCACAGATGACTGCTACAATTATTGCTAGGTAGTTTGGCACAACTCCAGAACTCCTAATGTATAGTCTAGGGCACTCAAACAAATGAGCAGCTCCTTGGTTCTGTGCTGCTGTAAGCACTGCCAGCTTTGCACTTACTAGAAATAGGACAGTTTCCTATGGTAGAAAATACACCTCACTTCTGAAACACGTGTCTCAGCTCTGAGCAGTATCTCTATCATGGGGAAAACATCTGGAATTGCTTGCTTCCAGGTGACAGTGTTGCATTGGTTTTAGTATTATGGACAAATATAAATCTTATTCTGACCGTTTTAATTGTTCTTTACTATTATTGTTACTTTTAACAAGGTTTTGGCTTAGTTGTGCCTGTTACTTTGTGGCATCAGGGGGAAGGACTGTATTTATTGCCATTTGAGCAAGAGGAGAATTTCCTCAGATCTTGATTCCACATTTGAAGGAGAAGGAAGTTTTCATGTCCAGTGTAGGTGAGGAAATGGGAGAAAGTAAGGGATGGGAGATCGAGCTGTGATCTGACAGGAAAAAGAATCAGTTGTATGAGTGAAAGAGAGTGCGAGCTCACATCAGACACCCTTTTGCCTCTTTACCAGGAACAGGTGGGTTCCAGTTACATTTCCAAGGGTGAACTTTCTGTAAAGGAACTGAACTGCCATAATTGCCTTCAACTCAGGCAGGCTGAAGCAGGCTGAGACTTAGGACCCTGATGCAGATTTGTTACACACAGGCTGAAATGTCCATGTCTTGACTCCTGCTTGATGGCAGATACCAGCCCTAACAGAGTCACTGGGTTTGAAGCAGAAATAACAGATTCACTTGACTTGAACAGAAGCAGTGACATGCTATGAGTGCAGGTCAGGGAACTGAAACAGGCTGCAGGTTACCCTCTCATGTACATATATATTTCTTTTGCACAAAATTAGTGTTTTCCTGTATTCCAGCTAAGTACAGAAGTGAATGGTTTTAGAGCATAATTGTAAATTTAACTAGAAGGTAAAATACCTTCCTGTGTTGCTCCTGTGGGGGTAAAAACCTCTCAGGCAAAGTCAGAGAGATAATAGCTTGTATTACATTAGAATTGATTCTCCCAAGACGTGTTGCCAATTTAGATGAGATAATAAGAATTTGTTCTGCATTTGCATGTAAACAGGTAGAATTCAGAAAGTCCCGTTTATTGTTAAATTAGCAAAATATCTTATTTCCATTTCAAAAAATAAATATCTTTCTTAGTCTCAGGAGGGACAAGGCAACGAAGAGCAGTTCCAGCCTGAGGTCTAGAAGGTTCAGCCTAACACCCCTCTGATACTGATGATCATTACATCAGACCTTGATTAACCTCTGTTGCATCAGATATATGTATTAACACAAGCTTGGCTTCCTGAATAAAAGACTTAGTTCTGAATAGATCTTTGTTTATCCTCTTGGCCTGTTTCTGGCGAGTTTTTATCATACTGCTAATTTCTAGTTGACATCAAAGTCATAATCTTTCTGTACTTAATTTTGGAAAGATTCATGTCAGTGCTCAGGTACTGCAGTGGTGACCAGAATGAACACAGTGTCTATAGCCATGTTTATAGCTGGATGAGTTTCTCCTCAGCCTGCTGGAAAGGGTAGATCTAATAGTATAGGAAATTCTGATTAGTGAGAAAGACCATTTTCCATTTTATTTTATATTCCTGTGACAGAACTCATCTTCTTGCCCTCAGGCACTGGGAAATAGGAAAGAATTGAAAATATGGGAATTACTAGAAAAAGGAGAGGCAGGAGCTTTAAAACCACTTTGCTTAATGAGGATTATGTATATTATAGTGTGAGTATACCTGCATAAGTATTTTGTCTGTGTTCATAAATTAGGTCTGGGTATGTTGGATATAAAGATGAATACTATTAGTTTTGTGACTGTGTTTGTGTGTATGTGTTTGACACCAGCATCTTTCTAAATAGATAAGAAATTATCTATGAACCTGGTAGCTAGATCTGAGACAGTGTGGACACAAAAAAAGATTAAATTAGATAAGATGAAATTAGATTTGATGAGACAAGAGATAAAATTTAGAGTGTATAAAATTATTTTCCTTAAGCACAAGGTGAGAGATTAATCTTACCTAACCTTAACTGTCTAAAAGTTATCTGTCTGGATTATCATCTAGAATCATACTACTGTCAATGAAGAAATAAATGAGCACTTCCAGAAGGTCATTCATCCTATTTTAAGATGTCTGTCTCTGGAGATCCCAATCTGTGTCTTTTATTCTCTGTACTGAGTCTAGATGAATAGCTTAGACTTAATGCCTAACATGGAGCAAGTAGGATAACAAACTGTTGTATTTTAAAAGTCATCAAAATGCAGCTATGGCCATTCATGGTTCCACCTTGCATGCTTGAATAGCATTAATCCTTTTCTCCAGCCAGAGATGAAAAAATCATCATTTGGTCATAAATGACACATTTAAATATATCATAAAACTTCTAGCTTACTGAATTCACCTATGATTTGGACCTCAAAATTATATTCATATTTTTATGATTTATGAAGCTTTATGAACATTCTTCTTCTTCTATGACACAGCTTGCACTCTAGATTTACATGATTGGAGATTATTAATAATTCTCTCTTTTTTTTTTTTTTTAATTGAGGCACATAAAATAAATATATTGTGATATCCATCAGGAACAATGTTTTGGTTAAGAGGTTTACCTGCAGACTGCAGGAGTCTGAGATCATACATTTTTTAAGAGATTAGAAGTACTGGCTCAATCATAAATAAATCCCACACCTATCCAGAAATCAGGCACTGGAAAAGTATTTAGGGAAGTATCACCAACTCTTTATTTATATTTTCTCATTGTTTTAAATACCCACTGTTGATTGCGATCAAGAATAAGATGTTGAACTGTATTTATATAATACAATTGGTTTTATTTCTTATGCTCAATCATAGAATCACAGAGTTTGGAAAATACCTCCAAGTTCATCAAATTGAACCTTAAGTTGGTAGTATGCTGGGGTTTAGTTGATTGATTTTTGCATTGCAAAATGTAAATATATTATTGTTAACAGAAGCATTCTGTGTTCCACATTATGTCATGTTTAACTTCCATAGTGAACCTGGTAATGTCAGCAGAAGTTTAGCCCCCACAGTATCTGCCTTCTGTAATTATGCCAGACAGCATTTTCAGAAATGCTGAACTTCCAGTAATCACTGGGCTATGAGTGGGAGTAGAAAGAAATTCAGCAATGCAAAAATTGCTCTTCCTTTCCTTTTTGTAAAATTTTTTTTCTACTCTAAAGCCTGAATGATATGCAGTTTCAAGGAAAATCTGGCTTTAAGCTATCTCCAGCCAGCATGAAGCCAAATCACTACCTAAATTTGAAGGGATTGCATGAGCAAGTCACCTTTTTGTGTTGAAAGCCACTCGATTTCTGCCCTGCTGCTATTCCCTTGCTGCAGATGGGAGAATCTGTCCCATTTTTTCCCATTGTTTATAGTGTGAGTTCAGTGACTCACATGGAGTCTTCTAGCTGGTGCAATTGACCTCAGGACTATTTGAAATATAACCAAGAAATCAGCTGTCTGCCCTTCTACACTTCTGACAGGTCCATTTGGGCTGAAATCAATTTGCCTAAATGTGTTTATAAAGGGTAATGTAAAATTGTGGCTGACAGTATCTTCAGATGCAGCCACTTTTAATCAAAAAATTTAGATTAAAGGTGAAGCAAAGAGATATAAGGGTCCATGTTGCCTATGCTGTAGTACACAATTTTCTTTCTCCTCTACAGCAAAATAGAGTCTTTTATTGGTTTTAAACAACCTAGGATATCAATCACAGCTGTGACCTCTTGAGGCAAATGCATGAACATGGGGGTGAATAAGAACAGAGTCAGGTCAGATGTGCTGCAGTATTTTAAACATGTATGAGATGAACAATGGACAATGCTAGAGAAGATAAAGAGGAGGGAAGGATAACTTCTGTGGGACAGAGTAAGAGGGAATCAGACCGTGACTGACATTGGAAGAAGGGGTTTTTGGTGGGAAAAAGATCCACTGCACTTGACAAAGCAGGGATGACATTCTTTCAGGAATGTCTGCTAGACTGCTCATCCCCATTCCTGAATTCACTACAGCTGGTGATTTTTCATGTCCAGGAACACCCTTTTCAGGCTACCCTTGGACACCTGCAGGGCAACAAAACCAAGTGGACGGATAACACCTCACACCATTACCAGGATTTTGCCTTGTTCATTTTAGAAACAGCTTTACTTATATTCACCTGTTTCTCATGCTAGAACAGATGACTTTACAGAGCTGTGTTTAGTTTATGGGAAATTTCAAGATTCTCAGAGTAATAAGAAGGAGACAAAGTTTGTACTGAATAATTAAATGAAGTCTTCTCTTAATAGTAAGCAGCATGACATATGTACTATGAAAAGTTAAAATAGCATCAAATATTTCTTGTATTTCTCCTCACCAAGTGCTACTACTACCAGTTAAGGTGGTATTTTGTTTTCATGGTCTGTACTGCTCTGCCTTTATACTTGAAAACTAGGATTGCATTGAGTGTAAAAACAAAAGTAGGGTCCTGAGCCATGGTTCTTAACTAAATCTATGGTGTACTTTCAGGTTGCTATACTTTTAGTTAAAATGAATGCCAATGTGAAAATATTTTTACTGGATTAAATCTCTTCTTCTCAGAGCTTTAAAGACAAAGTAGGTTTTCCTCTTTTCTTGCATTTAGTGATTTGTACTACTGAGCAGCCTGGTGTAGCACTACAATCATGTGAAGTAACAGGCTGCTGGGAGAGCAGGCAGTTCAGCCTTTCTGCCTTTCTCACACCCTCTCCACATATGTGGGATTTTGGGAAAGTGATGTGGGAAGGGAATGAGAAAGCAAGTTCCAAAATCCCTCCCTCCTTCATTTCCCTGGGTAGATTTTTTCATTCAAGCTGTGACATCTGTCATACAAGTACTTATGTTTCATGTAGTCATTACAGCACTCACTCTACACAGGACAGATTTGACCAAAATAGTCAATAGAATTTTATATGATTTCACCAGATATAAATAGCTATTTTAAGATAATCTCCATTAAGTATCTCGATTATCTCCCCAACAACCAGAAGATGAGCCTGGGGTCACTTGCTGGCACAAGCACTTGCATTTGTAGATAAGCACACTTGGATTCCATCTCACTGGAAGCTGGAACTAGGGAATCACTGCTCAGCAACATGGGATGGATAACTGCAAGCTCTCTGCCTCAATTTGACATGACAGCTCTTCTTTGAGTTACACTTAAATTCTTGAGTTACACCTAAAAGCTTTGGGGTCACCTAATTGCAGCCTTCAAGAAAGATGGAGAAGGACTATTTACAACAGCATGTAGTGACAGGACAAAGGGGAATGGCTTCAAACTGAAAGAGAGTAGGTTTAGATCAAACATTAGGAAGAAATTCTTTACTCTGAGGGTGGTGAGGCACTGGCACAGGTTGCTCAGAGAAGGTGTGGATGCCCCATCCCTGAAAGTATTCAAGGACATGTTGGATGGGGCTCTGTAAAACCTGGTCCAGTGAGAGGTGTCCCTGCCCATAGCAGGCAAATTTAAGCTAGGTGATCTTGAAGGGCCCTTCCAACCGAAACCATTCTATGATTCCATGATTCTTTGATTCTATGGTTCCATGCTTCCATGATTTCATGACCCTATGATTCATTGTTCTATCCTGCAAACAATAAAGTCAGTCTTTAGAAATTCTGTATTTGTGCTTGGAATGTCAGTATGGGTGACATTACAAAAGGATAATTTGGATGCTCCTCAGTAGTTGCTTTACTAATTTACCAAATTCATACATCAAGGCACATGGAGCTGAAGGCAGCATTAGCAATCATCTATTTCTGTCCAGTTGATTATTTCACAAGGATATTTGCAATTCTGACAGGCATTTTCTCCTCTCAGATCTTAAGAAAAAAAACCAAAAATAAAGATTTCACAGTACCTCCGTGTGGGTTGTTCACACCCAGAAGTATCTCTGGAGATCCCAAACTGCAGCACCTTTGAAGAGCAAGAAGAATTCTCCTGTAAAAAAGTTCTTCCCCTTTTCAGTGCACAAATAGAAGACTGAAGTGAAATTAACTCAGGTGATGGATAATATACTGTATACCCAAGAGCCAAAATAAAGTGAAAATATTATGGTAAATGCTAAGAAATTTAAGAAGTAAGAAAAATATTAACTTGGAAAAAAATCGGATTTACCGTTTGAAATAGCTGAAACACAACAGACATACACTTGCAAGGAATCATTTGTACCATGATTGGGAGCAATGCTAGAACAGCCACACTCCTAACTGATATGTATTTGAGAAATAAATGACCCATGAAGGAGCTTGATTTTATCTGTGGTATTTTCCACTAGTGAATGTTCAAAGATCTAAGAACACGTCGATGTATTGGGTTTGTGAGGCAAGGTTTTGGTAGTGAGGAGGCTGTAGGGGTGAATTCTCTGAAAAGCTGCCAGAAGTCTCTCTCGTGTCTCATAGAGCCAATACTGGCTCCAAGATGTGCCCAGTGCTGGCCAAGGCTGAGCCCATCACCAACAGTGGCAGAGCCACAGCTCTGCAGACTCCCAGGTCAGTGGAGAAGGAGGGGCAGGAGCTGCTCCAGGTGCCAGAGCTGAGGTTCCCCTGCAGCCCCTGGTGCAGCCCAGGTGAGGCAGCTGTGCCCCTGCAGCCCAGGGAGGGCACAGGGATGAAGAGATCCACCTGCAGCCCGTGTAGGAGCCCCATGCTGGAGGAGATGGATGCCTTAGAGATGGCTGAAACCCCAAGGGAAGCCCAAGCTGGAGCAGAGTCCTGGTAGGACCTGTGGATCTGTGGAGAGAGGAGTCCACACTGGAGCAGGCTTTTAAAAAGTCTTTTTTCAGTAAATCTTATTCATCTAGGCATTCCTTAGTCACCACAGACAATAAACACTACCCCCTTACACTCTGCTTGTAAATGGAAATGTTGATCACATGATATTTTCTGGGTATAAGCACAACAAACAAATAAAAATTGTAAAAAAAACATAAAGAAATAAAAGCAATAAGACTCAACAAAATCCAAATTAAAGCTAATATAAGACTCCACAGTGGAACACCGGTTTTTTGATCACCATATCCTGATCTTCATCTCATTCATCTTGACTTTTGCTTTAACAGATTCTTGCCTGAGTCCAGGTTTTCTCTCCTCTGCTCACATTCATGAGGAACAGTGTTCATAAGCTCAGAAGGTTACTGTGTTTGGTGCAAAGCAACCACTATATGAAGTCATAGTACAAAAACTGTATCAGTACATTGTTCAAGACAAAAACCTGCATATTTCTGTCGAATACTATCTTCAGCATCACTAACATACTAATATTATATCACACTTCTCCCACTCTATATTAAGGCAGATATCACACATTTATAAAATGCAGTAGGTGTTAAAGGGAGGTCTGGACAGACTCATGCATCCACTTTAAACCTTTCTGATTTTTACACCTTCAATCTATATAAAAGCCTTTCAGGCTTTGTTCCTTTCCTTTAAAAGCATGTTGATCTTTTAAGTCACACTCCTGAAGTATCAAGAGCTCCCAGGGAGCCAACACATATGCACAGTGAGTCTGATGTTTGCTCCTGTTCCACAAAAATCACCCACAGATGTGCTCTTTTGTTTCCTCTGTGATGTTCAGATGAGCTAATCACACTCAGGGATCTTTGTGAAGCTGTGCTTCTCTCCTCACTGCCACCCATTTGCAGAATTAGGTCTTTGAATACTTGAAGGTGTACACAGTTGGGGTCTTCTGAGGCTGCCCGGGCACTAAGGGACACCACGGGCACAAGTGGCACCTTCAGAAGGGGCCAATTCTACAGACAGGAACCTGATGGACACTGACTTTCCATCCAGTACAGCTCCCTTACAGTTAACCCCTAGTGAATAGCAACCATCACCCTATGGAAACCAGAGGAAAGAGTTCTGGAAAGAAGCAGGATTGCTTCATGATGATTCTGTTGAGTGAGCCTGTCCACAAAAGGGATGTTCAAGAATTATGGATGCACTGCATGCTCATTCTGTGGTGTTGGCTGCAAGGGCCAAGGAGAGCACAGTTAACACAATTAACAGGTATGGAGCAGTGGGTAAGAGCAGTGTAGTGGGAGGGAGGCTGTGAGAGTTGGGATTGTTCAGCCTGGAGAAGAGAAGGTTCCAGGGAGACCTTATTGCAGCTTTTCAGTACCTAAAGGGGGCTCACAAGAAAGCTGGAGAGGGACTTTTTACAAGGGTATGGAGTAATAGGACAAGCGGGAATGGATTTAAGCAGAAAGAAGAATGGTTTGTACCAGATATTAGGAAGAAATTCCTTACATGAGAGTGCTGAGGCACTGGAACAGGTTGCTGTAGAAGCTGTGGCTGCCCCATCTCTGAAGTTTTCAAGGCCAGGTTGGATGGGGCTTTAGCAACCCAGTCTAGTGCAAGGTCTCCTGGGGTGTTGGAACAAGATGATCCCTTCCAACCCAAACTGTTCTATGATTTATGTTTCTGTGACAGGTGGAAGAAGCAAACACTGCAGCACAAGTGATAGGGTGTCCTAAGGAAGTGCCTCAGCATCTGGAAACTTCTTGGAGAGCTCCATGTCTGTGCTCTGCAGCTGCCCCTGCTCCAATGGATTGGCTCCCCCCAAGTAGTGGAGCTCCACTGCCTGCGCTGTTTAATTGCTGCAGTGCAACAATTACCACTCACTAATGGTTGTGTGTGGTTCAGGAGCTATCCCAGGCCCAAAATAAAATGTGTCAGCTTGCACACCACCCTGTTCCAGACACTAAGTGAAATTGTGGTGTGTGGGCACCTCCACACCAAAGTTATCTCAAGAATATACAGTTTACCAGATATAGCTTTTTTTCTCTTTCTGGTTTCTAGAGCTTCTGCAGAGAAAATTTCAGTGAGTCTATGAATGGAATATATTTCCTTTCTTGAAAGCCAGCCTACACCAGAAATGTCCTTGTAAATGAAAAATGTTAGTATTAGTAAATGAAATATTTACATTCATATTTTAGCTTGCATTTGAAATATCTGCACATTTTTCTCTGAGTTCCACCGGAAAAAAAAATTGCAGCATGTTCCCAAACCACTGATTTAGCTAATGAGATCATTGTTACAGCCACAGATTTAGAACAACAACAAATGGCTATAAAATGATATCAGTGGCTGGAGCAGATGTATGGAATGACCTTTTGGAGATTGCTTGAGGAAACCTTGTAAAATCTATTTTTGTTGGCTAAACCCATGTTTACTGCATAGCTAATGTTTTCCCACTGCCTTATGTGCAGTTAAAGACAGTAATTTGGACTGACACCAGACATAACTTTTCATGCTTCGTGGCAGCCCCCACCTAAGCTATTAATTTACCACCTGCTTAAGTTCCTGGAGCAATGAGCTGTCAACAACTTTTCTTAAGCCCAAAGACTGCTTTCAAACAAAACCCGAAGTCTTAAGAGAATGAAATATGTATAATATCCCAAAGAATTTCTTCAAATTATTTCACACAGTTCATACAGAATGAGAAAGTTGAATGTTGAGGATATTTAGCAAACTTCTGGGCATAGTCCAGTCTTTCACTACCATTATTTGCTCTGCATGCTTGAAATTCACACTTAGTAATATTACAGTTTAAATATGATAGCAGAATTGGGCATCTGTTCCTTGTAATTCCTTTGGAGTTTTACTAGCATAACTGATTAAAAAAAATAGATTTGGGATATTATATCCCTTAATATAAAAGTTTGCATTTCAAACTTGGTTTGACAAATACAAACTTTGCTAAACCTTTGAGTCAAAAATTTATCAGCCATCTTTCAGTCATGGAAGAGTATATTTAAAAGAAATGCCTTCCATGCAGGCTGAAAGCAAAAACTTGAGCTGGATGGTTTAACTGTATATTAGATTTAATACTCCACATTTTTTGGTTATTTTTTAAACAAGTAAATGACTGAGTGTATCTATTGTCCTATACTCTGAATCTGTTATCTGCCAAAGAAAGCCCCTGAGTGCTCAAAGATCTCTGGGGAGCATGAAGGCAAATCCACATTTGACACATTAAATTTTTTTTTTATCTGATTTATTAAGTTTCTATAATGGCTCCAGTGTCCTGTGTAAAGCTGTCCTTTTCAATGGATTTTTAATGGCTTTCTTAGGTAAAGTAAATCAACTTGTTTCACTCCACAACATGGAAAATGCCCACAGGCCTGGGCTAGGAGGCTCCATTTAGTCAAGTGTTCTTGTTCTGCTCATCTCTGTGACCATGATGAGCTTCAGCTAAGTTATATGTGAACCACTGGTCATTCTTACTAATTCTACTCATTTTACATTTCCTCCTTACTCATTCTTGTCTTCCTGAGTTACTTCTGCTCTCAAATAAACTCTGGGTATTTTATGAGAATATTTCCAATATAAAGCCTTTTGCACATTCTCATCTGCATCTTGCTGGGAGTTGTAAGTAGAATCTTACCTAAATAAAATGTCTGTTTTTAATAACTAATCATAATTAGAATTGTTTTTCACAAGTTTATCCATTAGTCAGTTGAAGAAAAAAGATGTGGACAGAGTAGATGTCTGACACTGAGAAACTTGAATAAATTAATAATATAGGTCAAGACAACTTGCAGATGTTTTTTCTCAGGGCTAGATTCCAAAGTTTTACACATACAAAAGAACAAGCTCTCTCTTTTTCCACTGCATTCTGTAAAATTGATCAGTTAATTCCACCCAACCACTTTCTAAGTAAGTCCTTCATTAAGGTACCTAATTTAGGTATCATTTCTCTATCACTCCTCCTATAATCAATGCTGAGTATGGGTAGCTCAGCCTGTAACCTGCACCAGACTGTAATTTGCCTAATTCTCTCCACTGCAAAGAATTTTAAAGGTGAATTGGTCAAATATCTAAACCAATGTGACACAAATCTCTTCCACCATCCCCAATCCTTTGAGATCTCAGATCATCAAACCATTGATAGAGCAGTCAAGTCTTAGCCTTGTGTACAGTGTACCTCAGCTATTCATTTAAAGCTAAGCACTTTGCTGAAGAGGGATGAGGAAGAAAATGGCAAAATGCTTTGGTAATTTGGAACCTTAGATTAGAGCTAAACTGGGCCAATTATTGGCTTGAAACATAATAATGTGCACGTTCCTGACCAAGTGTTTTTGTACAGTTGAAATACAGGGAGTTACAAATGAGAAGAACAAGATTTTCACATAAAGATTTGGATAACCTTGTTATGAGGGTTTGTGGAGGCAAAACTTTGACTACAAAATAATATGAACTTCCACTTAAAAGAGAGAAAGCAGGTTGTGACCCTGAAATGGAAGCTGGTGTCTCTGGAAAAGAGCTGAGGGTCACAGCAGACCTGACCTCTCCCTTCCCAGTGGAATTATAAACTGCTAATGCAGTCTGGATGTTTAAACAAGGCACTACAATAGAGAAGAGAACACATTATCAAATTTCTTAATAGAATGGGGTTGGTAATAGAGAAATTGTGAGTTGGTTTTGTTCCAATTAAGAAGAAAATGAATTCTCTAAATCTTGAGAAGGTGAAAAACAAGGAGCTGAGGATGAGAAAAGATTTTAAGGAATGCAAAAAAAGAGTTCAAGCTGTGTAATTTGTCATAGAGAATAGTGAAATATGACTTGTACACTTTTAAATTAATTTCAATAAACTCCTGACTGATGTTTTTATTTTAAAGAACTGATAAATAATGAGAATTCATCTCTAAACTCTGAAGCTGGGAAAACTCAAATGAGGAGAAATGTTTAACAAGGCGGATAGAAGTAAAGGATTCTGTGGTTCCTTTTATATTTATATAATAAAATATCATGTTTTTCTGGAATCCTTTGATGACATGCCAAGATCAAGGTCTCAATAACTGGTTCAGTTGCACATTGTAGATATAAATGTTTACCAGAGCCTACCTAAAGGAACTGTTCTTCCCTCAAAACACTGTCTCACTCCTTCCCATCTGGAGGATCCACCCTGGCTCTCAACCCTGTGGTTTCATCCTGTTTCTCAAATTAGACAGATAATGCTTTCTAATACTGGCATAATCCCCTCTGCCCTGCCCCAGGTGAGAATTCTGCAGGAATAGCACAGTGTTTTGGTGAGAATGGCCAGCCAGTGGTCAGAGCTGGTGCAAAGGAGGGGATAGAAATGTGTTATCAAGGAGCACACAGGAGGAGCAGGTAATCACAGGACAAAGAATCAATTCCTCCATAGGTGGAGCCATTGGAGCAGATGAACCATAATGCACAGTATCCTTCTATCTGTTAATTAAAAAATAAAACTGTTTCCACAGAATTTTTTGTAGAACTGAACCTTCAAAATGTTTTTATAACTGTTTCCTGCATTTTCCAAGATGACAAAGAGTCTATTACCAAACCAGAGGATAATCCAAAGTTTCTTCAAAGTAATTGGTTGATAATTCAGAGACAATTTCCTATATATAAAGCAATTAAATAACTTTATATTTACTACAATGATATCTTATTTTTCATACTGTTTTCTAAGACATTTTTAATCTGCTGGGCATCTGGTTTTATTAGTTTCCATTTAGAAGGTAATTAATATTTGAATTCATAGCTTTTGTTGAAACACAGTACATAAAAGCTAAAATTATGTTCAGTCAGCTTTTATTTGAAAAGCACCAAACCTTCAATAATATAAGATGTTAAATTCTTTAATATAATATTTTTGAAAGTGAATTGTATATGACAGAAGTCAATAAAAATTAATAAGAATCTCAGTATTTTAACAATTTAGAGTTGCAGTTACTTAGTGAAATGTACACAGCTTCTGTTTCAGTATGGTTATTCATTTTCTCTTTTATGTCTTTATATTTTATAGGTTGGCCTTTCCTCTTTTCTAAGTTTTTTTAAGAGAATTTAGATCTGTTTTGTACTTACATGTGTTGAATTTCCACATTTTTATTATTACTGCATTACCATGAGCATTAATATATTGACTCTGTACTATATGTTATATAGCAAACAATGCATGCTATATAGTATAATTATTTATCAATGAGAATATATTCTGTCTCTAATAATATAGGAACAGAATAATTGACTTAATTATAACACCGTTCTTTAACGTTTATTGGTGAAATCTTACCATTTATTTTCATAAATAAAAAGCTTAACATATATTAGAATATGGTTACTGAGAAAAAAAAAGACAACATATTGCCATGAATTATCATCTGGCAAAATGATTTTGCTTTATGTGCTATTTATTCATTATTTAGTCTTACTCATTTAAATGCTAAGAAGATCTAGGCAAACAAGCATGTAGCAGAAAAGAAAACATTATAAATTGTAAATAGTGAAGCACATCACTGAAGATAAACACTTTGTGAACATTCCCTAGGCTGATGATGTCCATATACACCATTTGGCAATTACACAACTAAATGTCAATACAGACGTGCAAATAGTTACTGAGAAAGATAAAGGTCTGCACTGCTGTGTCATTAGGCTGTACTTGTTGCTGTTTTAAGACAACTCAATTTGCTCTCAAAAAATACAGGGACTTTAACCACAAGAACTTTAAAGAAAAATCCAGGTTATTTAGTTTGCCAAAAGTTGCAAATGTACTGTTTCACTTTAAATAAAGCAAATATTTTCAGTAGGGGAAGGATTCAGGAATGACTCTTAATGTATAGCACTAAATTCTGCAGTAATTAGAAAATCATGGAGATAGTCTCTTCTTTGTTGTATACATCTCTTATCTAATCATGCATTCACAATCTACTTTGGGACTTTCCACAGTGAATAGAATCGAGAAAATTTTCAATTCTTTTGATAAGGAAAGTCCTAAGTTAAAAAAGACTTGCCTACAAATTCAGGTACTTTCAGTGATGCAAATACATTAAAACAAACTTAAAGAAAATCAATCCGCACTGGTTGACAAGACGCACTTGCTCATAATTTTTAGAAATCAAAACATCTGTGTGGATTAAACAAGAATGCAGCTATGAAAGAGTCAGAGGTTTTCTGAGTCACAAACCATGGAACAATAATACAACATGTCCACATTTTAATTTTTAATTTTCACTTTGTTTATTGAGCTGATGAAATTGTAATTACTTTATTAATTTATTTTCTATTTTAAACTGCTACTGTATCATAAACACTCTTGACCATGAAAACAATTTAAATGTTTAAAAAAATACTAAGATTAACCTTTCAATTTGCATTCCAGGAAAAATAATTGTTCAGCCATTAGCTATAGCAGAAAGTTAATATAACTGCCAGGAATTATTAGAAGAAAAATGTTTGCACCACACTAAAAGCAAATAAATAAATAAATGCAGTCAATTCAGACTAAATGAAAACATATTGACCTCATTTCCTAGTGACTTAAAAAGCTGCAAGAAGAAGACCTGCTGGTATAAATTATGTATTTCCTATGTCAACAGGGAGACAGGAATGAGTGGCTGGTGACCAAATTTCCCCTGATGATTATCTGTATTTTTTCTCCTGGCTCTTCAGTGAACTGGAAAAAGTTAACAGTATTGCATTATCAGCATCAGATTTAGGATGCTGGATTTCTAATGAGCTGGATGTCTCCAGAAGAAAAAATTGCTCATAAAGTACAGTGATGCAGGACCAGGGGAGAAAGGAAGAGGCCTGGTTTCTGCCTTCTGCTTTCAGTAGCAAAATGATAATTAGAGAAAACCTTATCTTGAATACAGACATGTCTTTAATGCCAATTGAAAAATACAATTGATCCATTCTTCATAACATGTAACCTGCAGAACTTCATCTGAAAGCAAATGACCTGAAGCACACAAGTAACTTCCTAACTTCTGTGAGGCCATTTAGGATTCTGAAGAGCTCCACCCTTATGGCATACTGGTAAAAATTTCAAAAATCATGAGTCAGAGCTGAACACTAAGCCCAGTTGAATGCCAGTATCCATTTGGGTTTTTTTGTAACAATACTATTCTGCTTGTTTTCTAAGCCTTGAGGTTGCGCTGGCTTCTCATACTCATTCCTTTATCTATGATCCCAATTTATGGAATGGTGTATAGCTCATGAGTAGCTGGGACCCAGAAGAAAATTTTAAAAAATTCCAAACATCACATGATGGACTGGGGAGATAATTATTCATGTTCTCATGCAGCTAAAAATTCTCTATGAGCTGCAGCAGGCCTAAGACAGGAAAGTTTAGAGAGGAAGACATATGAGCAGTGACTGAGGTCACTTCATTTGTTCAGCCTGGAGAAAACTTAGGGGAGAACTCACATCAGTCTGCAGCTTCTTTATGAGGGCAAGAGGAAGGGCAGCACCAACCTCTCCTCTCTGGTGACCCATGACAGGACTCAGGGGTACAGCACAAATCTGTGTCAGGATTCTATAGCCTGGATATTAGGCAAAGATTCTTTCACCCACAGGAGGGTTGGGCACTGGGATAGGCTCCCCAGGGAAGTGATCATAGCACCAACCTGACAGAGCCCAAGGAGAGCTTGGACAGTGCTCTCAGACACATGGTGACATTCTTGGGTTGTCCCCTGTAGTGCCAGGAGATGGACATGATGAACCTTGTGAGTTGCTTCCAACTCAGTGCATTCTATTATTCTATGAGTCTGTGATTTATATTCCTCCCCTCTGCCCTCCTCAAGTGCTCTGCTGCTCCCAGGACGAGTATCCTCTGACAAACCTTCAAGCCTCATGCACAGTAAAACACTGAATTGGCTTGATTTTGTTGTCACTGACTTTCTTCACCACAGTTTTTGACTTCAGAGAAAAGTTCACTGATCTGAAACAGCTTTGGAGTGGTGCTGCAGGGTAACAATTTGCTGGCGTGCTCGCATTAGAGGGTGCTCACTCTTGCACGTTGGAAGTGATGTATTTTCAAACAGCTGCATGTGATTTACTCTGGATTGCTAATTGCAGTGCCTGCAGTCACTAATCCCTGATTTCAGAACCAAAAAGCACAGAGTAGTTGTGTTTGTATTTCTCAGCACTAGACCTCTCTGAAAACGACTGCTCACACACCAAACACCTGACCTTGGGTCTCCTCTGTACCCCAGGCAGTGTCCCAGAAGCCCCAACGCATGCTGATGTGCATGTTCACACTATTTTGCATTATGTGGGCTCTATGTGCAGCAATAATGGGAAGGCTGCATTGCAGCCTTGTAAAGGATTGGTGTTTCATACCAGAAATCTGAAGATGTGAACTGTGTCCTGTGGGGAAAGGAAGAAAATATGGGAAAGTGCTTGTGGACATGAAAGCTGCTGCAATCACATGGAGGGTTCATGAGGACAAAGGGAGACAAAACTACCTTTCATCTTCTGTTTATTGGCACAAGCCCCTGAAACAAAGTATTTACAGGATGCAGGTTTTGTTTTAGATGGAATTGAATTATTCACCAGAAGACACTGGCATTTATGCAGTCTGGAGGATGACAACTGTGAGCTAAGCTGGCTAGCAGGGTAAACACATCTTTCATTTCAGCAATACACTCATCCTTAGAGTTGAGTTTATATAAAGGTTATCTTATTTTTATTTCACTTATATGAAATGAAAACAACTGGGAAAAGACAGAGAAGGGATAGTCTTTTATTCTGCCACTTGCAAAACACCTGCTGGCAGAGCCTTGGCTGTGGTAAACTGCCCATCTATCTGGCTTAGAACATGATCTACTCAGTACCCTAGAGCTTAATCTAATATGCTTAACACTAAATTAACTTAGAATGTGAAATTAAAAGCAAGTATTCAGTTATAGTGACAGAAAACAGATCTTAATTATTTCATACTTCTGGCCTAAAAGTAATCAGTGTAAACCTTAAAAAAAAATCTAATATCATCAAGACAAGTTAATAAATTTAAAGGAAAGCTGTAATATTTGAATTGCTATTCAATTTTTCACTCCTGAAAACATCAGTCTCTCTGAACATGGCAGTGCAAAAGACTGATCCTACATTGAGCATGCCTATTGTAAATTGATGGTAGGAAATGGGTGTGAATTCATTGTAGGAAACATGGAACTGCATCATGACTATTAGGGCTGATTGCCTATTTTGAGAGGAATAAAAGCTCAGGACATTATGCAATCCTTGGCACACCTAAGTGCACATTTCCTTGTGTCAGGTCACATCCAACTCTACATCTGTCACCAAAATGCTGGGAAGAACAAAATTCTCTAGCACTGTAATTTCAGTATTAGAAAACAGATGCAATTTTATGTCAGTGCAGTGTGGGGGGGAATTGCTCCTCCTGTCACACATATGCATGCAAAGTTCCAAAGCTGTCATTTATCTACATAAACCATATCAATTCATCTGAATTCCCAGAACTCCCCTCCCCCTTCTCAGAAATCATTTACGTATGCAAACCTGGACACCTTAAATTTGGGCATGTGCACACACTTTGGGGAAAGGTTTCAAGAGGGTGTGTGGTGGTCACATGGAGAGCAGCCCACACCTCACTTCATCCTTTCACAGCCCCAGGTCACCTGAGAACATTACTCAAGAGTTGGGTCATATCCTGCTGTCTTGGGTGAGCAACTTTTATGCTTAGCAAGGAAATTTTTACAGTTTGTGAATCTTTAAACAATGGGTCTCAGTTTCTCTTGTCACAATTGACATCTTGCAAACAACATCCTCTGTGCCTCTGCTCTTTGCCTCTCTACTCTGCTTTCATGAGAGCTCACCTGGAGTCCTGTGTCCAAGTTTGGAGTCCTCAGCAAAGACATGGACCTGTTGGAGATGGTCCAGAGAAGGGCCACAGAAATGACCAGAGGGATGAAAAGCCTCTCCTGTGAAGACAGGCTGAGGGAATTGGGATTGTTCAGCCTGGAGAAGGCTCCAGGAAGATCTTGTTGGAGACTTTCAGTACTTAAAGAAGGCTTGTGAGGAAGATGGGAACAGATTTCTTTGTAAGGCCTGTAGTGATAGGACAAAGGGCAATGATTTTGAACCAAAAGAGGCAGATTTAGACTAGATATAAGGAAGAAATTTTTTACTACAAGGATGGTGAGGCACTGGATCAGGTTGTCCAGAGCAGCTGTAGATCCCCCAACCCTGGAAACATTCAATGTCAACTTAGACAGGACTTTGAGCACCCTGATCTAGTAGAAGATATTCCTGGTTATTACAGGGAATTTGGACTAGGTGACCTTTAAAGATCTATTCCAATCCAAACCATTCTTTTCCCTCAATGAGATTTTGATTGCACTGTGGAGCAAACAATATGGAACCTTGCCCATTTTCTTAATATAGGAAAATAGGAGAAAAAGTTCCAACACACGAAGGTACAGCAAAGTCCTTTGAAGGTCTGGGAGATGAGGCTTCCTCAGAGAAGCATCCTAGAGAGAGGTGAGTTTTGTGAGCTCATCAGAAAAGTGGTCAATATAATGGTCTCTCAGTGTCACAACATAGATTGAAGAGCTGAGAGATCAAAGTAGAGCTAATATGAAGATTTTAATTTACTTATTACCTCTTGCACAGTTTAGAGACAGAAAGCTCAAAAACTGTCACAAGATGCCCACCTAAATCATTTGGAATATGAAGGAAACTCACCTTAAGGTTGCTGAGCCTCAAGTCACATTAAGAACCCCAAAAGAGTTTGCAACTGCTTTCCCTGGTGACTTGGCTCCAGACTGAAATCTAAGTCAGTTCCATGTGATACAAGTGATACAAGATGAATCTCCATTGCTAAACATAAAGCACTATACCAGGTTCAAGGGGGTTCAGATTTAATTACAGTTTTCCAAGACCTATAATAAACACTGTGATTAACAAGCTGCTCAAAGTAACTGCACCAAAGCAATTATTCTTCTATTTAATCCAGAAGTCAGAGATCAGGTTATCATCTTTGAGTATTTCAAAGTTCTAAGATATGAAAATTAAATACCTTTGTGGCTGCTATCTACTTACAATATTTCTGTACTCTCTCACACGAAATCCAGTTGTCTTTAAACACTGACTTTAAACCAGATCTTTTATAAGACATTTTGTATATGATTAGAAGAAAATTTCTGGGGTTCCGTTATTATTTGCCAGAATCAAAGTAACAAAATGTAGATATTGCCTGCCTAGATTTCTTGCTAAAACCCTGTCCTTGAGTGCAGCTAAAAAGCATCGTGTTCCTTTTCTTTATGCCAAATAATGGTGAATGCAGTCAGCACCACATGTCCACGTCAGCTCTTAAATTACTTGCTCATTGAAACTATAGCAGTTTGCATGGATGTATATTTTTTATTAATAATGAAATCAAAGAACTATTTAAAACATGGAGATCAAACTTTATTTTTGCAAAATAAAGAAAACAGTATGTTCTGTTTTCCTCAGACTTTGTTAAACATTTTAATTTACTGTGATTCATGCACATCTACAAGTTGTTCCAGCAAAACCAAATGAACATATTTAAGAAAATTTATCAGTTAAAACAAGTGACATAAGTGTTTTGCATTCTCAAATCTGATATTCTAAATAGCACTTATTCCTTACATTAAGTGACTGTATAAGCAAAAAACCTAACTATTTTAAAAGGGAAAAAAATGTATTCTAAAATGGAACATTAAGACAGGAAATTGTGAGACATATATTTAATGAGAGGTAAATACTGAAAAATTAAAAGTCAGTTGGTATGCCCCTGAGCAACTGACCTAGAGATATATTTACAGGCTTCATTGATTTGCCAAGCCTGTGGGAGGAGTGACTCATAAAATCACCTTAGTATAAAGAGGGAATCACAGAAAGTCACTGCCTGATGTTAGGACCCTGTGAGCTGGCAGTGTCTGGCCAAGCAGTAAAATAAGACTTTCTTTTTTTGAATAATGATTATGTGGAAGGTATTCTGGGTCAACAAGGCAAGAACATCACTTGTGCCTTAGTGAGGAAAAACATTAATGAACTGTCCTACCAGTCATCTACCAGGAGTAGATCAGGTAGATTCCCACCAACTCCAACAGATTGTTTTACATGTCTTGTCCAAAGGCAAAAGTTCTAGAATAGAAAACATCTTCTGAGACAGAATAGGAGGGAATGAAGAAGGCAGAAGAAGTGCTAGGCTGTTGCGTGAGCTACTTTGAGAAGTGTCTTCTGTTCAAAAGTCCAGATATAAACCTGCTACTTATTTATGCTTTGACCAAATACAGCAGTAAAAATCACTGCATGATTAATTTATATCTGGTGGAAGTGTCAGTGCCTCTTTAGTATTGTGCAGTACCTCCAGAAAAATAACTGCCTTTGGCTGGTTAAAGAATTAAAGAATAACATTAATTCAAGAACTTGCCAGAAAGCCACTGCATTTTAATGTGCCTTCAGTTTCCTCCTTATGCCTCCAATCACTTGTGTGTGTTTCCATACTTCTCAAGGGTTCTATAATGAGATATTATAAACTAGAATCAAAGTGCTGGCAAAGCCATTCTGACATGAAAGGTTTGCACACACCAGTCAAGAATTATCTTTGTTAATCAGTTAAGCCATTGAGTCACAGCTATAGTGAACTCACTCCCACCAGAGTCAACACCTCCAGTTTTTGAGGGATGATCTGAGACTTTTTACTGATGGAAGTGAGCAAGAAGGAGAAGGGAGAAAGCACAGAGAAAGAAGTAATATTGTATTTTGAAATATGATTAGCTGGCAACCAGGTCATTAGCATGGCTTAGTGGGCGTGGTACTTGGTCAAAGGTTGGACTTAATGAAATTGGAGGTCTTCTCCAATCTTAATGATTCCATGAGTCTGTGATTACAGTTATTAGTTGATTTATGCAAATAAACTGCAGTTGGTGTGACTGCTTGAAATGTTCACCCTAAAGGAAGGAAGGAAAGAGAAGGCTAGGACATCTCAGTGACTTCACTCTGTGTTTGCAAAGGTGAGAAGTCACGTGGATTTGTGGCAGCTGACCAAACACAAATGGGTGGAGGTAAAAAGAGGGGCTGAAGTGTTTCAATCCCAAATCCAGAAATAAACTGACACTATATCAAATGCTTAAAGAAAATCCCTGCGAGGAGGAGGTGTATTGTGTGTCTAAACAACAGCAAATGCAGTGTTAAAAAAGAAAAGTGAAGAGAAAAAAGCAAAGAGTTCTGTCTGTCTCAGTGGCAGAACTAAAAAAAAAATCCCTTATAAAAATAGTGTATTCATTGGAAAGTAAAATCCTGGTCTCCCAAGACTCAGTAAGGGGTTTTGGAGAGGGAAAATAATATCTACGGTTTGATTCACGAACATGAGGGAAGAAATCTCACATTTCTATCTGCTGCCTTAGGCACAGCACTCACACTCCAAGTGGGAACAATGCCTGAAAAAGTTTCACCACTTTATTTTGCCTTCACTAAGTAATGGATTATATGCTGCTGGCTTGTTCAGTTTCCCCTGTTGACACTACTCTAGATATGTGTATATAAGTAATTAAAACTGTTCCAGGGCCAGGGCAGCGACTTGGCTCTGTTTGAAGGAAAGGATGATTTTGCATGTTTTTCAGCTCAGCTTCATCCCATGGCTACACTTGCTCTAAGTAGTACCAGAGAGTTCTCTGGACATTCACATGTGATTTAGATTACATTAATGTGTTTGTGGGATCCCATCTTCCCAGAGACACCAACTGAAATAGGGAATGACACTTAAACGTAAGAAAAAATTACTTTTACTGTGAGGGTGCACAAGCACTGGAAAACCTTAAACAAAGAGATTTCATTGATGCTGTTATTAGAACTGTTCAAAACATGATTGGACACTGTCCTGGGCAGCCTGTTCTAGTTGACTTTTGTGGCAGGACAACTTCCCCCCATCATCACCTCCTCCTGTGTGTCCCAGATAACTGGTGCATAAAGAGATAGCCCAAGGGCACAAAGGCCCAGCAGGGGTCATCTCTGGCACCAGGGGGGCTCAGACCTAATCAACATCTTAGTCTGCAGCTGATGGGAGGAGAGATGAAAGAAAATTATTGACTAAGAGCCATGGTTTTACACTATAAAAGATACACGAGCTATCACTGAGGCAGAAGTCTCTTACAGCCCAAAAGTGTTTGAAGCTTCTCCCCAAAGTTTGGACGCAAGCTTTGCGGTTACTTTCTCGAGAATTGAGAGGAAGGATATTTGATGTGCTACACCAGCGACTGATTGGTAAGATACATTGAATCCTAAGTTTATACTATTTCTTTGCTAGCTGTAACTAAAAAGGTACCATTTTTTGTGCACTGTATGCTAACTACTAGTAGTCTTTCTATTTTGTTTTCTCCCTGTGTAGTATTGGTTTACTTTAAGTCTTATGTTTGTTAGTTTCCTCATCTATTAATAAATGATTCATTTTATAGTAAACAGAATCAGTCATCATTAAAAGAACTTATATATGAGAGTGGGTTTTGGGGTGCTGGTTACCTCAATAAGGTTACTGCCTACTGCCAAGGCCTGGGCAGAAGGTAAGAGCTGATTTTAACTCCCACATCCACTCGTAACAACTTTGCTTTGGATAAGGGAAATGGGACTTCATAACCTTTACAGAATCAAAGAATGAAGAAGTGGTTTTGGTTGAAATGGACCTTAAAGATGATCTCATTCCAACCCCCTGCAGAGACACCTTCCACTAGAATAGGTTGCTCCAAGCCCCACCAAATTTGGCCTTGAACATTTCCAGGGATGCAGGATCCACAACTTCTCTGGAAAACCTGTTCCAGTGCCTGATTTTTGCATGCTTTGCAAATAAGCAACTTTCACAGTCCAGCTGTTTCCTTATACAAATTCATGACCTGCTGTGGATGAAGAATAATCCTGTATTTCCCCCTAGTTTACTCAAGTGAAGGTGATTGTTGACTTTCACTGCTTTACAAATAAACCTTAAAAGATGATAGAGACAATTTAATGATAGCCACAAAAATATTCCTCTAGGGCCCTAAAACATTTATAATCATTTAATTTGGAGCAGCAGCACCAATAAGAAATAAAAAGGGATATTTGTTACTCTGGCAGCTGTGAGGTTCAATTATTAGATGAGTAACCTGATGAAATGGACTGAGAATGGTCAAACCAAATAAACACCCATTGTGAAGACAAACATGAGATGAACTGCTGCTGCTGTCAGCACTTGGAGATGCATGGAATTATTAACAATATTTTAGTGGGACAGGTCATACCTCAACAAGTTAAATCAATAGCAGCACCAAAATCACTGCTGAGCCTAATTTGTAATGGAGGACTGGCACACCTGACCTTGGCCCTCTCTAACAAGCATGCCATCATTAACAGAATACCTAATCAAGGATAAAAGCATTATTTCAGATAGCCTTTGAAACCAGCTTACAAATTTAAACCTCATCATGTCAATTCACAGATTGGAGACAAAAAAATTATCAAACATTGTTGGCTTTTTTTATTCTAGTTCCACCAACACTGGACAAATGTTGAGCTGTGGGTAAATCATGATGCCTAGAAATTAGGTGAAATTAATCAGGACTGTATTGTATCCCCATTGTTTCTGGAGGACTGAAGCTGCTCTGTGCATTAGAAAGGTGAAGTCAGGTTTTGCTCAATCCCTGTCACAACCCACTGAGATCAAGAGCTATATAACACTCTTACATCACACAAAGAGTGTTTTCCTTGTTTGTTTGTTTGGATTTTTTATTTGTTGATTTTGTTTGTATGGGTCTTTTATTTGTTTTACTTTACATTCCCTTACAGGAGCTACATTATTGATGAATTTGAACCACAGTTTGCTGATATCAGAGTAAAAGACAAGGTCTGTATGCATGATTAATGACTTTCTTCCAGGAAAATCTGCATCATACACCTCCTGCAGGTAAAAAGAAAAAAAAAAACAAAACAGAGTAGTTCAATTTATAAAAGCATTCCATACAATAATCACAAATTTTATAATTAGAGTCCCATTTCTTATTATTTTAACAACATCTATAAAAACTATATTAATCCTTACCTATTTTGGACTGTTATGTGTCATTGCATCTTTGGTCACCTCTGTGTACAATTGGAGGTAATTGCAAAAAAATTACATGTCTTGAATTTTTTTATGGCATAATAGCTTTCTGGTGGCAGAAACTATACAAGGTGGAAGGAGAAGGCATCACTCTTCATCAGATTAAGATGTGGATTTATATTTTATTTTCCCCTTCCCTTCCATTCCAGTGCTGGTAATTTTGATTCCTCCTTAACTGTTCCTACCTTGCTATATTACTTCCTGCCCCAAATGTTTACAATTAGGACCTATCAAGCAATAAACAGACAATAGTAATTCTTTTTTCTTACTCTCATTCCTGTGGAATCATTTCATCCAGGGAGAGAGCCCATTGTGATTAACAGATCTCTGGAGACAGTGAAGCGACTTGATGGAAAGTGGAAGCAGAATCTCAGACTGCAGGCACAGGTAAGATGAGGAGTTATCAGTGAGAAGGAAGGACTCTCCTTGTCACAGAACACAGGTTTTCCTGTTGCTTACCAGCTGTTCCCTGTGACAGCTCCCTCTCTAGAGACTTGGACAAAATACTGGAGAAAATGATTATTCCTCAAGGCAACACACCAGCAGATTATTAAGCGTCCCATGGGTTAAACCATTTAGGATAGAAGTATGTTGACTACGATGCCTTTTTCCTCGGAGGTGTTTTCTGGAGCTGGACAGGTTTTATTAGATGTTTCAGTGATATGGAGAGGATTTAGGTACATTAAATTTATCCCCCATTGAGCACCTGCAGGCAGCACATGACTGGAGTACATGGTTTCAGCTTTTATCTCGAGCTCAGTGCCTGTGAGTGGGAACAACCACCCTCTCACTGTAAATTTGCTTTTGGGCATTTACTGGCCTGCTTGCCTTGATGGTGTCTCTTTAAATGAAAGAATTTATTAAAAGTGGATGCACAGAAAATAAAACAAGTTTTATTAGGACACAACATCATGCTGCAAGACCAGCAGTAAAAGGGGCTTAATGAGCAGATGAAGCTCAAGGGATAAATTTAACAATGGTCTCTAATTTGGGAAGAGCAAAAAAGTGATAGAGGGCACTGAATCACTTCTTGGTGGTGAAAAGAAGGAAAAGGAGTAATAAAGGAAATGAAACCATTCTGGGTGTAACTCATCTAAACCTAATTTTTGTGGTTTGGTCAGCTAAATAGCACTGTACTCCTAAACCTGGTCAGGCCTACATAGATAAAGTATGGATTTATTGTAAAAAAAGAAAATATCTTATTTTCAGTTTCAATGGGAACAATATCACTTGCTTATATCCTCCTTTCTTTTATTTGGCAATCCTCTCCAATGGTCTAGCAACTTGCATACATCTAGCACTTAATAAAAAGATACGTGTTTTAATGCAGTCTTTTTCATGACCTGCTGCAGCTAAACAGAAAATACATTGTTCTTAAGTCTTTGACAGTGGAAATAAATTTAGTCTATCGTTTTATTTTTATCCTTATTTCTGAACTGTCTTTTCCTGGTAAAATTGCTATGAAATGCAGGTCTTATATGTGTCTAAATAAAAGGTGGATTTCTGACTTCATTTTATTTTTAATGGGCAGATGCAGCAATGAAGTTCAAAGACTCAAAAGCAATTTTGTTTTCTTCTCTGGATATAGCCAGAGCCTCACACTGATTTTTTTTTTCATGGTTCAGCATAGCTGCAAAAAATGCAACATTTAGAAGTAAATTTTTTATGACCTAAAATATCAGGAATTTTAAACCTTTTTAGTTTCGTTTTCTTCTGTTTTCATTTAATGATTATTAAAGGAGTCTTGAGCACTGTAGAATTCACATAGGATAATAAAAGAACCTAATGAGTTGGGACTGAACCCCAGAGGTATTTGAAAATTGTCACATCACTGTAAGCTGTAGCACAGACACCTCAGAGAGCTGAGGTGAGGGACAGGCAGTGATCATTTCCAGCATCATTCCCAACCTCACCTCCATCTTGCAGTGGGGATAGGGCAGATGTGCCATCAGGATGTTTGCACCCCGTTAGCAGCAGGTATCCCACTGTACCCCCCCCTTCCCACAGAATGGATAACTTGGGTGGCACAGTTGCCTTCAAGACATCTTCCACCTGGGAATGGCAACTATTTTTCCTTCAAAATGTCATCAAAATTTCCTGTCTTGTAGTTCAACAAGGCAGATGGGGAGCTGTTGTAAATTCAGAAAGCCTAAGGGTGCAGACAAAATAGGTCCAGGAATGAAAAGTTTGGTGGTAGCTGAAGGAAGAAGCTTTTCTTGGTCCCACCCACTGTAAGAACTGTGGAACAGCTCAAAAGGAGAGAGAACAGAACTCCCCTCCTGTTACCACCTGCCCCTGAGGCAGGGTAGGTGAAGTCATTGTTAGTAATTCCCTTGGGGTAGATTAGAGTGACCTGACACTGAAAGGCTGGTATGGGTCAGATTTGTTTTCAAACAATATAATTGCAGTTGAGAGGAAAGTAAGTATGTGGCTGTTTTGGTTTGGTTGTTTTTATTTTATATAAAGTATAAAAATATCATGAAGAAAGTATATAAAGGAAAAAAAAAAGAGAAAGAACAAGAGTATGTAGTGGAAAGGAAATGTATCACCACTTGTAGATCCAGAGATTTGATTTTTGTAATTTTGATGTCCATGACTGACGTAATGGTCACAGTCTTAATTTTTTGGAGTAGGGCCCAGGGAACAAAGAGTTTGTCATGTTACATACGTGAAAATCAGCATGAGAACACCTAGATCCACCCCCAGGGAGGGAATTTGTTGTGTCTGAGGCAACACAATGAGGCATCTGCAGTCTTCTGATGGAGTCAGAGGGCACTTTGGGGTCCTTGATGGTCTTGAGCCTCCTCTGTTTCTCTTGCCTGTCCCTTGATCCCATTTCTGCACTTGTGCCATGTTATGTGTCATGCACCTGAACAGGAAAATTGGCTCAAGGGAAGTGCTGGTCTACCTTTGTACAGCCCCCCCATCCCAGGCATGCCCTTTTCTAGTTTGCCCACTCGAATGGTCATCAGTGTTTGAGACATAACAATAAATTAACTCCTTACTGCCCAGGCTTCCAAAATTCCCTTCCCCTTCTCCTTCCTTATTCACTTCCCCTCCTCTCTTACTTTTTCTTTTTTTTTCCCAAACTGAACCTGAAAACTGAGACTGCTCTGATTTCCTTACTGACATTTTGACCTTTTATTGTATTTCTGTGTATATGATAAATACCTGTAGCACTGAAGGGGTGACAATGCAAGATATGGCAGATCTAAATAAATTCAATTTTTATTCATACACAGTGGCTTACACCAGTGAGAGCTCTAGGTTTTTTTTTAATTTTTTTTTATTTTTCTGTCAGGGATGTCTAAAGAAAATTTTGTGTGCCCACACCTGTAAAATGCAATAGAGGTTTTAGAGAGCAATGTTATACAAAAGATACTGTACCCAAAAAGAGCTACAACTGAAGCACACCTTTTCAGGGTAAATACTTCACAACTGCTCCCTGATCAAACTGATGGGATTGCCAAAGTGTTGGGACCTTTTAATTTTCTCAGATGATTCTCTTGTCACACTTAGCCAAAGTTGACAGAGGCCTGTTGGACACAGAGGAGTTTATGAATAACCAGGAAAATTGATCCTATATATTTCTCTGTAGTACAGACAACCCCCAGATCTCATGTTTTAGCTGTTTGTGAAAGTGTATCCCTTAAGAAACTTCAGCTGTCTGAACCAAAACTGAATTAAACACAAACATCATAAAAATCCCACAACCTTTCATTTGTCTCGCCACTCTCAAGGATTCAGTAGTATTCGTGGGAGAAGTGAATTTTAACATGGAACTTGAAGGCCAGAGGTATCTAACAGCCCAGGACTCTGCACTGTTGTAAGAAAGATCCCACACATATGCTTGAAACAAGATCAGGCCAGTTTTTCTAGACCACTAGGTAAGTGTTCATGACAATTCATCTTAAAGGCGCTTTGGTGAGATGTTTCCCAAGGTTTGCCTTTCAAAATTCAGTGAATTATTCATGAACTCTACAGGTTGATTTCATCTCCACGAAAAATTGATGACCTCTTTATTCACTTCTTTGCTACTGTCAGACTCCTCAGGGCTCAACAACTGTTTTATTAAAATGTCATTCCAACTACTGTGCACCATGGAATATAAACTTTTCTAGAGCTAAGAAATGAGCTAAATCACATTTTGATTTTTCCAGTATTATCAGATATTATATGAACTAAAATAGAGCTGTCATATCAGTATTAAAGGTCACATATAATTTTGTCGCAGTCTCTGGGACAATCCCTAAAGGAAAACAAAACACAAACGCCCAAAGTTTAACATATGAGTAAGTTTTCATTTCTCTGTGATACAGAAATCAGAATACTTTAATTATAGGGAGAAAAGATTTATAAGTATCTATTCCAAGATGTTAACTAATGTGCTTGTCCCATATATCATAGTTAGAACTCTGCCTTATTTAATGAAAATTATCTCCCTTTAATGGCTGTTTTATGAAATGGATAAACATCAAAATAGCCAGAAAATACTTGCTTTTGAATGTGAGGCCACAGTTTCTTACGGGAACACAACTTATTTGCCCAGATTATCTAAGAGAATCATCCCAGTGTGCAGAAAAGAAGGGGGGAGAGAATGATGTTTATGAAACGTCTTCTTTCAGCCTAAACTTGATAATATTCAGAATATGTACCTGTGAGTCAGAAACCTCAATTGTCCTGTTTCCTCTCTATCTTTCCTGCCTCTGCACCATTCTCACAAGCTGTTGTCATTCTTGGTAAATAAAACCGGTGATTAAGGAGCCACACTCTAGTAACTGCTGGAACTTAAACCTCTCATTTGCATGAGAATAAAGCACAGAAAACAGAAGTTATCACATTCTCAATTCTGCTCACTAGTGCAGAGTTGTGGGGGTTTTGTTTTTGATTTGGTTTTTCTGTGTTTTTTTTTTTTTAATTATATAAAGCAAATCATATGCAGAAAAGGAAAAGGATGAGGGCTTTAATTTTCTTCTGTAACGGCTTTGCAAATTCAGATTCTGGTTGGGAAGTGATAAGGGTTTCCTGTAAGGGTTCCCTGCTGTAAGTGGAACAAAAAAAATGTTCAACACAGAGACCTGTGAGACAACAAATCCACATGACACTCTGGAGAGAACTTATGGAGATAAAGATACATTTTTATTTATTGTGAAAAAATATTGTTTCAAAAGATCTAATTTTCAGACAGGATCACTTCTTCAGAGCATGAAGATGAGAAAAAAAGTCTCATGCACAAAACCAGATTTGGGCTCAGAGTTTATGCTTCTAATTTGTGATCACATTCTACTCACACAACTTTGCCACACTCCAGCTTGCTGCTGCTCAAATGCTATGATTGAAATAGTTCTCATTTCTTCATTACACTGCCAGTCTGAGCCCTGTAGCCAGCCAGCACTTCAAAAGCCAGCATGTAAAAAGATGGAGGTCACCTTTTAGTTTGGTCAGGTAGGTTTAGATCAGATAACAGGAAAAAATTCTTCTGTGTAGGGGTTGACAAGCATTGGAATAGACTGCCTGGGGGAGTGGTGGAGTCACCATCCCAGGAAGGGTTCAAAATGTGTGTGGATGTGGCACTTGAGGATGTGATTCAGTGATCATGGTAGTAGTGCTGGGCTGACAGTAGCACTTGATGGTCTTGGAGATCATTTCTAACCTTAATATTTCCGTTGATTCAAGATTCTGTGACCCGGTTGAGCTATACACTATATGAAACCTTCTTGGTCAATAGGTATTTGAACTCCAAACCTAAAATCATGAGCTCTCCACAGTGTTGGAGGAATTGTGACAGTCACAGCACATAATCTTTGGAGATCAGGATCTGGTGGACCTGGGGTTTCTGTGAAGTGAGTTGTGTCTCAGGTGCCTGTCGTCATGCAACTCTTGACATGCTGTGTGACACTGTGTCCTTGAGCCTGAAGTTGCAGAAATCATAACTGCTCATTTACTCTTCCTCAGATAAATCAGTAATAGTCCTTCAAGTCATCTGCAACCAGTTATCCACGGATGATAAACCTTGGATTAAAAAAGGAAAAAAGGAAAGTACTTTTTCTATATGTATTTTTAAGTGATCTGCATAAATAACATGCTAACAGCAGAAATCAGGTTTGAAGATATAATAATATATTGCATGGACAAAGAGAAACCAAACAGCATGATCCACGAAGGGATTTGGATTGCTAAAACTAAACTTACCAGCTGTGTCATTTGGCTGCTCCTTCAGCCCCACCTGAGGGTATTGTTTTCCCCTAGTGCTTTCACACTGGGTGCTTTCAACACTTTTCAACAGAAAACTAAGAATTGATGGTCTAATGCTGCCTAGAGAACCCATTAAAGTGCATCTTTCAAATGCACAGCTACTGAATCAGACATCATAAAATCGAAGAGAAAGGCAATATTTCAATTTCCTCTCTTTTCTTGACATTATTTTTATGTAACACCTTCATGGCTTGCTACAGATTTCTTGTGTAGTGAAACACTATGCTTTTCTCTGCTATTTTTCCTGTTTCTGTACATGTGTATTTTACTGAGCTTTAAATTAATTTTCCAAAGGCAGCTAGCACCATTTACTAGACCACACAGACATAATTTGCCAGGAGACCAGTTCATTCTGGGTTCATAAAGAAGCATCCAAAATCAGTTGGGGACTGCATAAAATATCCATGCTTAGCCAGATTCTATTAACATCTGATAAACCAGGGCTGTCTGCTTTTCCCTTTAATTCAGAGTGATTGTTTTGCCACGAGCAGTGTGATTACAGCATTCCTGTGTCCCAGCAGCAAGGTAGTGTTTGTATCAATATTAGGAAATACTGTAGAAAACTTTGTCTTATTAGTTCTCATATTGCCTGCTGGCTTTGAGAGCTCTGAGACATCCCTGGACAGCAGTTGGATGATCAAGTTGAACAGTGGAAGTTAATTCTGAGTCATTCAAGGCTTATTTTTGAGAAAAACCCACTTGTTTCTTGTAACTAGTTGATGTGAACAAGCAGAGTTTCACTGCATTCAGTGGGACTGCATTGATTTGCCCTGTCTGATGACACGGCTTCTGTGTTGCACTGAACTAAAACAACACAAGATAAACAGCAAAAAGGCAGACTTGTGGGGATTTATTTCCATTTATTTTGGGTTGGATTTGTTTGTTTCTTTTATCCACTACAACTGCTGGAATTATTACAACTTCAGCAGCTCAACATTAAGTATTCACCTACTAGAAAAATCACTGTCCAGTCAGTGACACATGAAACCTCCCAGAGTTCCAGGATGACAGATTGCTCCACAAATTATGCCAGAGATCAAGGGGTGGGCAGTGCATGTAAAATCATGCCAGCTACTGAAATTAAGTGGCATTTTCTCTTGTCTTTCTACATGGCATCATAAAAGGTCTCCAGGAAAGACACTTGATGATTGACAGTGAGACTTCACATGTTGTGTAGCACATGTTCTGGATGACCTTCATCTGCTGTTCTGATAAAAGAGCAAAGTCATTATCTCCTTCAAAAGGCAAGGGTGAAATATAAAATCTCATTTTGTACTGAGATGCCAGACGCCTCAGAAGAGGTATCTTCTATGTTGGTCCTGGGAGATGGGACTTATCTTTTTTTCTCCATGTTTTAAAGACTACAAAAGGCATTGGGTAACATCACAATGCCTTAGAATTCGGTAAGGATTCTCCCTTTTCTCTAACAAAATTACAGGTTTTAGGAAAGCTGATATTTTGGTATAATTCTGATTTAAAATATGGATGAATTTGCAGAGAAGATTGTCATTAGGTGTCACTTGTCAAAGGGTGGGGAATACAAGCTCTGAATGCACCTTCGAAATTTAATAACAAAACTTTTCATTCCCTCTTACAAAAGTGGGTATGGGTGCAGAACTGGAAAACAACAAAAAATATTTGCATATACTGTAAGTGCAACTGTATCCTTGGGACATGGATTGTTGCACAGCTGGCAACAGAAGAAACACGCAGGCTCCAGAGCAGTAGTTGAATCTCCAGGCAGGACCAACTAAAAGGGGCCCTCCCTTCTTTATTCTCTCATTTATATATGTTTCTAAAGACAATCATGGATTAGTGAGAGGGGTAAGTTTACAGGATAAAGACATGGTCAATCATCTTTCTCCGCCCCAGGGGAAAGGAATGAAAAACAATCTACAAGTGCAAAACAATCCCAGCCAGTTAGGAAAAAAAGGACTGTGTTTATAGAAAATGCATGAGAAACTTGTACTACAAAGTTACAACCATGGAACCCTGCAAAAAGCAGGGCGACAATGGATTACAGAATTTTAACACATAAGCAGATGCACAGATGCTCACACGTATGAGTATGGCTGTACGTATGTTTTTTTGAGGATATAATTCCCTATTTCTCTGCTGTGCTGCTGTCAAAGATTAGATTCAGCAAACTTCTGGTGGGTCTGAGGAAGGGAATCCTTCCTATTTGGCCTTGTGCAGGTTGGGTTTCTGGCAGGAGCATCTCTGTGCTGTCCCTGAAGCTCCAACACAGCCCTGATGCATTTTTTGTGCTATGTCTGGTCTCCCTCACTGGAGGGATCTCTGCCCCTTGCCTCTAAGCTTTCCCTGGATAATCCATTTAATTGGAATTCATGTGATTTATGTCCAGGCTTTGTTTCTACGAAGACACCTTTGTTCATTTAAAGCTAAACAATCAGGCAATTGTGAAAATTTAACCACACTGTGTTGTTAAGCAGGTTATCATCCTGATTAGAGGACAAAGACTTCTCTAAAGCACTCAGTGCAAGTGTAGCTCAACCCACAACACCTGATAGTCAATAGTGCCAGGAAGTCCAACCTGTAATATTCCACTGCATTCCCTGAACACACACAAAGCCTCATGAGAGAGCTGGAAAATAATCAGGGGCACAGGAATAGAGAACAATCAATGTGTTAATTCTACATCTCCTGTTCTAATTATATTCAATTTTGCTTTGCTTTGAGTCAGTTTTTTGGGGGGGTTCGGTCGTTGCTGTTGTTGCTGTTGTTTGGTTTGGTTTGGGGGTTTTTTGGTGGTTTTCTTCTTTTTTTGTGGTGTTTTTGCTGTGGTTTTTGTTTTGTTTTGTTTTGTTTTGTTTGTTGTTTTGTTTTGTTTCTTTCCTTCTTTCTTTCTTTCTTAAAGGATACACAGGTTTAGATTAAATAGGTTAAGGGGAATGATGTCTAATGTTGAACCCATGACGATACAAGACTTTCAGAGAACATTGGATAGACTTGAACATATGTTAAAATGTTGTTAAATACATATATTATAATTTTAATATTGTAAATATACTATACTACATGTTATATATTAATATTTATTAATAATAATAAATAATGATATTATGTGCAATTATATGTTATTTTATAACATTATTATATACATGAAATAAAATCTATTTTAAAGTATATGTACATTTTGTTTTTGTTAAAAAGACCTAAAATTAAATTAAGGACAATTTCCTTAACTGTCATTATTTATTTCTGGTAAGCAAATTTAATCTCCTTGTGAAGTTTAGAACTAGGGATAAATCTATTTTTTTTTCTGCAGATCATACATCTGCTTTTTAAAGAACTTGTATTACACTAACCCTAAAACTAAACTAATAACTCTGGATGCACAAAATGTTCAGTTAATTTAAGGAGTTTCCAACCATTTGCTTGGAAGCTGTTGTAGGCACCCAGTGTGGTGATTCAAGGATCTGTCATGTCATAGAAATGTTGGTTTGGGAAGCATTTTGAGTTCATCCTGTTTGATGGGGAGCCTGTGCTCTGTTTAACCCCTGCCACACACAAAGATCTGGGTTATTCCTCCAGCAATACCCAAATCATGACCTCCTGACCAGGTCCCACATCTTTTTCTTTCCTCTAGATATCCACTTGCCATCAAGAGTCTGCCCAATGCAGAAGAAAATGTAACTTAAGATCTCACTGACCTGAGGCTAAAAAAGGTTTCTGTTCCATTTCTGTGAAACTTCCGTGGGCAGAAGCCTTGCTTGGAGCATTTGAGCAAAAGCAGCAATGAAACACAGACATTACTCAGAGGAAAGAACAGCGCTGCCTCCATGAGTGTCTAAAAATTTTGTGGTACCAAATATCTGCATATTCAGTTAAAAATTCATCTTTTTTTCCACATGCAGGTGCTAAGTAGAAGTTCTTCTGTGAGACCATGGGAGAAAACAGTGAGAGAGATATTAGCACAGTAAAAAGGAAAGATAGACTAATAACTACTTTGAAAAACAGGAGAAATTATGAAAAAACTGATCGCTTTGCTCTTCAGTTTGCTGTTGATAAGTGATCAGTTGACTTCAGGACAAGGGGATTAGTACTTAATCTTGTGTTTACCACCAAGTTTCTTTTTAGCTTCTGTAAATCTGTAATTTTTTATTTATTTTTTAGGATAGGAAGAGTGTTTTGACAGTCTAGAAGACTTCTAAAGCCTGAAGCTTTTCAGAGGTACTTTCAAGAAGATGAAAAAAGCAGATATATCATTCATGAAAATATTTACGTGTTCTTACCCTAGGTGTCTTAGAAGGCAGATGCTATGAAAAATTGTATCTGATTGGCAAGTACCATGATTGGCATTGCTGAAAATGCCAATTTTATTATTTTATTATAGACTATTTTATTATCCAGACTATTTTATTATCCTTCATCTGATGTCTGCTCCTTTATGAGTATCTGGTGAATCTGGTGTTGACTGACGCAGCTGAAGGCAGGTAATGCATAGTAGATTACTTTTGAAAAAGTATGAGTGTATTTAATGTGAAATTCTTAAAATATGGACTTCTGAAAAAGAGCCTTTTAGTGTTAAGGTGTCCAATGCCATATCCTACTCTGGGGAACAAGTCCCAAAATTTCCATTTCTTGAATATAGATGAGGATTTGTTATTTTCTGTTTTCAAGCTCTTCTGAAGATGGATATCCAGACAAAATTAATCACACGTTACAAGTGAAAATTAAACTGTCTAAATACCATCCCATGAACTTGCACTGATCATTTTCTGCACAGCTCACTGACCAACTTCAACATGCTTCATGTGTAACTCAGAATTTCTACTTGAAAAATATTCATAGAAAAAAAAAATCTAGTCAGAAGTCACAGCGGTGAGTTGTTAGAGCAAGGAGGGTTGAAGTGCAGAAACCAAATCACTGTTCCATAAGAAAGGTTAGTCTGAGATGCAATCAATTCTGAAAAATGCTTTGGATGAGGAGTTTTGCAAAAGCAATGAGAATACCCCTGCTTCTCTGGGCATTCTGTTAGAACTAAAATATTTCTATTGATAAGCTCTGGCACCTCCACCCTGTTTCTGTATTTAAATTTATAAGAATTGAGGGGCAATGTGAACAGACATTTCAAAAACTGGCATTCATTCAGACACTCTGTTAGAGTGTGGAATGGAAGGTGTAGGTTCAAAGCCAATATGCTTTGGGGGCTTTTTCTCTCTAGGGAAAAAAAAAAAAAAAAAAAGGGACAAATCATGTTCCCTGCACTTCAATTCAAAGACACATACCCTGAAAATCAAAAACCAATAACAACCAAAAAAAATCCAACCCTCAACTCTTTAAAATTTTGACAGAAAGGTGTTTACAAACGCAAGCTGAATAATAATAAAATGAGAGATTTATGGTATTTATGTTTTTTGCTTTCCTATAATAGGGATTCTTGTGTATTTTTTAATGGGATGAATGCAAAAATAAAATCAGAAAACGAAATTTATTTTATAACACTGTATATATATAAGTGTTTTTGTTTGTGTGTGTTCAATAATGCTTTATTCCTAACAGTAACACTTCAGTCTTGAGATGCAAAGATTGGTTTACAGCCAACTAAATCTTGTGTAGAAAAGACAGGAAACTATCAGTGATAAATGTACCACTTCATGAAGCCTCAGGATTGACCTGTAAATCAAATCATGAAGCTCCCTTCCTTTCTGCCCTCCACACAAACTCCAACCTGATCAGGGAAGCTGGATTAAAAGATATTGTTATGCAGTGTGGTCACATAAACTCCTACCACAGGGAGAGGCTGGACAAGAAAAGAATAACAAAGGACTAGAGATACAAGGAAAAATCTCAGGACACTACAATAGGTCAGAGAAGCAGGACATGAGAGAAAAAAAAGCAGGCCCAGTGTTTATGTAGGGAAGAAAATGTAAAATTAAAAAAAATACATAGTAAAGTAATTAAAAAAATAAGGAAGATAGATAGATAGATAGATAGATAGATAGATAGATAGAATGACAGAAAATTGAGAGAAAGATTTCAAAGACAAACACAAGAACACGTTCCTGCTTTAAATTATTGAGCTTGAAAATTAAGCAAATGCAGATGTGGTGGATCAAGGACTTAGGAAATAGAATTCAAAAAGAGAGAACTTGATGGAAAATGAAAAAAAAAAAAAAAAACAACAGAAGAGGAGGGAGCTCTGTGGAAAGGAAAAGACAGGAGAAGCACAGGCTTGAATGCTGCCTAGATACCAAGCACCCCAAGGACTGCACAGTGTTGATTCTGCTGCTTCTTTATTTTGCTTTCTTAGGTCATTCCTTCCTTCTTTATGGTAACAACTGCAGAGGTGAAGCCCTGAAGGTGCCAGTGGAGATATAAGGAGGAAACAACACGCAGGCAGGGGCTGCATCATCACCCCAGTGGACTGGAGGAGCAGATGAGCAGGGCAGCTGACACACTTGGCCATGTTTGTCCAGGTTTTATTGTTTTCTGCCCAAAACTGGAACAAAACCATCATACCTAGGGGAAAAATGGCTTTCACTGCAAAAAAGAGTTTTGGTGTACCTTAACCAAGCTCAGATCTGGGAGAGAAATAAAGGAGAGTTCTGTCCTTGAGCTTACTTTTGCCAAAAAGGCATTTAAGGTCTATTACCCAGAAAGAAATCTCACCTTGCAGTGATGGAGTTTTGTTATTGTTTGGGGGTTCTTTTTGTTTTGGTCAAGTTTTTTGGTCTCTTTTCTGTTGTTATTTTTTTGTATCTGCCAGTTAATTCTCATGAACCCATGGGTTTGGAGTTAGATACTTTGTTCAAATAATATTGGCAAAGGTTGTCATAGGTATTTGGCTACCGAACTAATTTAATTAACATCTTTATTACTTCTTATATTCCTAATTAAATTTCTCTTCACTGCAAACCTTGAGAGAAGAGAGTACTTATTATTCTCCTGTTCATGAGAAAACACATACACATCTGAGTTACTGTTCTTGGATTTTGAAAATTGTGAAAACAGAACATGTAAGGAAAAAAAGAAGAGCAAGGACAGAAAAGGCTAGAAATAGATGAAGAAAGCATAATCCTGGATGTAGAAAGAAATCCAAAAAATCATCACAGAAGGCAGCTTCTACTGAGGGGTTTTGGTGTTACTTTATGACACCATATTTAAGGTGATGAGGAGTAGGAAGACTTGGTTTCATACATTTGCAGCTCTACAAACCCTTCACATCATGGTTCAAGCCCTGGTTCTGTGCCTACACCTCCACCTTTAAAAGAGAGAACATTTCCCTTTCTGTCAGGATAAACAGATGAATATTTAAGTACCCACAGTTAAGGGAGCCTGATGGCTGAAAACAAGACACTGCCAGTTGTTAGCTAGACCTCTGTGTGTAGTGCTCTGATACCAAGATTGATTGCATCAGGCAAAATTATCTTACTTTAAAATATATTTTGTATAAATATAAAAGCATTCAGAGCTACACTCTCTGTAAAAATAATGGTGTCTCAATTTTGTGAAATTAGCTGAGAATTAATCCTGTCTGTGGCCTCACCTCACTCAGGGCTGCGCAAATCCATCTCTCAAGAGTATTTTCCCCTAAAAGCCAACCAGTCTTTGCAAACCCCTGCATCTAAAGACGGGAAATCACTTTACGTGGAACATTTCCATTATGCAAGCAAAGACTCCTGATGTCAAATGTTCTTCAGCCAGATTAGGAATGTGTGCAAGAGGTCTTGCTTATACTTACTTGAAAATAAATATCATTTAACCTGGACACCCATTCGCTGTGACACTGTAAAGTGATTTACTAAACAAAACATTGGAGACTTGTTTTGTTCTTAAGACTGAAAAAAACTCTTCAGCCCAGGGGAATACTCTGGCAAATAGATTAATATTCTGTCAGGTCACAGGCTGTTTGCATCATGTCTGAGGCTAAACCCAGCTGAAGCAGGAATGGTCAAAAATCAATCTTTTCGTAGAGGCTGTAAAACCCAGAAGCTTAATAATTGTATACACAATTATTCAAAAAGTATATGAAAGTATTTTTCTGCATAAATCCAACATAAATCAGCACAGGATTATATGGCACTGTCAGTTCTTGGAAAAGGATGGATAATGTATTTTATGAAACGACAGTGCCTTTGCTCAGATTGCAGAAGAACAAGTCCTTTCCAAGATGGGAATAGAGTCATACACAAGATGCATACGGAAAAGGAGGACAGGACTAGCACCTACTGCATGCCAATGTTTCTCCAGTGCTGTCTGCCATGGGCATTTCATTTCAAGGACAAGGACAAAACTGAAGAAAGGACACTTCTCTCAGTCACCAAAGCAAATTAAGCCCAGGATGGAAATAATGGTACTTTAATAATCATCTCTAATCATGATATTATGATATCATTACAGTTGTTCAATTTTTTTTTTAATGAATTTGCAAATCCCCATATTACTCCCAGGGAGTAAAAAATTAATTCAGACTCTGAGAAAGAAAAAGTAGAGGAGAAAAAAAAAAAGTCTTCTGCTTCAAGGTTTGAAAATATTGGGAGTCTTGTAAAATAAAGTCACTGCTTGTCACAAATGGGGTATCAGTTTGCTTCTAGGAGCTACCTCACCATCATCAGTGCATGTACCAAGAAAACTGCATGGGAAATGAACCTCAGATCATGTTAGGTCCTTGAATAAATTCAGAGCTTTCTAACATTTGTGCTGGCAAAAGTTTTTGAATGGCTATGGACACAGTAGTTAGGCTGGCAGCAAAAATATGTGCATAAATGTTTGTTGAGTTGTCAAAGTGTTGCCCCAAAACAGAACAAAATTATTTTTTTGTAAAAGAACTTCAAGAAGATAAAGTGAATAGAAAAAAAAAGTGAGGAAAGGCCTCTGTCAATTTTTTTTTTGTGTAAACCTTGTCACATTCATATGAGAAGAGGGAATTTTTATGCAAGGATCACAAAACATTTTCTTTCCCAGTGTTAGATACAAATCTAACCCCCAGGAATCACACAGCAGAAATGGGCCACCCTATGAGATAATTGTTACTATTCATCATTAATTATACTGAATGCTCTGTTAAACACCTCAAAACTATCAAATAAGTCAGTCTTCTTTATCTTAGAAAAACCTAAAAACTATTACTTGAGTTTTCAGAATATCTAATCCTGTATGTGCCAGTGTCAAGACTCCTTCTGACATTTCACACCAAGAGTAATAGCAGCTCCACAGATCAGATACTGAACACCTCAACCTGTGACTGAGACCACGAGGAGGTCAAGTATCATGCAAATATTCACAAGAGGAGTGGATTCAGCACCACTTACATCTGGTGGGACTCCCCAAACCTCTGTTCTGCTGAATTTCTGCATCTGTATTTGTAGCCTTTGGTGCTATGTGACTGCTGCAGGGTATGCACAATCTCTTGTTAATATCTTAAACTTTGTGCCAAGCATAACGAAGCTACTTTATTTTTGTGGTTTAACCTCTGTCAGCAGCTCAGCCTCACCCAGCCAGTCTTTGGAATAAACATTTTCCACATATTGAAGCAGTGGTTAAACAAAGCTTATACTAAAGGTCATTATTTTACTATGAGGAGTTCAGCCTTGGAATATGAAGGTTAATCACAGTTCATTACTAAGGAAATTTTTGCTTATATCCTAGATTCAGGCACAAACATTGTTCTTGGCATGTATGGTAGTTAAAGCTTGGGAAAAAAAAGTACAACAAACTTGATCAGAAAATTCTTGCTTTTTATACAATGGTTGTGTGGGGGGGGAAAAAGTCCTTCTCTGAAAAAATATTTAAAAAATGCTTATCCAGAATCAAATGAGTGAGACACATTTTGCAATTTTTTGAGCAAATGAAGTGCAAAATATCTCTTGGGCTTTGGGAAAAAACAAGTAGATTCAAAGTGCAGAAAGAAAGGTCTTCTAGGGTCTGACAGCTTCCAACTTGATGCTTGGATTATTATTTCAGCTAGCTAGCTTTAAGGACACTTTGTATATTCTCCTGGGAGAAGGTGAAAGAACTAGAGGAGGATAAGTAGTTTTATCCTTTATTTAAGCTGAAGGTTGTCCCCGTGAGGTGCTAATCTTATTCACTTGTCGTCGTCAATCAGTTTATGATGCAAGAGGGAAAGCTGTAGGTGTGGGCTTTTAAATCACTGAGTATTACGTGGCTGGGAGCAGCTCTGGCTCTGTAGGAAAACACTGTAGCTTCTTCAATTGGCTGCACTGTCTATAGAAAGAAATGTGAAATCCTCTTTCAAGCCTGTCTCCTTTAATTATAATCTTCTGAAGGCTTTGCAGATAATAGTTCCTATTTCTTTCATAGTAAATTGAGTACGAGAAATCTGTGTTGGCTTCCCAATGCCCAAGACAAATAAAGCTTTCACTGCCTCCTCAGAAGCTTTGTCTCTCTACAGAAATGTGTTGTTCTTACATGTTGCTGTACAGACTTCTATTCTTGACTTGAGGAGGTGAGGGGAATACAGACCCTCCACATCCCAAGAGACTGATTATTAAGAAATCAGTAAGAGTATTGCTGAATTTCTATGTCTTTTTTTTTTCTTTATTTTTTCTTTTTTTTTTTTTTTTTTGCTTTGAGTTGCTTTACTGCTTTGCCATAAAATCTCCGAGGCTTTCTGGTCTACAGCTTACTGAATTTCTTACCACAAACTATCCCTTAAAAGCATGAAAATGTAAAACTGTTTGTGGTGGTTTAACACCAGCAGGAAATTCAACTCCAAATCAGCCACTCCCCTTCTCTCAGCCCCTTCCAGTAAGGGAGGGAACAAAAGTAAAAGCTATGGGTTGAGGTAACAATTTACTGAATGCAAAAAGCAATGGAATAAAAAAAATGCTCAATAACAACGACAATATTAAGACCAAAAGTATACAAAGAGAGGTGTTTTACCCACAAAAAGGTATTTACCACCAGGAACAAAAACAAGATCGAGCTCACATCCACACAGTGCTAAACTCTGTCCCCATCCCTGCAACCAGGACAGTGCTGGTTCAGAACAAGAATCCATCTGGACAAAGCTCCTGTGTCTAACAGGGGATGAGCAGACACAGAAAACAGAAAGAGCAGGGCAGACTTGCCTGGAGTATTCTCTGAGCCTTTGACTCTTTTCTGCTCAGGGTATTTCCTAAGCCTAACAGTGAATACCAACCCTCAGAAAATTTCTTTTCCTCAACCTTTCCTTTCCCAATTCTAACTGTAGGAGATGTGTCTGCATTACTTCTGTTGTCCTTAATCCATGATTAATGATGAGAATGTGATTAAGAAAGTGGTTTCCATGGATGTGCTTCTGGAGTTTTTCCACCCCCAGGAAGAATTTAACACAGTTTTGGCAGTCATGACTTCTGAACTGGGAACAAGGATAGGTTTTCCATTTCCAGGGGTCATTTCTTAAAGGTAGAATAATAAAAACATAGATCATAGAATCATAGAATCACAAAATATTTTGAGTTGGAAGGAACCTTAAAGATCCATCTAGTTCCAATCCCTTATCATGGTCAGGGACACCTTCCACTAGACCAGGTTGCTCAAAACCCCATTTAGCCTGACCTTGGCAACCTTTGATCTGTACTGGATGTAGGGCAGATCTTCTTACACTTGGAAAAACAAGATTTCAAGAACAGAGGTTTTTTCCTTCCTTTCCCTTCTCTGTAAGCACCAATAACAAGGGAGCCATAGCACACAATCAAGACATCTACCACCAGTGACTGGAAAAGTAATAATCTCTCTCTGCTCCCTCTGTAGAATCATATTTACATTTTGTAGAGATTGACTGATTTTTTTCCACTTAACTTTGAACATTAAAACATTCAGAATTTATTTTTTTTTAAAAGATCTTACACATTGGGATAAAACTGACCTTTCCAACTTTTTAAAGCTTTTAAGAGCTGTGACAATGTATGTCACATTTGTCAGAGAAAAAGATTTTCTAGTCAAGTGATCTTCTTACTGAAGATTTAAACCTGTGCATGTTTAAGTCTTTATTAAAATATTAAGAATTCTAACAAAAGAGACTGGATTTGTGTAAATAAGTATCCGAATTTGAATTCAAAAGCAAACTTTATTTTGGATTATCAATTAAATCTCTCCAAGGGAAATCTCAAACACAGCATAAGATTTGGTTTCCTCCCCTTCCACAGACTTCCCAGTTGCCCTGTCAGGTTTCATACTCTCAAGCACTCTCACATGGAAGGGCATGCAGCATATGGCTTCATTTAGAGTTTTAAAAATGCCAGTCTGGTTATCTGCAGTGAACACTGCATCATTGTACTTGTTTTCAATTAAAACAAACAAACAAACAAACAAACAAAGAACCAAACCAACCAACCAAACAAAACCCAACAAAACAAACACAAGAAAAAGTATTATTTTTATTTTTGGAGCTAATGAGGCCAAGAGGAGACAGAAGGTTAAGGGCTGTATGGTGCAGGTGTAGTTAGCTTGCTCTAAAGAGAAATAACCCTGAACAAATTGGACATAAAGCCATGCCACTTGTTCTCCTCGGAACTGGGGATCATTTTCTGTCTTCCATTTAATTTAGGAGCAAACAGTAAACAGAAGTTATTTCCAAGGTAAGGATGTCTGAATAAGTCACTAGAACAATCCGAAACCTGCTTTTGCCTGTGGATGACATAAGCAACTGGGTGCATTTTCATCAGCAAAAGATCCACGTGCTTGTCCAGAGCTGCCATCCTTGGATTAAGAACATTTATCCACAATGTTACCAACCTGTTGCAAGCAAATAAATTGACTTCAAGAACTTGCTGTTTGTCCGTATGGAATGATTTTAAGCAAGTGGTGTAGACAAAAACCCTGATTTTTGTGTCTTTATAGTGAAAGAAAAGGAATCTTAAACTACATTTGGCATTAAGTTGTTGTGTTTTTAGTATTATCACCATTACATTTGTCTTGGGTAAAAGAGACAGGTTTGTGGTTCTTGTTGTGATATGTTGGTATGAACTAAACATTTCATTGCAGCCATCCAAACTGTTTCCCCATGCTGGCAGAGGGCAATTTCTTTTGCTGGCAACTATATGGAAAAGACTTTCCAGAAGAGAGTGGGTCTGTAAATTACTTGGATTCCATCTTTTACTTTGGATTTTTATTTCTCATTGAGACATTTCCAACTCCCTGTTTTAACTCTGGCAACCTATCACACTGCCAGCCTGTAGTGGTTTTGGTTTTGGATATTTTTGACAGTGGCCATGTCATTGATGAAGTCTGGGTGTTTGGGGGAAGAAAAAAGTGACCAAAAATCTTTATTCATCTGTACACTCATGTTTATATTATAAAGCTACTACTTTGAAATACAGAGATGAGCCATATCCTGTAGATATGTTTTGGATTTGTAGATCTCAGTTTCTCCCATCATCCAAAATTATGCATGGGGACAGACTTTCCTTCTTTCCATTCACTTTTCTCTCTGCAACACTGAGGTTTTAAAACACTTCCAGCCTACTGGAGTGCAAGTTCAGAGACATTGTTACCTGCAGCAGGTTATATTTTGCATGCCAGAATTACAAAAATCCCCCTGATGCTTCAGTGGTCCAATGTTGAGGTGGATTCCATAGGGCTGCAGAAAGCCTCACACAGAAGATTTCAGCTCTCTAATGGTAAAGCAGCAGAAGGACCAGCTACATCAGCATGGTAGCTTGAGGGTAGCTCAAAGAGTGATTACTGCATTTAAAATTTGGTCAGAGCTGCAGAGCAACAGCAAGGCTGAGACGAGAGGGCAGCCCAAGTTTAGGGTGCTGATTACACACTGCACAGGAAGGAAGGCACAGAACTGCAGCTGTCACAGCGTCAGTCAGGAGCTCAGGAAATCCAGAGCTGATGAGTGGATGCAGCAGCATCTGCCTTAGAAATCAACAGGCTTCACTGGGAACTCAAATCTGAACTGACTAAAAATTGGGCAGCTCAGGTACTGCTGGGCAGTGATGTGCAGAGAGGTCAGAGCTCACACAGCCTTGCTGGGATCCTGGGAAAGCATCTGAGCAGCCAGACTGCAGTGTAGTGCCAGGACAACACTGCCAGCAGTAATGAGCTTAAAGCCAGGCTGGGAATGTCCTCCTGCTCTGAGGTTGCACTCCTTTGAGCTGCATTCACACATCCCCCAGATCCCTTGGTGCTGTCAAGTCTCTGTGCCTTGACAGAGCACAGGTTCCCCTTCATCTTGTTTGCTTCTCCTCTCCCTTAGCAACGTGCAGAAAGGCAGCTGGTGGGAGAGTTGTTTGTGCTGCTTGGCATCAGGTGAGAGCTCCTGCGTGCCACAGAGAATTACACACCTTTCAGCAGCTCCCTGAGCAGTGCCAAGTGGCAGGAAGGGAAAGAGGGATTCTGGCACATGGCTGCATGCACTGTCCTGTTGAAAAGCTTGAGCTGGAACAGCCACTGAACACAAGAGTGAGCAGGAGAAGCTCTCTGGGGTGTCAGGGATCATACAGTTATATGAGCTTGGGACAAAATTCTGGACAAGAGCCAGGCAGAAACTCCTATAGATAGCAAAAAAAAGTAGTTAAAGCAAAGATTTTTGGATTTTGATAAGAACCTTATGCAGTTTAGACATGATTTTCTCCATCCTGATCTCAGCAGCTGTCTACTCCCCCATTTCCAGCCTGCCTGGGTTTCTCCACCCAGCATTGCTCCATACCACTCCCTCTAAATCCCTCCCACCCTTCCTACTTCTCTCCTGTATTCTTTCTCTCAGCAAACATAGTTTTGGAGAGATCAGGAACAGGGAGCTACAAAAAAGAAAAAATAAATAAAATAGTAAAGGAGATGAAAAATGGTGAGTGGAAAATTACAGGGCAAATGAGCCTCTCAGGGAAACTTTCATTCTGAATGCCTGAAGAGGTGATAAGTTAAGTGGTATTTAGTTTCCTTATTCTAGGCATATTTTAAAATTCTTTTTGACAGTTCTCAAAAGACATATCATTGCTTTACATGAAACACAGTGGGGAGATTTTACCAAAATAATAATTTTTGCTCCCATCTTTTCTATCCTTAACTCCTACAGCAGTTGAGACTCTCTTACCAGCTATCTAGTAACTTAATTTACTGTAATTTAGTCCTGCCTTGCTTCTGATGGCTTAATTACTTTCTAATTATTTTGGCTGTGGGAGGAAGCCAGGTGAAGGCAGAAGAATGGGTTGTTATAAATTATTTGTAATCTAGTAAAGTTGCAGTTTCACTCCAGAATCAAGGCTGTCTCTTGCTCAGTATGACACATAGAGTGATAATCCCAACAGACAAGGGAGGAGGGAAAGTTGTATTATGAGTATCCCTGTTTGGACTGAAGAGGTGATTAAAGATCAATCAATTTATTGACTGTCAAAAAGCACGTTCCTTTCAAAAATAGTATTCCAGTCCTTCCTGCCAGCCCCCAACAGACTCATACTCTCTGTACTTCTATTTTATTATAAATAAGAGGTCTTGTGTTGCTGTTGATCTTATTTCATTCATGAGTAACAAGAACAACAAACAGATTGAGAAATCTCTCTACTGCAACATCAAAAGTTATCAGCCAGGAGTAGAAGTGTATTCTGAATTTTGAGTTCTTTTCCACACCCTGGTTTCAGTAGGTTTCCCATATAGGCCTTATTTTGTTTTCTTCTTTTTTTTCCCAAATATTATATATGAATCAGAGTTGCCTAATGTTAATCATATAGTTATGTTTGAATTTTCATAGGGAATCACACCCAGTCTGTTTCAGAGCAAGAATTTTCTTTCCAGGTTACTTTGACTCACACCAGTTACTCCCAAGACTTCCATGACAGTTTGCAGTTTGATTTCATTAGACAGTTCTTCCCTCCTCCTGTTCTCTCCATTATCTAAAATTCCCAAGCACAAAATCCTCCAGACTTCATAAAACAAGCTCTAAAACAATTGAATATTTTATCTTTCATAAGGCAAAATCAAGCAGTAGTATTTCATTTAGTAAAACATAACAATTAGCTTTAATGTTGTTCAGGATACAAAAATTTTCTGTCTTCATGGGTGTATGAACATGTGCATCTATATCTAGAAAGATATATGACATGTTTATATACATAGATATACAGAAGGCTTGAAAATACAAATGAATCTGTGATTTTTTTTTAGTCTGAAACAGCAAAAAAAAGTATAGTGTAGATTTTGTGCTAGATATTAGTTAGCAACTGCACACCCATAAACACAAACACTTTCTGACAAATAATGTAATATTGTGGTGCTTGGCTCATTCACATCCAAGAAGAAAAAAAATAAAGGAAAAAAAAATGTAAAGCTTCATGCATCAGGCTCCAGGCCAATGATACAGATTTCAAGGGAAAAAAATGAGCTGCAGGCCAAGCATTGCTGTGTTTGCCAATTTTGACATATTTGGTGACAGCATAATACATTTAGCCCTAATCTAACACGTAATCCCATTACAATTAAAATCATATTTTGCACAAGGTCACATTTAATTTTATTGACCACTGTGATGCTGGAAAAAGATTTATGAAGATGGCTCAAAAAGTCTCAAGTGCTAAAGCAGATGTAAAATGTTTCCCACTTGAAAGCCAGATTGGTAATTGTCCTTTTCTTCTGTGATTTCTGAAGAAATCTCTCTTTTTCTGACGTCTGTGATGTACCAGTCAGAAAATTCTCAGTGCCATTATCAGTAAGCTGAAGGTTTTTGAAATGTCAACTATAAAGTAAGGCTTAAGCGTGTTAAGGTTTTTTTTTCCCATAGGTAGCAGAATTTTGTAGATATTCCAACAGCTTCAGGACACCAACAGAAAATATTTTTTTCTCCTGCCTTCTGATGTGATTCCTTTGAATCCCTCACTAAACTGAGCGTGGATAAGAACTGGTTTTCTTTTTCCATCCTTAATAGAGACAGAGTGGATATGCTGTAGCTGGTTAGGACTGAGATGGAAATTGAGTGGGCCCTATGCTGGCTTTGTGCAAGACTGGTGTTTGGAAGCTGCAAACGTAATTGAAAAAGTTTGAATTCTCATTTAAGTACAGCACTTAAATCACTTCAGCTAAGTGTATAAGGCTTAAAATCAAAGCAGCAATGCTGAATGTCTTCTTTATGAAATATTAATGCTACATTCAGCTTTGAATTTCATTGGAATACCTTGTTCTGCCAGGGTCTGCTTCAACAAATGCAAATAACCAGATTACAATGAGTTTGGTCTCTTTTTCTATGTGTACATCCTCAGTAACAGAAGAGAAAGCAGAAAGTATTTAATTTTCTAACAACTATCTAACTTCTTTAATAAATTTGTAATCCAGTGATAGTGATTGTTAATATAAATTATTTCTTCGAGGGAGGGGAGGTTTTACCTTTCAATATAAATATATTAAAATGCAAAGTACTCTTTAATCAAATCTGTGTGACTTAAGGCAGTAAGAATGAATTTTATTTTGAGATGACATCACATAAATTTAGATATCTACATGTTTGTGTCTGTAGGCATTATGGATATTTTATACATATGTCTAATGAGTGTTTAAACTTTAAATGTATTCAGCAGAACTCTAAACAATTTGATCAGTAGATATTAAACATCTTATAAAACATTTCAGTTTATCTTAAGGTTGACAGAGAGTGTGGTTTAGACTGACTATTCAGTTTCTGTTGCCTGTGCCTTAATGTCTAACATCATTTTACTAAAGGCTGACATTCTGCTTGGCTTCCAGATCTGGGAAATGGGGAGGCCATCTGAACCAAAATTTGTGGAATTCATACCAAAGGATGAATTACCTTGCTAGTCACTGTTGTGTCACAATGGTTGAATGTTGAAAATTCCCCATTTTCTGGCCCTTAGGGTCAAGAGAAGGAATGGAAATAGCATAGCAAAAAAATCTTTAATTGATAAACTCGGTATAAGGCTGCGAGATTTTACTAAGGTAGTTACAATGATCAGCTGCTATTAAATAAATTTTAGCACAGTAATACATTTTTACATTTCTGAGTTTAAAGTGAACTAAAAAAAAAGGTGGAAATAATAAACAGACCAATACAGAATGTTCATACTTGGGAATTTTAATTTTTCAGAAAATAAATATACAAATTTTGTATGTCTTAGCTTCAAGACTTGATTTTGAGACTCTCAGCTTCAAAAGTGTTTTACTACTGAGACAAAGAACATGCAAATAAAATTATCTTCACAATTCCATTTATTCAGAGACTGAGTTTTAATGGAAGGAAACATGGAATGGATCCATCATATGACCCCACCTCCTTTACTGGTGGCCACAGCTACAAGCTGGCTCCAAAGCAAAGCCCATATAGATGGTCTAATGCCAATCATTGAAGGTGAGAGATGCTGGATGGTTGCAGGGGAGGTTTTGTTGCAATTCTGAAACTTGCTGGCAGGAAGACACTGTAAACAGAAATAATGAAGCATTTGGTACTGTTTAAAAGCAGAGAAAATTGGGAGATTGTGCTAAGACAATTAAGGGCACTGTCAAAGCACCAACAGTCCAGCATGCTACAGATGAAGTGACAACACAGGAATCACATGCAAGACAAAAACCATCACAGAAAGCTGGAATAATTACAGAGAGTTTGGACACAAGCTGCTACCTAAACTTTGTTTGGAGCTTCACTTAAATCTCCAGGGAAAATTGTCTTGTTTCAGAACTAAATTTCTTGGGATCAGCATTAAAGATTTATATTGCTCTGTGGAAATAACAGGCTTCTCTGGAGGACAATAAAAAATGCCCGAATTACATCTTCCCAAGAAACATTCCCAGAAGAATCTCTATTGACTAAACTGTGTAATCCTGCCATACAGAACAGCTCCTGGCAGTAAAAGGTCATAAGCTTTGTAGTGAGTTTGCAAGGCCTTAGGACCGAGGCTTATCAGCTTTGCTCTATCTGAACCTTTCCTGACCTGGTTGAAGCTTTGTTGTATTGATTTATCTGTGACAGCAATTTCTCTAATTAACCAGGTGTCTGTAATTAATTTGATTTACTTTTGTTTATCACGAGTCAGAGTTTTATACAGGTGACAATAACAAGCAGTTGTTCTGTACAGAATGAATAAGTTATTGTTAACACCATGATGAGAGGTAGAGCAGTCTTGTAAAACAGTGGAGGCCTTGAAAAGTGGAGACATGGATGGAGCTGGGGATCAAAGGAGGGGCCAAATATATAAAAGCATTTTACAAAACATTAAAAATTACCCCAGATGGATCCTGGAGAATAAGACATTAATGTCATATTAATCCCAGTGGAAGATTCTGGGTGCTGAGAACTATCCATAGCATGCCCATCAACATTGCCTAATATCTTAGGTATTAGTGCCTAGTATCTTTTAATCACCCATGAGGAACTGAATGGAGCATTTCAGACTTTTTTTCACTGGCATTGCCTTTGCTTTCCCTATTGAGCTCTATGAAAGTTCCAGGAAATGGTCAGCAGAGAGAGGACTAAAACAGCCCCAGTGTGAAAGATGTTCTTTGCCTGGCTTGGAAAAGGAGTAAAAAAACTTAGAGGGATTTACCTTAAGCGGATTCTTGAGGATATCATTAGCCATGGGGTACTGTGAAGATCTTGGCAGTCTTGCACATATGATTAAGTGAAAATTAGGAATCCAATTCATTCTACATTTAGACACTAACTGAGGTGTTAAAATCATGAGTATGACTGTTTCAAATTGTCTCACAGAGAGAGAAATCTGCTCCCAGATTGATCCAAGACCTAAACTATTTTCAAAGTTTACTCCTCTTTAAGCAATTCTGAGATAACCAACAAAGACAACTCCTTAAAATGCTAATTTTGGATGAAATTAATCCAGGTGTAAGGTTGACTGTCAAGTTAAGTTCTGGTAAATTAAGGCTATGAGGATGTCAGCAGTGCTCAGTATGGTGGATTACCTGCTAAAATCATTATAGAGGTTGAAGCTTCAGCATCATTTGCAAAATAAGTGAAAGTGCGACTTTCCAGGGCAAAACTCTTAATATGATTGGACTTCATGCATATTAAAGGCTGATACAAAGAAGTTGTCTTCAATTTGATAAGAATGTATCTATTTCAGAGTGATATTAACCAACATATCTGGCCATTCTGTACCCTGAGGTCAAGTTTTGTGATCTGTGCTTGTTCACATCCTACCTGTTCAGAGCAAAGATAAATCTTGCAGATGACCCAGGATGAGACTGAAATTTCTGACTGTCTTAGGGATACTGGGAAAAGGTTTTTAATGCATGCAAATGTATATCTAAGTCTTTTGTTTCTGTCTCTAACACCATCTCTTTACTAGTGTTGCAGTCATTATATTTTTGGGTAATATACTAATATTTAATTAATTTTCACCCCATTGAGCAACTAAACCAATAGAAGAAGAAACAAGGAAATAAGAACATGGGACTGTAACTCCCATTAGTCTTCAAATCTTTCATTAATCATTTCCTTCTGTTTCTAAAAGATGTCATATATGTATTCAAAAAGAGATTTATTGTAACTTGAATCACATAATCTGATTTTTTCATGACCTTATCACAGACAGTCTTACAATGGCTTTGGTTATGTGAACAGTGATCTATGGATGTATTCAGTGGTGCAGCTGGGATTTCCTAGACCAGTGATTAATGGTGGGTTCAGGCTGTCCACTGTACATCCTCTGCTGTGGCATAAACACTATATTCCCACATCCAGAAGTGTGTTGTAAATGTACAATCATAACATAACTTGGTGTCACAGCACTGACAGGAGTTTTTAGCTGTAATTAATTACTGTGTATTTTAACAGAGTTAAGGGGCAGTTAAAACAACAGGAACAGATTAGTGTAGGAACTCAAGGTAAAAGGCTCTGTGGGAATGGCTGCTCAAGCCAACAGCCACCAATCATGAGTGAAATTAATAACTTCTAATAAAATGCTCTTGAATTTAAAGAATTAATATTTGGATCTGAATAACATACACTTATCAGATGTTTGAGCTGCCTGAATTCTGTTCCACTGCAGACAAAAGTACTAACTCTTTCCTGCCTTTTTAACAGATTTTCTGTTTCTCCAAGACATAGTAGTGGGACATCCTCAGCTCCTCTGCTCAATCTGCTCCAGTGTCTTATCACTCCCATCACAACAAATTTCTTCCTCATGTTCAATCTAAACCTGCCATCTTTCAGTTTAAATCCATTGCCCCTTGTCTTGTCCCTGGAGTCCTTCGTGTTTCTCGGTCTTTCTTTCAAGTTTCTTTTATATATTAAAAGGTCACAATAAGGTCTTCCCATGACTTGTCCTAGCTGAACAATCCCAACTTTCTTGGCCTTTCTCCACAGGAGAAGTGTTCCAGTCCCCTGCTCATTGTCATTCTCCTCCTCTGGAGCAATTTGGACAATGACCATGTCTTTCTTGCACTGGGGTCTCCTGACCTCTTATTCATTGGGATGGAGGTCTTTTGATTTTGGAGGATGTGATACTTGAATATTAACCACCTTTTCTAGGCCCCTCTTTACTCCAGGGCTTTAACCCATTTGAGCAGATCTCCTTGTCTTCAGGATCCTGAACTCCACCAACTCGTGGCCACTGCAGCCAAGGCTGCCTTTGATCTTCACACCTCTGATGAGCCCCTGCATGTCAGTGAATGTGAGTTTACCATGATCTTTAATGTTAATGTTAGCCCCCAAACGTCTAAACATTTAAATTCAAAGGCAATTTTTCAATTTCTTCTTGATTTCTGATCAAAATGTTTAACAGCATCTGTCCTAGTGTCAGTCCCTGTAAAAGTCCTCACTTAGTCATAAATATTTTTGGAATGTTGACTTTCTGTCACCCTACTTTTTGCAGTGTTCCATGTTTTTACTTTTGTAGTAGAAGTTCCCATGCATTTTCTATAAACATAGTCCTTGCTTTCCTAACTGGCCAAGATTGTTTTGAACTTTCAGATTGTTTTTCATTCCTTTCTCCTAAGGTGGAGAAAGATGATTGACCATGTCTTTTATCCTGTGAAATTATAGAGGTGGTAACCTCTTGCACCAATCCATGATTGTCTTAAGATATACAAATAAGAGAATAAAGAAGGGCAAGCCCCCTTTTGGGGGTCCTGCCTGGTGGTCTGAACTGCTGCTCTGAAGCCTCCGTGTTTCTTTCGTGTCTGGCAGTGCAACAGACTTTCTATTTTTTAATAAAACTAACTTCTACATTTAATATTGGGGAGGGTTTTATTCTACTATTTTTAAGTTTTCCTGCTATTATTTTTTCACTTTTGAATAATTTCCTTGCACTCCCAGAATTCAGTGCTACAGTAGTCCAAGAGGTCTGATCTGCAGATTGATTTTTATATTTTCTATCACACTGATGGAACAAGGATAATTAGAATATAAAAGAATATCTTGCAGCTACCCAAACCCCCCCCCCCCCTCTGATTCAATGAATATTTCCTGCATGCCATTGATTTATACTGGAGGAACAGCTCACAGAGTGTGCATTTTATTATACAAAAAAGGAAATAATTAAATAATATTTCACCTCATTTCACACAGCAGGTTAAAGCACATAGAACTAAAAGAGTAATGCAAGAGCTTGAGAAACACTGATTCTTAAACTGTGAGCAATTAAAAGCACTACAAACTTCTGCTAATCTAGATCTCATTCGGGGTCACAGGGTCTTGCTCCAAATATTATAGTACAGTTAAATGTAGCTGAGAGGCTATTTAATCCTTGCAGAGAGATATCATAAAAATTATAATAGAAACCACATGAAAATGTGAGCTTAAGCAGGAAATTATGATCTGGGAAATTTATAGAATGGATGAAAAGAAAGTTCATGTTCCCTTTACTTTTTCACTAGCACTAACGACACAACTACTTTAGAGTAAAGATGTAGTAAGAAATACAGGGATAAGAAGTAACTTTGTTCTATGTATGACTTGGAGCAATTCCAGGTTTCACCATACCATTGCTGATTCTGATTAGATTGGACCCATTTCTTTGCAGTGGTAAACTCTGATTATTAATTTCTCTTTAAAAAAGAAGGAAAAGAAACGAAAGTTATGTGCTTCCTTCTATTTAATTTTATGTCATCCCCTGTAGTGAGATCATGCTTTTAAAATGATTTTATGACAACATTTTATTGGTAACTGCCTGTTACAATAATTATTTGGCTGATAAACAGACTTATTCTGCTACCCTACATTGATGCAGAACAGACTACAGATGGAAAGAAACATAGAAGTTAGGAAAGGAAGTTTCTCATAATCATGGATTTTACAAGTTTGTGTCAGAATTTTCAGTAGCAGCCTTAACATCACCAAACTGGTCTCTGTTCTTTTATATGTATTGTTGGAAATGAGTGCTGAGATGAAAATATGAGTAAGCAGTGAGCGAACACCAATATCACTCAAGTAACAGTGCCTTAGTACAGCTCAGTTCTCCTGAAAATTGGATGTAATTCCTCATGCAGAGTCAACACTGAGCAGGAAAGGTTGTTCTGAGGATAAAAAAAAATCTTTTTTTTTTTT
>VZTZ01048406.1:219561-235910 GCA_013400955.1 Drymodes brunneopygia
TTTTTTTTTTTATATGGGGCCGTGAACAACTTGATCTAGTGAGTGCCATCCCTGCACATGTGAGGGTGTTTGGAGCTAGATAATCTTTAAGGTTCCTTCCAACTCAAGCCATTCTGTGATTCTGTGACAGATGAAGGCTGGAGAGTGTCTTTGCAGAGGTGTACAGGCTATAGGAAAGCTCTTTCCACTCAGAGGGTGACACAGCTCAGAAGTCCTGTGTGCACTTTGCTGCTGCTTCCTCCCCAATGCCATTTGGGGCAATTCAGAGTTCAGACCACAAGAAAAATTGTTGCAGTTGACTGAGCCAAGAGAAATCAATTAAATTAATAATGGGAAAATTCTGAAAAAATGTTGTGCTTCGCCTAGCTTTAAATGGGTCTGTTTTCCACAATTCATCACATTTTCTGCTGTATCCAAGCTGATAACTTCATAGTTGTTGGGGTTTGGGGTTCTTTTTGGTTGGTTGTTTTTCTGTGGAGTGGGTGTTTAGTTTCTCTGCTTGCTTTTGGTTAACATAGACCTTAATAAATACCATGTTTTTCAAATAAATCTATCAATATTTTGGAAAACGCAAAATACTTCATACAGCTTCCATTTTTCATGTAATTATGTAATTGTTAAAACCTCCTTAAAGCTGCACCAAAAAATGTGGTGAAAAAAGGAAAATTACTGCCATTATTATTCATAAAAAATTCTCAATTTTTGAAAAAGACCATCTTTTCTAACAAAATTTTTCTTGCATGCAAATTGATGTCTGTTTTTTCAGTCACTGTGGTATAATTATTTAATGCCCACTTCATGTATTATAAATGACAAATTACATTAAGCATAACAGGAAAAAAAATATAAACAGTTATCTAAGTATTCTTTTGCTTTAGAAGAAGACATTGCCATTTCATCTAAATGAATTTTCTTTCCATTTGTCAAGCTTTAGTAGATTATTTTTTGCAATGTTGTTCTAAAAGAAAACAAAAATAATTGTGCTATCAGGTTTCCTGTTAATTAAGTAACCAAAGATTTACTGTCATAACAGTTTTCTCATGTTGAAATTTTTAACTTAACAGCTTACATTATTGCAGTCTGATCTATATAAACACATCCTTGTCTTATCTCCATCTGTGACTAGGAGGTTTTATTTCTGTTATTGCAAGTTGTTATTTTTCTCTATTCCTCAAATCAGGTAAGAATAACTTGTTTGTTTCTTTTCTGTTGACACCCTCTTACACTCAATTTCCTTTTCAATCCAAATGATGCATATTCCCAGTCTGCTTCTTTCACACTCTCAGAATCTGTCAGTTGTGATTATTGAAAATAAAATTAATTACTTTCCAGTGTTTTGAAATGGACAGATTCTTAGTTCTACCTTGCTTAAAAAGAAGGAAACTTGAATAACACCAAACATGCCACCCTACATAGAAATGATCAGATAGAATGCAATTCTGTTTGCAGGGTACATTGACACCTTGGTTTTGTTTAAATTCTGATTGAAGTTTGGATATGATGTGGTCCTTTTGGACTTTACTATGATTTTACTAGAACTGATAGAATTTATTCAAACTGAAACTGAGGGGGTTTTTTTGGGTTTTTTTTGTGTTTTTGTTTGGGTTTTTTGTTTGTTTTTTTGGGGTTTTTTTCCCCATAAAATGATTAGATGAACAAAAGTGGGTTATTAATTTTTCCTCCTTACTGCCTTTCTCCCTTTCTCTTTTTGATGTCCCCCCCAGTCCTGCTACTATGAACAGTTACTGGGCTGCTATGTGAAGTGTACCTGAGAGCTAACCTGGGCTAACCATGTGTGTTATGGGGTAAAAGGACTGTTAATGAAACAGATCACAAACATTCCCACTGGCAGTAGTGGGGACGGAGGGAATGAGAGTATCTAGTGGGAATGAACAGTGACCCTGGGACATTTTTTGGACAGAGAAAAAGAACCTTCTATAAACTGTTGAAAACTGATACACTGACTGTGCTCTCCAGGCCACAGTGGGCATTGGTCTTGACAAGGAGGTGTTGGATGTTACTGCAGATTTTTCAAATTTTTCCTATTGTTCCATGAGAGACGATGAATTCTCCAGGGTCTGAGCTGTCATTTCTGTTCAAGGCTGAGCAGCAGGCTGCCAATCTTTCTTACTACATACTGAGGGAGGTTCTGACTAAGATTACTTCACAAGTTTTGAAAATTCCATCAAAGTATTTGCCTATGTTTTGGGTTTTTTTGTTTTTGCTGTTTTTGTGGTTCATGTGGCTGTCGCTAAAAAGCTGGGTTTATATATTCGCATCTTGTAGCTGAAAGCAGAGTATATCCTGCAGGCAAATGAAGTAAAAGGCTTTCCTAATGCTGCAAAGAGTCAGAATCCACAACCTGGAAATGGGAACTATCCTAGTGGTTTATCCCAGGTGTTAGGGATAATGATATTTCCCATTAATTTGGCTCATCAGAGTAAAGAAGGAAGGTTAAAGGTAGGGTTTACTGCGAACCTGGTGCGCACTTCCCGAGATGGAAGTCGGTTTGAGTCTAAAGATATTAAAATTTAGAAGACCAATTCAACAGCTGTGCATTTGTATATTGATTAGAATGGAGACAATAACCAACCAAATGTATGCAGCATATGCTACCAACCCTAAGCAAAGCTCCAGTGAGGCAGAAGTTCAAATGGGCAACCTCAGCATAATATCTGAGACAGTGATATTTATACCAACTTGTTTACGACTTGCAGAGCTACAGAATTACCCAATCTCCATCTGCTGATCTCGGAAGCAGACAAGCAGAAATAGCAGAATACCAGACATGCAAACCATTTCTGCTGGCATCTGTGTGCCATTCATGAAAAAGGAAGTACAGAAGACATGTGCACATATCCTGGTGATGATACAGAGAAAAGAGACACCAAAATAAGCCTGGATATCTCATCTTAAAATTAGACTAAAAATATGCCAAAGTCTCTAACTGGGCCCTTAATATAATTGTCCAAACATTGCATTTCACCACAGCTATGGACAGAATTGTAAAAGACTAATAAGCAGAAGAAACAAAAACATGTAAAATATTAAATATCAGAAGAGGAAGAAAGGCTGTACGGGGAGATACAACTTGTCCAACTACATAGCTGAAGTATTTAAAGCAAGTCAATACAATATTGGAAAAAAAAAAAGGTGTTTCTGATCTTGGTTTTCTAATTGAAATTCCACTTCTAAAAATTAGGGAATGTTTTCCTAGTTGCATGCAAGTAATTAAGAGAGATCTGCATTTCCCTTGTATGTGGTCTCTTTGCAATTTGCTGTCAGAGTGATGGGACATTACCTGGATACAAATGTAATCGACAATGATTGTAAAATAGATTCCAGGCTATCAGCACTATTTTCATGGATGTGTAGTGCTGCATCATGATCTTAGCACTTTCTTCTTGTTCCAGTTCAGAAAAGTTTAATTACTGAAGCATTTTCATTGTTTAAATTTAACTCAAGTCAAGAACACAAAATTAATCATAAATTACAGCTGACCTTTGCTTCATGTATAGCATTCAAGACCAGACAGTAATTTAGAGACTAAATAATCCCTTGTTTGGAAAGAAAGTAGACTCCCAGGTTCAGCATTTGAATATATAAAACAATTTATTCTGAGACTATGTCATGTCTTTCAACAGATGAGATGCATCTCTCTCATCAAATGAGATGAAATGTACACCAGTAAAATAATCTATAAGCATGTTAATAATAATAAACTGACAACAAAAAAAAGCTATTATAAAACCTTTCATCCATGAAGAATTATATATTATAATTCTACTCACAAGTTGTATTAATTAAAAGGGTTTTAACCTGGACAAAATAAGGAAAGACAGACAGCAACCTTTAAAATGAAGCAAGAAAAATTTTGACATCTACCAGAGTTTCTTCTGAGGTCTGAAAGAGAACTTATGGAATTATCATATTTATGCCCACCCAGTTACTATACTTAACTCTCCACATAGTTAACTTTTGCAAGAAACTGGATATTGGGGGAAATGAGCCTTTGCTCTGACTCAAGTACTGGCCATCCTTATTTTAGGAAGATCTAATCATTGTTGAAGGAGAAGGAATCTCTCTCTTTTCTTTACATACAGGTCCTTTTGGATAAACTCTGAAAGAAAAGAGATCTTATACCTCCAAAATGGGTAGTAGTAAGTGGTTAAGCTTAAAGCCTCTGCTGCAAGCAGCTTTACATTCATTTCCTGCTAAAATCTGAAGGCATGGGAATTTCTTTGCTGCACCAAACTGCACGGATTTCCACAGCCATTAAAACAGAGATCCTCCAGGAAATGACTTCAGTTTTAATAGGATGGAGCAGCTGAGTATACAAAACACACCTCAGTTTGAGTAGGTTTCAAAAACAAGGGGTAGGACTCATCAGTCTCACCTGACTTTCAGCACAGCCACCTACCATTTGAACTGGTTATTTGTGCTTCCATTATCATCAGCAGAGATCTGATCAATTCAGTTAATGGAGTTTAGGATGCAATTCCTCTGAACAAATGTAGGCATCTGTTTAGGATAAGATGAATCACACTCTAAATTCCATTGTCTCTAATACTAGATCTTCCCTGGCAGTAAAGGGAATTAAAAGTGACTTGCTGAAATGCACATTAGCACCCACATTTAGTCAGATGAATCCTGCCATAAGGAATGCCACCTGAAGAGCTGAGTATTACAAATGTTCCAATAATTTGTCTAACCCAGCCTGACAGGACTGAGCAGGTCACCAAACAACAACTCTGTTTCCATCTCATAATGATAAAGAGGACTTTACCCTGACTTATTTTCTCTGCAGTGTGGTGGAAGAAGAGATGACACTTGACTAGTAAATTGGGAGAAATTATGCTACATAACTATCTACAAACATAATGGTCATGTGAAAATCTGAGGTCAGGCTCTCTCAAAGAAGTCATACATTTTGTTCTGACTTCTCCAGGGGGATATTTTCACCTTTGGAACAGGGCTAAATAACTTTCAAAGGTTTTACCACATATATGTAGCTGTCTTTAGAAAATCAGGCCAGCATGATTTTCATCAGGCCAACTTGCATTATAGTGTCCGTGGCCATTGCATAAACAGGCTGAAAGAGTTTCTGGGAAATTATATAATGCAGGGAACTCTGAGATGGACTGATCCAGGAATCTGAAGTAACACATCATGTCTGACAAGCTGAGAGTCAAGCTCTTAGCCCAAATACTTAAGCACCTTGTGACACACAGTGTGGCAGATTTAAGCTATATTTGTGCTCCCATGACATTTGCACTGATCCATACCCAATATCCCTTGAGGGCTGTGTAAATTGCACTGCCTGATAAACTGGTAACAACTCACAGTTCAGCTGAGCATGCTGAAAAGCCTTGTACATATTCCCTTTAGGCCATTCAGTCTTATTGGACATGAATACCAGCAGAGTAATTTCATCTCTGTTTTCATCTCTCTTTCTTCCCCCTCCACCTCTTTTTTCCCCTTAATTCATGAGGTAGTAAGAGAAATTGGAAAACACTATTCTTTCAGCTGCCATGTTCACCCTCCTTTAATATGTCTATATTTTGAATACTAGAAAGACTATGGAAGTGAATACCAACGACTGCTATGTTCATTAATGTTGAAATAAAAAAAAAAATTAAAAAAGCAGCTGAGGCATGGCTGGATGTACAGGGATATAAATATCACTCAGCATTTAGTCAGAGCTCATGTTGTCTGGTGTAAAAATCCAATAAACCTCCTCTTTAATGGCAAGTTATTTACAGTGTTTTTCCTCCCTTAGGGGATACATTTACAAGCTCGATGCCAATAATTCTAGGCAGGAAACATTGTGATTACATCTGAAAATAGTGTTCAGCAACAGACGAATTAGCTGTCCCCTTTGCTGGCAGATAACTTTATTTGTGTTCACAGCTATTGTTTTAGTTAAAAAAGTAATTTTTAACAGTTTATCAGAGATTAGAAGTACCAAGTATCATAGATACATGGAATAACTGTGGCTGAAAAGGATACCTGGATATTGTGTGGTTCAACCTGCATCTCAAAGCTGGTCTAGTTTCAAAGTTAGTTCCACAGGCATCCAAATATTAGAGCTTCAGGGGTTCCAAAAATCTGTCAAAGGCTTGTAACTGTCACTAGGTCAATTTCTAGTTTTGAGACTTATTTGTATAAAATTCTTTTGTGTTTGGAATCCAGTCAGCTTTCATTAAAGAATGAGGACAACTGACTGCAGAGGGCTCTGCTGCTGCAAGGTGTGGAACAACTTACACATCTGGCTTAGTCTTCCAATGATTTTGAGCTTACAGATTTGTTTCTGGAATGCATTTTCTGATTTGTACTCAGCAAAAAGGAAGTATTATATGGCAAATCCTAAAGAAGAACCTGTAAGTAAGAGAATGGAATACAGACTGAATATTGGTTGGAGTCCTAAGGGAAATTTCCTCTGTTGAATTTGGGTTTGAAATTATTCTTAGCATGCAAAGCTTAAGGGTGAGATAATGATGCCTAAGGTGTCTCTCAAAAAAAACCCAAATGTTTTATATTATTCACAGTCCTAATGAGAAATGCACAACGAGGCAGTCTGAGAATCATTGGAGACCTGCTACATGACTATAGCTGCTTTCATTATCCTTATACCCAGTTTCCAGCTGTGCCACAGGTGCACCTGGAAATAAACCTAGTATGAAGGCACATGATGAGTATTTTGAGCTGATATACAAGAGCAGAATGCAAATGCTCTGATGCTGAGTAGTCATTCCCAAAATGCAGGTTAGGTTGTGATTGAGGTTAATATCAGAGTAATAGATATGAGGGTGCATTTTTGTTTTTAATATGGGAAGGTTTAGGGAGTGGGGGAAGCTTTTGTGAGGAGAGATCAGGGGCTCATGCTATATTGGACACAGCCGGTTCCAGCTGACTCCTAAATGACCCCACCACTGGACAAAGGCTGCTTCTTCAGCAAAGCTGGTGATGTCTCTGTGAAAACACATTTAAAAAAGGAATTAAAAACACTGCAGCAGCTGTGAGAGAGGAGTGAGAAAAGATGTGAATGAAAAAAACCCTGCCTTTACATCTTTTCTTCTGCTGTCCTGTTGAGGAGGAGGAGGAGTGAGAAAGTGTCCAGGTGAGCATCCAGAAGCCAGTCAAGGTCAAACCTGCCACAGGGAATCTGAAATAAGCTTCAAGAATGAAAAAATGACCAGTGGCATAGATTAACATGAAGCTGTTTCTGCTGATTTTCTTCAGAATCAGCCCCTTACTCACCTTCAAAATAATATAACAAATGTCATGAAACCACAGTGCTTTTGAAATCTCCATCACCAGTTCTGTCACCTCAGCTGGTGCAGGGCAGTGGGATTTTAAAGGTTAGCATACATTGCTATTGGATATTATCTCCATCGTTTAGGAATAGGAAATAGTGACATGAAGGATTAAAACTCATTTTGATATATAGTAAAGAAAATTAATAAAAAAGCACCACTGAAATTCAGACCTTTTAAATGTGTTTGGGATAAATTGAAAGAATAGCACATGATACACTTGAGTGAAAATAGGTTTTTTTACCTCACATTTTCCCTTTCATGGAAGTTAGGAACACCGAAGAAATCTACACTTTCTAGAAGTGACTATTTTTCTTTTCATTCACAAAGTAGCATGTAAAATTCTTGCTTAATTCCTTTTTTTAAGTCTTTGTTCCTCTTTTATTCTTAGTTCCTCATGCTTATGGTGATGGTATATCTGCCAGAAAGAATAAAAGAGATTATCTAGAAATGTGAGGGAATCACCTACAAGAATGTAAAGGAAATACTTGTTTTGTATGATTACAAAACACAATATCTCAAACCCCTTACTCACCTAAGAATACTTTATTCACAGGATTAATCTTCCTGAATTACACAGTGTCACAGCATGAGCAAAGAAGACATAGCGGAGGAACTTTTGTAGGATTGGGCCCTCAAGTGACCCTCAGTGGTGATTGGTTTCTCCTTTGGCAGTAAACTTTTGTGAAAACAAATTGCCCAATCTACAATTTGTCCCCGTAGAGTTCCACTGTTTACGGATCATTTACAACACTCTTGTGAGCACCTTGCTAAAAGTACTTTGAAATATCAAAATGGACATTATTTGTGTAATAAGGTTTGGGGGTTTAATAGCTTCATTCACACATGAGGAATCACAGGCTTTCCTGATAGGCATCTATAAAACAAAATGGTTTGCAACCTCTGCTTGAGGGGAGAAAACCTTTGTGTTACTGCTCTGGACTAAGATTAAATAGGCCTTATGTCTAAGTTTTTTTGTAGTGAGAAAAAGCATCAGATTTTTAGTACAGTGCTTTTGTTAGGCTGATGACTGAAGTGGAAAATAATCCATGCTGCTGTCAGAAAGAAGAAAGGGATTGGGAGAGAAGTTTAAAGCACAAGGAAACCAAATTCCTGACAGAATGTCCTTAGGTCTGATTTCCAGTTTTACTAATGTCCTTGAAGTTGAAGGTGGGTGACCAGGAGAATTTTCAAAAATTCTTCTTTTTCCATCTTCTTGGCAGTCAAAGAAATTCTATTCTTAAACTATTTGTGGCACCAATTGCATTCATCAAGATGAGATGAGCAAAACTACCTCTTTCAGATACAGAAGCCATTTATTGTCTATCTGATAAATCCCTTCACTGTGTCTTTTCTACTTAATTAAATAGCTTGAAGGAACATGGATGGGTTCTGAAGCTTCATTCTACCTACAGTGAAATTCTGATTAACTTTGGCATGATTTTAATCTGGGACAGCTTTAGGACAGCCTCATTTTAGGCCTTCATGCAAGCTTGAGATCATTCCCAACAGGCATTTTGTATATGGCTGCTCTGATCTGGAGGCTAGGAGAGTTTTACAGGAAAAACAGAGGCCATTCTGTTACATTCAAATTTACTGCCAGAAGGAAATTCTGATCAAATTTATTTTAAATAATTGATGGCTTGCTGCCCCAGTTTACCATATAAACTCTTAATACTGGCCCTTGCTACAATACCTTAAGAGACTTTTTGGCCTGATTCACTTTTTCACCCTGAACTATCTATTGTAATTTCAGATGTTTTAGAGTATCATGTGTGGCTGCCACTTTCCAGAAGGACCTAAATTCTGTATTATTTTTGACAGTTCAGTGTGAAGGTTTCTGGCAGCTTTAGACAACCCAGGTGGTGACAGAGCTCTTTGCATAGAAAACTGAATTCCAGTTCTGGCGAAAATGCATTCACTTAACTAACTATGATGGACATGTACTGCTTGACTTACACCTTAAACAGCTCTGATTTTCTCTGGTTTATTTTCCCTTAACTCATGTGTCACTGCAGAATGCCATAGGTCCAATGACAGGTCCCTATCTCCTTAGTTCTCAAACATATATGAGATTTCACATGGCTTTATATGCCAATATTTAGGCAACAACCCATGTTTATGTGTTTGTGTAATAGGTATTTTGATCAGAAGCTGAATTCTACCCAGTGTGACTGTTAATCCGAGAGCTTGTCCTGAAAGAGACACTAAAAAATCATTGCAGTGAACAAATGTGACTGTGTCCGTACTAATAAATTAAAAATGGCCAGGCCAATGGCTTGGGTCAATTTTCACTTTATTGAGTAATGCCTGAGGGCAGTCAGGATTTAGATAAGATCAGGGACTGCTGTAATTAGGCACTTAGAACCTTACTATTTTGAGTAAAAGGACTGGTTTATGTTGTGGACAAGAAAGCTGTCCCAGCCTGACCTCTGTTTCCTGTAACCCTGCTCAGGTGATGAACCCTAGTGACATTTGTAATCTCTTTGTCTGGTCACTCAAATTGGATTCAAGGGAAGCAGATAACAACATAATAGCCAAGGGCTAATTTAAGCAATGCATCTGCTTAACCAATAGTGCTGGTCAAGGTTTGACACAAGCCAGGCTCACAGGAATCTAACATCCATAGTCAGCATACAAATATAACTGGATCAATCATCTTACTCCAGAAATAGTGGACAGAAATAGTATGGCAATGAGCTGCATGCCAGGATCTCCCCTTGAGCAGTGACACCTCTCAAGGTTGCTCCTTGAGGCCAAGAGAGTCTTTATTACGTTAAACACTCAGGGAACTGGGAAACTTTGAAATCGAAGTGATATAAAGGATTGATTGCAGAGATATAATCCTTCAGGCATAACCCAATGACCAAGTCTGGGACTAGGTCTGCATCACGGATTAAGTCAGCCACACCTAAATTCCCCACTGAGAAGGAATTCAGAATGCAGGAGTCAATGAAAAGCTCTCTCTGACCTGATCCTCTATGCAATAAACACTCAAAAATGCCTTGCCATTGAATATTGTTAAATCACTGTCACATTTACCATCAACTTTGTAAAATCACTTGTTTATATCAATAAATGTGTTACTTCTGTCTTATGAGCGTGTGTGCTTTCACTCTCAACAAAGCTGCTGTGCTAAATGATCTCAGTGCCAGAGAATGTACCTTATTCTGCTTTATTTACAAGTTTGGGTGTTTTCTCTGTGTACAGTTAAGCTGCAGTTTTGTGTCACAGTGAAAGTGATGTCACACCTTGGTCTCTCTCTGCCACAGGATGGTCTCATTGCCTTTCTCTTCAGGCCCTGAATAACTTTCATTTTCATCTCCTACTTCACACCAGTGCTGGGGATTGTTTGATCTCTCAGAGAAGCAGCTCAGAGAACGCTGTACATTTTTCTACTGTACTTATGTTATCGGTCACCTGAGGGTTTCATGCCCACAGAGATCACACTTATGCAAGTGTTTTCACAAAGGAAGCAACCCATGGGTGCATCAAGCCACAGAAGGGAAAGGGAAAAGAGCCTGACTAGAAGACATTAAATCAGTATTTCCTTAATCCATGCTGTCACAGTTCTGCCTGTGGGTGCAGATACCCTACAAATCTGTGCTAATTTAAAAATGGTAGTGCAGCAGTGAAGTGACTGAAGTGATGTCCCCTTCTTCTGCTTCAGCAGTTGGAGATTTCAGTGATGTGTTTTAGCCTCTCCATAGGGTGACCCAGACCAAGGGTCTGCTGGTAACTAACTCTGCCTGGTGGGTTAACCTTGGCCCCCTTCCCTGGACACTCTTTCCCTTCCCCTTCTCACTAGGAGAGGAGAAAAGAGGGTGGAACAGCTCAAGGACTGAGGTAAAGACAGGGAAATTACTCACCAGTTACCACCACAGCAAAACAGACCTGGCTTGGGGAACAGTAGCTTAATTTATTGTCAGTTAAAATAGATTCAGGTAGTGAGAAATAAGAGACTAAAACACATCCTTCCCACCACAACTCGTCCCCAGTCCTCTCTTCTTTCCTTCGCTCCTGACTCCTCTTCCCTGGGCTGCAGGGATGTCTCTGCTCCAGTGGGATCTCTCCAGGCCTGCCCTTCTCTCTTCTGCCCTCCTCCTTAGGCCCCTCTTGGGGTCCCTCTGCTGCTGCTCCCTCTGTGGCTCCCTCTTCCTCTGCTGCTGTTGCCTGTAGCCCTTTCTGGAATCCGTTTCCTCTGGCTCCCCCAGCTTGGCTTGTCTGTGCCCTGTGTGGGTCACTGGAGCTGGCTGGGACCTTCTGTGTCCAGCACCCAATGGATTTTTGGGGCTCCAAAAACACCTCACATGGTCACAGACTACCCTGGAACCAACAGGCAGGAGCAATGGCCCCGTTGCCACCTGAGTTGGTTAATTCAGGGGGATGTTACAACAGGAGATACTTTCCCATTGAATATTTGGTGCTGCCATTTTGTTACAGATTCCACATCACAGGGAGCTGCCATTTTATGAAGTGTCATAGCGTATGTGTTTTTTGTCTGTGTTTCCATACTGCCTTTGCATTGCCTGACAGTGACACCTTCCAACAGAACAGGTCGTTCAAAGCCCCACAAGGGCTCAAGGCCAAAAAACTGGTCTTGAATATTTCCAGGATTGGGGCAACCACACTTTCTCTGGGCAGCCTTTTCCAGTGCATCACCACCTTCTCCACAAAGAATATCTCCCTAGTATCTACTATAAACCTCTTTCAGTTTAAAGCCATTTCTCCTTGTCCTATCACTCCTTGCCCTTGTCCAGATTTCCTCTCCTGCTTTCCTGGATGGGCCATCTTTAGGTACTGGAAGGTGTTAAAAGATCTTCCCAAACCCTTCTCTTCTCCAGGCTGAACAGCCCCAACTCTCCCAGCCTGTCTTGATAGAAGTGCTCCAGCCTTCTCTCTGATCATTTTAATGGTCCTCCTCTGGACTCATTTCAACAGGTCCATTAGCTTCTAATGTTGGGGACCCCCAAACTGAGCACAATAATCCAGGTGGGATCTCACCAGAGCAGAGCAAAGGGGCAGAATCACCCCCTCGACCTGCTGCCCATGTTGCCTTTGAAGCAGCCCAGGATACAGTTGGTTTTCTGGACTGTGAAGTGATGTGAGTTCACATTGTTGAGTCATGACAAGCCTCTGTGTATTCTCTTCAGGCTCCTCTCTTTGCTTTTACCCTCCGTAGGCTTCCTTTTTGTGTTCGAGTTTTGTTTTATGATTCCACTTTTGAATAATGTTCTAAATACTTTTTCAATGAGTTGTCACAATACTCTTTCACCAAATGTCCTGCTACATGTGTATCAAGGGCTACAATGTTGTTTAAGTATGACTTTATAGTTTATAATGGATATTTCAGTTCAATCTTTTTAAAATGCCTTTATCCATATTCTATATTCATCATTTATGATTGGGAAAGGCAGCTAATTCTCTCCTGAGATTAGCAGCATAATGATCAGTGCTAGATGAAGTTCAGTTCCACAAATCCCTGTTATGATGTTGAAAAGAAAATGGAGCTGTGCAAGAATCAGGCAGGCATATTTAATGAACCCATACTAACAAAAAGAACCTTGTTTTCTGCACGTGGTTACCTCACAGACCATATTTCTTACAATATCTGACATTGAAATAGAACTTCAAAAAAGCACACTATGTCTGTATATTAAGTCTTACATTCTGTTAGGAACAGCTGGAGAAAAAAAATGCCGTAAGTGGAAGAAATTATTCAACTACTTTATCATCAGATGATTAAGATAACTTGGCAATTTGTTTTAGAACCATTAGAATAATCATGAAAATCTGCTGATAAAAATGGAAAAATGTAAACCCTACAAAGCAGACTAAGTCACTAAAGAGCAGCCTCTTCAGGCTATTTTCCTGGTTAAGATTACTGTCTTCCACAGTAGCCCTCATACCACATCCAGTTTCAAATACTGTGGTTCACGCAAAAGGAAAATACATAAAATAAGTAAATAATTAAATTATGTTCTGTGTGGTTTTGCATTTCCCTAATACATATCCAGTATCGTTACAGCCTATAAGAAATCTCAAAACCAAAGATATTTGCTAGACCAGCAAGAAAATTCCATTTTACTGAGTTGTTACATCTGAATAGAATCCTGTAAATCAGCTAAATAGGTAAAGGGAAATATTGTCCCAAGGCAGACACAGAAATGTGACAAAGAGAATGCAAAGCTAGTGTTTCCATCATGTCTTTAGTTCTGGTCCTGTTTTCTGTCAGTCATAATTCCTTGTTCATTGAGAAAGGAATTAGCACACAATTACTTACTGTAGGTCATAAAATTCTACTAGGAGAAAAAACCCACTTCATATAAAATGATGTATCAGTTGAAATATCATGTAGGCAGTCCAAACTGCTGAAGAGTCTAACTTTATTTACCTATGGTGTACAGCTCCTGAAATCAACAGAATGACACTGATGAATAATCTATAATTGTTTGAGCAAAACACAAAAAGCTGGTTTGAGACCCTGGGTTCATCATAAATGATCAGGCCAAAATCTCTTCAAATAAATCTTACCTTTGCATGCAATGTCAAGATAAAAATACTCACTAATAATCTTTATGTAAAAAATGACATTTTTATGTAATCATCAGAATGTGAAAAAAAAAGTAAATGGAAAAAAGTAATCTCATCTAAAGAAACTCTCAATATTCATTAATATATGAAAATAATCAATATTTATGATGAAGAAGAATTCAATTTTTTTATGCTAATCATTTTTTCTTTTAAAGCACTATCTTGTCAGATTTTGTGAGCTTTACATGTCCTCTCTTCTGTGCCAAGTTTCCATGTACCTTCTGTTCAGAACAGCAGTTTGTTTGTCAGCTGTTTCAAGGAGGGGATTTGAACCCCCAAGTTTCCCATCTCCTTGGGAGAATAATCAGGTTTTTATTAGATGTGATGTTATACACATGTCAGCTGACATGCTGCTAACTACACACGTGAGAAATGGAACACTGACCAGTGTGTAATTTAACTAAAGCACAGGAAAATGTTATGAACAGGATATAATGGGCACTGGATACTGGCCAGGCTGACACAGCCTTTCTCCTTCTTTCCTTGAATTCCTCAGATCTTTCTCCTTCCTATGCCCGTTTCAAGTATGTGAACAGATCACAGCATGTTTGTTTTCTGCCTCCTTCATCACAAAGACAGAGCTTTTTGAAGCTTTCCAAGAGGTCATTGACTTGTGGATAAGGATTTAACACAAGCCTCCTCCCACATCCACCCTCTCTGTGTACAATTTATCTCAAAATAAAGCTTCCAGTTCACAGGCCATGAAGAATTGGTCATAGTTTTGATATTTTTCTAAGATGTTTTGTACATTATATTGGGGTGATGGATGTTGTGGGGTCATGAAGGAGCACATGAGAATTCATGAGAGTTCATCTTAACAGTCTTTGAAATACTGTGAATGTTATACTGCTTCAAGAGTTTGTTTAATGGATGGTTTAAAAATTCTTTAAAAACTCTTTATCTAGTCTGCAATGTCCTCAGTGTGTACCATTGCTAGAAGTTGCTTTAAAAGCCCTGGCTGTTTCAGTCCATCTTCACTTTTAATCCAATTGCCCAGGCATTTCAGGTACATGGGTATATTATGATGTAGTTAACATTGGTGCTGATTGGCAAAAGAGGTTGCCAAGTTGCTTCTGACCAGTTTGGAAATTCTCTTGTCAGATTTTCATCACTGTATCTTTTCCCACTTTCGTGGAAGTTTAGTTTCTTAGAAGATATGTCATAGGCATGTCTATTGATACACTACTGCTACTAGGCACTTGTAAGAAATTGCATTCTGGACAATCAATTTTACTCTCACACAGAAATGTATTAAATGTTTATGAAGTGTGCAGGTAGCTGGTAAGAATTCTGCAATCTTTTTCTTTCTTTCTTTCCCCAAATGTTGCTGTCCCATCTATGCCTTTTTTCTTTTCTTTGAAGCCTGTGGGCCCAGAGAGCAATACAAATAGGTCATGACACACATCCTGTCTTCTCAGGAGTTATCCTGGCTTAAATTCCTCATGAAACTGCACCTAATTTGATATATTTGGGTTCTATTTGCTTTGGAAGTGAAGGAGGGAAATTCAGTTAAGTCTGCTTTTTTCCATTTGGAATAACCACATAGTAATTTCATATGCTTAAGCAATCCATTTCAAATAACACCTTAATTCAGAATAATTTTATTGAAAGGGCTGTGTGGGCAGGCTTAAGACCTCAATTGAGTAACTATTAGGAAAATGAGGGATGTCTGGATTAATAGACACACAGACAAAATTGCATCCTTGAAGTTCATTCCATCATTGAGAATAAAAGACAAGAAAAAAATTGCAGTTGCACATGTATATAGATAAACAGAGCTGCTCTTTATGCTAATGCAATGCATTGGTAGATCACAACAGAATGCACCAGAATTCTCTTCATTTAAAACTACTTATAAGGAGTAAAGTATCAGGGATGATGAGAATGCTTTTATGTGATCAAAAAGATATGCTGACAAAATTAAGACTTCAGCTAAATATATATATATATATGCGGAGATATTATTTGATATTACTGTAATTGAGCTAGTCAGAACCTGTCAACACAGAGTCATGAACATCTCAAAGGAGTGTCCTGTGCACTTTGTAATACTTCTTGGCCAAGGATGAGATCTGTTTTCCAGGGACTCATTTGTGTGTGTTCATTTTCAAATATCTGCTTATTTTTCGGAATGAACATGACACTTCACCAAGAAATGGTTGCTTATATGTAGATGAAAATGAATAAGAAAGAAGGCTACACTGGAGTAGCAGGGCTACTTCATTAGGTTGTGTCCTGGGTTGGCCCAAGGGGTGTCAATCTTGGAAGTGACCTATGCTGCAGGAAGTAATACAATGTCTTTCCTGGCAGAGCGAACCAATACCAGGTAGTTTTGAGTATGGATGTATATGCCAACCAATTAAAAGTTGATCCGCCTTCAAGGAAAAAAAAAATCATATATAAGCAGCAGACCTCTGAGTTCTTCCTCTTTGGCCTTCC
>VZTZ01048407.1:0-17287 GCA_013400955.1 Drymodes brunneopygia
TTTTGAAATTACAATCTGCTTTTCTTCACCAATATTCATTTCCTCTGAATCTTCACATGCTCACAAATGTGTACTGCTCACTGATGTTAAGTACCCACTGGATAATCTGAACATCTTTTTGTCTGTTTTTTAGATCCAAAGCATGGGAAGAGTTCTGTTGTTTCCAGTCTCGACTGCCTCTCAAGCATTGTAGAGAGGATTTCCACAGATAATTCCACATGCCCTGTACTGCCTCCGGTGGAAACTGTTGCTGAAGGGAGCCCCTGTTCCCCTCCAGAAGGACTGAGTCTGAGTGATAGTGGAGCCCAAATTCCTTCCCCCACCAGCTGCACCCCACTTCCCCAGGATAACAGCAGCAGCAACCCCATCTACCAAGTGCTATAAGGACCCCTCCAGCTGGACTGCGCCGACAACAATTTGCTCCGTTTGGCCACGCTCAAGACCTGCCTTCTAAGGCTGAAAAGGCTTCTTAAGACTTGTTCCAGTTTTAAAATATCACTGAAAATTCCTCCACTATATAACTTTGCAAACCTGTATCACTTCAAAGTACACATAGTTATTTATTGGTTGTTAAACTAAAGTTATTTAATACGTCTAGAGATAAAATCGTATACCATGAAATGGCCAATGTTTAATCTGTGCTATGGGGAATAGGAAGTTGGCCATTGAATGCGGAGGAAAACAGAAATCTACAGCAGTAGTGGCATGATAGATCCTTCCTCTTACTCGTGTTCTGGCCAAAATAAGGTTGTGGACCATTTTTTATAAAACTTTTGTATAATTGTAAATAAGAGTTGCTTTCCAAAAAAAAAAAAAAAAAGAAAAAAAGACAAAAAAAAAAAAATTTAAAAAAAAAAAAAAAAACAAAAATNAATAAATTTTAAAAAAAGAAACAAAATCAAAACTAAAAACAAAAAGGGAAAAAAATTTAAAATATTTAATATTGCTTGGTTTGTTGTGTCAAACTTTATATATTTATATGATGTGGTTGCCAAGAATGTTTTCAACAGTATTCTAAATAAAGACCCTTATTTATAAAATCTGTGGTGTTATCTTGACTTTCATTAGGGCTTCTTGAATTACTAGTGCATTTAGGAGTGGTATTAGATCTCTGCCTTGGCAGGAAGAAGATACAGGCTCTGATTCAGCAAAGAAATCAAGAACATGCTTCAGTTGCACTACTTTGCATAAATACGCTGCTGACAAGGGGTCTGCTTTCTTCATATTCTGTTGTGGTCATTGCTAAACCAAGACCTGAGCATCACAGGTCATTATTAGAGGGATCAGTAAACAAGCATGTTTCTCCTCTTGCCCCCAAAAATTTACATTTTAGGACTTGATCTTACAAAGATGTGTTGAAACTAAGAAGCACAAAAAATTAGATTCTCCAAATTCCAGTGTAGCTACTGAAACTTAAAAGTCATACAATACTATCTCACAAGAACAGGCACTACATTTTTGGACAAATGTACACATTTTTCATGCAAGTTCTATTTTTCAAGTGTTTGTACCATATGCATGTATTCTCAGGTATTAGAAACTAATTGCAAAGGAGTTTTTGTTGTAAAGTTCAAGTTACAGATCACAGTTTTCCTCAAGTTCAAGTTGGAATTTAGGCCAAAGATAGGCAGTTTTAATTTGAGTTTGAACTTCATGCATCTCTGGCAGCACTGCTCCGGGGATTTACTTCTTGTTTAGAGCCTCTCTAAAAATAACTAGTGGGCTCTGTTTCATTCAGTATCTATGTGTAACCTTGAAACCTGGCTGTGCAACTGAAAAATGTTAAGCTCTGAGCTGGTTGTCATTGGAAAGTAACTATCAGAGCATTTCTGTGCATCTGGACAAGAATAACCAGCAACTACAACCTGTTCCTGACCACATCCCCATGATTTATGGATTTTGTATAAACATCACGGTAAAATAAAAACAAAAAACACACTGAAAACAAATCTAAGTATCGTCATCATCCCTAAATACTTTGATAAGAGATTAGTCATTGTATTCTCTTTTAGGTGACTATTAAAGAGGGAATTCATGCAGCTCGTAATTACCTCTTAAGCAGGAAAAAGAAAGAGGGAACAGCTGAGCCCAGGGAATGTCTCCCACTCCTTTAATCATGCATGGCCTTGAAGATCAATGTTGTGTGGAGAGGAGAGGAGCAAGCTGCCATGTGTTGAGCAGAACAATGCAGTTGCTTCTCCTTCTTCCTGGGGCAGTCGTGCTCCAAGCTTGCTGATGTATCTGAAGCCAGAGGGGCAGGGATGGTAGCAGCCATGAGTATTCCTTCCTCATCTGTGAGCTTGTGGTCGTGGTGGATGATAAATCAGTGTCGAGGCACAGGACCATCCTGTGGAGCAGCCCAGGCTCCCATGGATCGAAGGGGACTCTGAGGCAGGACTGGCCCCTCAGCATCTTCATCAAAGTCCAACTTTGTAAAGGTCTCCCATTAATTTCCCAGTGGGCAGAAAACACTCCAGCCCATAAAGACTGAGCTTATCCCTTTCATTTTTCCATTAAAAATAAAAATCAAATGATTTTGAGAATGTGCTAATTCATACCAACATGAATCAGGAGGGTCTCTAGTAAGGTCAGGAAAATGGCCCAGGTTAGTTGGCAGCCTGTATCCGTAACTTAAAAAAGCTAAGAAGAGACAGTTGCCTCATAAATCAGGACCTCACACATCATCAGTATAATTTTCATTGCCTTTAGCAAACAATCAGGCCCACAATGCAAAAGGCCCAAAAAAATGCTTTTGTGAAATACTAAAGATCTTTCAATCCCCATAATTTGAGGCTGGTAAAAGTATCGATTTTGCTGCCATTAAGTGGCAACCAAAGAGTATTTTGCCAGCTCAGGAATGACAGAGGCTCTGGACATGCTGGCAGCACACAGTTCATGCCTGCCTTGCTGGCACCCCACTTCGGAGGGACACAATGGGGTACCTGGCTGTGGAGCTGGCATGGCAGAGTGGGCACAGGGCCCTTGTGCCCAACAATGTACACTCAGTTCCATGTGAAGTCATGTATATTGCATTTCACTGATTTATTTTAGCCACTCGAGTTTCCACATACTGATGTTAATGTTACAACAGAGAACAGGCATTTAGCACATCCCAAAATAGATGGATGGATGATGAAGAAAAATATTCATAGGTTTCCTATGCAGAGCCCATCTTTCTCCCATTGATGTCAGTGAAAAAAGTTCACTGGAGTAAGGCCAAAGGGCACCAGCACTGCTAAATACATGTTTAGGTTACAGATGTATTTATTTTTTTTACTTAGATAAGGAAAATAGTTCCCTATGCAATTTCTTTGTGTTTATTTCTAAGATAATAAATATATTTAAAACAAATCCCGGTGCATCAAGAGGACAGCATGTTACTGACAGAATTATATCCCAGTCTATGAGTAAATATTTTGAAGCTAACAATATTTGGATTCAGAGCTTTAGTTTAGTTCTGTCACAGCCAAGGAGCATATGCAAGACTGAGCCAACATTTACAAACTTTGATTCTTAAATTGGGCTCCTGAAGATGAATTTAGGCATTTGGGGCTGATCCTACAAGACAAAGGGCAGCCTACCTTGGTCTACAGAAACACTCCAGCAAGGGCTCTGAACATACACTGGAAGTTTGTATCACACAGGTTCCAGTTCAATATGGTGTTCCCTAAGGAAAAATGCCTCCAAAAGGAAGGTCATCCAGATACAAACAATTAAAGGAAAGTGGCTGTCTTTGAACATAATGATAAGTGTGCATTTCAGGAATGTTTGATTGGATTTGGTAACTTAAGAAAGCACTTCAGGACAAACTCAGTATTACTGGTTTATCTCACTCAAACCACTGCTATGGAAAAAGTGAAGAGGAATAAATTTATACCTCACTTACATCGACTAAATGCTCCAGTTTTACATTTCATCAGATCATTTGCAAGTAGGAGAATGAAGAGGATCTTTTTCCTACTTTCAATATTTCACAACAAAGTGCAATAAAATTGCTGGGTTTTCCAATAACAATTTTAAACACCATTTCCTACATTATCATTTAAGCTGCTACAGAAGTATTTCACATACTGATCATTCAATTTTAGGTAAAAAATACATGAACTATTTCTGGTATATTTTTTCCCTTTAAAAAGATTTTATTATCTGTATCCAAATATATTAAAGAACTATTAAATTGGCAGTTGCTTCACACCAGATGCTGCTCTTCTAAAATGACTTGTTATTTGCAACTCAAGATAAAGACCTTACAAAACCCCCTTGAAAGTGGAAGGAAGAACAGTTTTCATTTTATTTCTTACATTTTGCAGAGATACTTGAAAGGCTCAAAGTGTGCAAAGGGCCAAAACTGCTATCTTCAGAAGAACTACATCCAAAACAGACAAGGAAACATTTGTACCTCATACTTCATGAATTTGAACAAGAATAAATTTGTTTAAGAATTTCCTTGAAATCAGTAGGAATATTTCCAGCTTCAGCAGGAATCTTTTCAGACTACTGCACATAATACTGTCTGGGATAGTGTTCACACAACAGTGCAAAGCCAGGACCAACTCCCTGCTGTGACCCTTTGCTCGTGCCCTGATCACTGACCCATTTCTGTCACAACGCTTTCAGATGTGCCCATCCCCCTGAGCACAGCCCTCTGAACAAGCTGCCAGGCTTTAATGCTCACCTGATCCTGAAAGTACAAACCAGAACTGCCCCCATAATAGTGCTGAAAGCCTACAACCGTTCCTAAGTGAGTGGCTGACATGGAGCCTGTGATAGCAGGAGATGGTATGAAGGTCATTTCACATAGCTTGCATGTGGCAATCTTGGCTTTGCAAGCAGAAGGTAAAAAGGCCTTTGTGGAGTCAGAGTGCAAATCTGTGACAGCACGACCTGGACATCATCTTGGGAGGCACATCCAAGTACCTCATTAAGCACTATTTGCTATCAGCTGACCCTCCCTCAGCCTTTCAAATCTCTGGTTTTCTAGTAAAACTGTTGAACAGCCATGACCTCCTCTACTTGATAGATGCGGCATGCTCCCTTCTCAACAGGCTTGTTGCACAACTGGGAATGTCATTAAGGGGAGACCTTTCAAATTTGACATTTCAGGGCTAACAAGGGAGAGGATGGTCCCTAGCATAATACAGAAGAGCCTTCAGATAATCCTTTCTCTCCCAGGACCCACCAGGAATTAGGAATTAGGCCAGTACATGGAACCCAGAAATTTCCTTGTGGACCCATAAACCTACATTTTGCACACACAGACACTTCTGAATAAAGACCTTAACACTGTAAGTTAATGGTGAAAACTGACCTATCCTGTAATCATGGGGTGATAGAAAACCTCAGGCGTTTCCCAGTAATACAGTCGACATGGCAGTGAACTCACATTTTCTTTCTACAATATCAATAACTTTTATCATCTACAGACATCCTAGCAACATCAGCAAGTGTGCTATTTTAAGTAATATTCAATGAATAAACTCACATTTATCAATAGCGAGGCAAATACTGTAACAATTTATTAAAAAATTACTAAAAACTCTTAACAGACAATAACCCACAATCACATGACTGAGGGAGGTTGTGATTTTGGTTGGGGTGTTGTTTTTTTGTTGTTTTTTTAGAGTCAGATTCACTCAGAAGTCTGTGTCTCAGCACAGTTACCTAGTGCTGCATGTCCATGGCAGTAAAAGGGGGTCTCCCGATCTCCTAACTCACCTGAACTGACCTTGAGCCTTCTCTGGTCCAACAGCCACATCTGCTGGGAAAAATGGAAACTGCAGTTCTTCCTGAAATTGTTGCTTGGTGAATTCCATGTTCTATCATCTTTCCATAATGTCAGGTTTGTTGGTGCAGAAACAACAAAAATATTCACAGTCTTCAGTCAGCACCTGTAGCCCCATACATCAGTAACATCAGGAAAAATATATTGGAAAAACCAAACTCTTCCCTACCAAGAGCCTTCTGGAGAAACAGAGAGAAAAAATTGTAGGAAAAGTATGGTTGGTTAGGTTCTGGCTTTCTTACTGCTAAAAAAATTTTGGGGCACCACTCTATTTTTCTTTAAGTGAAAAATAAAGACAAAAGGAGGGAGAAAATGGAAGGTCTTTGAAGTCATTGAATGGCCTGTGCTGAGAGCAGTGGTCCTGGGGGAGACAAGCTGCTTGCCAGAAGGCAAGTAGGGAAGGTGCACAGGAACCGCAGGTGACAGCAGGATCACAATGTGATTCTCTGGTGACAAAGTCACTCAGTAGGGCACAAATCTTGGCCACCAGACCAAGGAAGGTGATTTTCCCCAGTACTCTGCTCTAGTGAGATCCCACCTGGAGCACTGCATCCAGCTCTGCGTCCTCAGCACAGGAGGGATATTGACATGTTGGAGTGAGTCCAGAGGAGGCCACCAAGACGATCAGAGGGATGGAGCCCCGCTCCTACGAGGAAAGACTGAGAGAGTTGGGATTGTTCAGCCTGGAAAAGAGAAGGCTTCAGGGTGGCCTAATTGTGGCCTTCCAGTACCTGGAGGGAAAATACAAGAAAGATGAACAGGGACAATTTAAAAGACCATGAAGTGACAGGACAAGGGGGCATGGCTTCAAACTGAAAGACAGTAGGTTTAGATTAGATATAAGGGAGAAATTATTTACTGTGAGAGTGGTGGGGCACTGGCATAGGTTGCCCAGAGAAGCTGTGATTGCCCCATCCCTGGAAGTATTCAAGGCCAGGTTGCATGGAGCTCTGAGCAACCTAGTCTAGTGGAAGGTGTCCCTTTCCATGGCAGAGGGGTTGGAATGAGATGATCTTTAAGGTCCTTTCCAACCCAAATCATTTGATGATTCATTTTATACTTTGGCCACCCACCATTCCTTTCTTTCACATTGATGCCCTACTTCTGAATCCTAAACCAAATAAAGCAATACCTTTTTTTTCTGAATTTCTTTACTTGTTTTCATGGCACCTGTGGGTTTCCTGAGGCGGGAGCCTAGACAATCTACATTTGAGTGCTGCTGCTTGCTGCAGTGTGAAAAGTACATTATTGAACCAAGCAGCGTGTAGGCTTTTCTCCAGGCCACCGGAGGGCAGCCTTTCCATGAAAAACAGGACTTTAACATCATTTTTTCAGTGCACACATTCCCTTTTTCCCCCCTAAACTCTCACATCTAACTCTTTCTCAGCTCAGGTAGAGAGTATCATTTCACACTGTAACAACTGTAATCAATGAGCCAAATTTTCACCCAGTGTAAATTCATCAGTCTGGCTTGCTGTTGACACAGTATTGGTACCCTTATCTGCTGGAATTTTTATAGCAAGTACCAACTCATGGTTTGAGTTTGGATGCTCAAAGATGCACTTTTATGGAAAAACCACAGGCTTTTGTGTCTATTGGCAAGGCATCCCTGTGTGTGGCCTAAAGGCTGGGATGAAGACCATCACAGAGCAAAGCATTTATACAACAGCTTGCAAAGGGGAGACTCGTTCTTCAACCAGGGCACGTGATGCTCTCATTACAGATCTCATGCCATAGAAATACAAATGTGTGCAGGGGAGTTCATGTGTCACACATGTTCCTTTGTGTGGGACAGGCCACACTTGCATCCCTTTGTTCCCTTTGGAAAGGAAGCGTGGTATGTGCTAGGCACACATGCTCTGAGCTTTCAAAGGCTGTCCTCCACAGAACTCCACACTTGAAACAGCTTGCAGTTGAAAGCCAGCTGCACAAAATGTAGTCCCAAACATGCCTTTCAAAAGCTTCACAAATGCCAATTACATTAAGTGATGTGAAAAAAAGCAACCAAGTAATGTGCCTAATTAAAAAAGCTAGAAATGGAGCCAGCCACTTGGTTTGAAGTACTTCCAAGAGAGATGTTAAATGCAGTGGTCAGGGCAACTCTGGAAGAAATAAATTAACATGCTGGGTTAATATTTCAAGCTCTGTGGGAGTAAGAAAAGTGTGTGCGGTGCGGGGAAACAAAGGTAAAAATATCACAGGGTGCTATTCTGTTTGTTTGTTTGTTTTCCAAGGACACTTTAGCTTTTGCCATTTATTATTCTTCATGGTATGCTCAAAATTATGCAAGAAGACATGAAAGTGTCAGCATCGCGTCACTGGATTTCCTAAATTTATCTTTTACCCACCTGTTAAATCTCAGCTTAAGGTCAAGAGAAACAACCATTTTGAGTGAATGGACTATGAGATAGACACATCCATGAAAAATATCTTAATAGGGTTCTTTTATCTTTAGTACTGTCTGCAACCACAGCTTAAAAGATTCCCCACACTGTAAGATAACAGTGGGATTTTTTCTGGTCCTCATAAATAAGAACTGACTGACAACTGCCTGGTTCCAAATCTCAGATACCTGTAGTTGGGGAAGCTCAGGCCATCACAAACTCTCAAGTTCCAGCAAGCAGTGTGGCTTGAATCCATTCCAATACTCATCTGTTGGCAGCTGTTTCCGTCTGCTCCTTCTTGAGCCATTCTGCTCAGTCCCTAGGGAAGAGCAGGAAGATTGTCACGCAATGAACTCTCTTGTTGGGAGCTGCCTGCTCATGTTTTACCTGAATCTGTCATTTCACCTCGTTTGGCTCTCTGGCCTTTTTTTGCCATGAGAATTCTGACTTCTGCTGTGGGGAAAAAAAAACCCAAACCAACTATTCCTCAGATAGTGGGTGCCAAAACATAATTCCCTCTTTTAAGTACAAATTATTATTATTAACAAGAGATACAGAAAAGATTTATCAGATCACTTAGTCCTCACAGCTGTTAGGTACACAGTGATTCCTGCATGTATGTTTTGCAGCTAAAATTGTCTGACATACCTTCACTTTGTGATGAGGGAAGGCAGATGCCCTTCAAGCCCTCCATGACCATCACCCGTGGCCCTTTTTTGTTTGGTCATGTGGTAAAACACACAATGGAGAAAGAGAAAAAAAAAATCAAAAATAACATTTCCTATTTTAGACACCAATTTTTATGTTTCCAGACTTGCAGCTGAGCCTTTAGGAACTTTGTTTGACTGAGCAAATGTCTATGCACATTAAGGCTCCTCTCTTAATTTGTCCCATTGCTATTTTATGTACTTGTTAACTTGATATCTACACATTAACATTAATTGGCTAGCGTAAGCAAAAGATTTTACTTTTTCTTAACCAAGATAATTAGCTTTATATTTTCATCTTCCAAAATTTTAATTCATACTTTGATACATTACCTCTAGCCTGATTTCCAACCAGACCAAATCCCCCCAAATCTCTTGGGCCATCAAAACTTTCAGGTGTACCTGAAAATTCAAACCTTTGTTCAGAAACATCTTTTTTTGTTTGTTTGTTTTTTTAAAATCCCAAAGTACCTGAAAGTACATCCCTAAATATTAACAGCATTTCTGCAGATCCTATTCAGTCTAGGGTTGGGAGGGGAGAAACAGTCAATAAGATAAGCAATACAACATAATATGGAAACAAAGCTGAAGAAGATTCCATTAGCAACCCAAATACAATCTGAATTTTACTGTAACCAGAATTATACATATTTGTGGATATATTGGTCAATATACCTCCTAAGGGCTGTATAAGCACAAACTCAGGAAAACTGACAGTAATTTCACTGACTTCCCACGTCACCTTTTCTGGGATGCACTTTCCTTTGCAGCATACATTTCTCTGCTTGGATTATGCAGTGGTCAAACTGGGCCACAGAAGCACAGCACAACTTCAGCACTTCTGCACTTCCACTTTTTGACAGGCAGGATAAGCTGGAGAACAATTTCAGATGAACCTGTAGACATCTATTGTATTTTTTATTACAGCTGGAAAATTATCAAAGAAAAAAAAAGGTTTTTATTACAGATTTGAGAACTGGATCCTGCTTTTTTCTCATTCCTTCATAGGAAAGCCAATACACATGCTATTGCAGACTCTCTTAGGATGGGAATCCATCCTAGAAGAACAGAAAGGTCCAATTTTGTATGAGAATGGAGCATTTCTGAAGGAAGACCCCACTCTGATTTCTTGCAGGCCAACTCTGAATATCTTGTCCCACAGTGATCTTTCTCTGTTTCCTTGTTATTCCCCGATTCCTTCTACTGCTGGACTACCTAGAAGCAAAGACTACAACTGCAAAACCTGGCAGAATCCACAGATGAATCAGACTGAATCAGTAAACAATGACTAAAAGTGCAGCGTCATAGGAACAAGCATATCACTGTACCTCTTGAACTAAATCATTTAAATACAAACCTGCTGCAAATCTTCCCGGGAATTCCAGCCACAGTCCGGAGGGCTGGTATAGTCCTGTTGCACTGGGATTCCGACAGAAGTCTTCCCCAGGTCCTGGAAAGTCTGTGAGAGCATCTTCCTCCTTCCTGGAGTGCAGAGACCATTCATTATAGTGTGTCCCAGAAAGGAAAGGCAGAGGACAAGCTAATAGAGGTGCCATCCCTTCACTATTGCCTTTAATCTAGCTCTCAACACTTCATTTAGCTGGAACAAAAGGCTGCTGTTAATGCTTAGGCACAGGCCCAGGCATGAGACAGGATAAAGAAACCTGTGTTCCCATCAGCTGGCCCAAGATTTGGCATAGAAAGTGGATTTTCCTTTCCATTTACTCACACTTATATTGTATAAATCCTGGCTCTTGACGAAAGAAATGCAGCAGATTTCATCCTTAGTGCCAATTATTTAACTAGCATCACTGGAACTATTATACTTTATATCTCTTCATATGCAGCATTCAAATAATTACTTCAACAGGATTAAATGCTATATTTCATGGGACTGGCTGCGTAAATATTTACAAAGCTAGAGAACAGAAAAGACATCTCAGAGTTATTGATTCATGTCAAATATTGAGAAACTGGTTTAATCAAGGGATTTAAGCAATGCTTTAAACCTTTGAGTCAGCATTGTTGAGATTTATTTAAACTACTCTTACCTTTCAACATTTAAAGTTTTACAAATTGTTTATAACAATAAAGACTTACAGGCCATTTTCCCATCTGTTTGTCTGAGGACATTTCAGTTACTATTGTGAACTCAGAGTAGGCTGAAGAAGTAATAACAGCTGTGAAAAGTGAATCATTCAACAAAAATAAAGTTCTCATTTCAGTTAAAAACAAAAGATAAGAAATGTTCTAATTATTTTGATGTATTAGAGAAATAGCCAGCTGATGAGCAAGCACATACATTTTATAAAATGGAGCATATTCCATCCTCCTTGGTCAGAAACAGACCCTATTTTTTTTTTTTGGTTAAATGAAAAGGATACACTGAGAGCTGCATGCCTTTTTCAAGAAAAGACTAGCACCTCCTGTTCTGTATTCTGTATATAGTAGTTATGAAATACATATGTCTGTATCTATGTGTTTGTGTCTGTTGCTATGTTCATGCACCTGCAAATTGGCTGAGATCTTAAAAACATAATGACAGCATTAGTACAGTTTTGTTTTCAGAAAAGGCTGACTAGGCTAGTCTGAGAAAATCAAGGACCTTCTAGGACTCCCCAAAATGAATCAACTAATAAAATAAAGCCAAGTCCCTGGGCCTTTCTGAAACTCTAGCTATAGTACATAATAGAAATTAAATGGTTATGACCTATGTGTGCTCTTTTGGGAGTGCAGATTCAGAGCCCTCAGGATGACTGAGCTCAGCTCATAGTAACACAAGTTTAGATAAGGGGTTTTTTTGTGATGTGCTGACAGGAAACTTCCAATTGTGTAAGCTCAATTTTCCTCATCACCAGCTGGTTTTTTGCTGGATCACTCCTAGATCAGCACAAAGAAGACAAGGGACAAATCTATATCCTTCCATAACTCTGCATTGTAACAAAGTGGCGCATTAGCTGTATGCCTAATTTCAGGTGCTTAAAGTAGATTTTGCTGTGATTTAGCCCCATGATTTCTTGAGGAACAATTATTTCTGTTTTGGGGAATGTCTCATCAAGGACAAATCGTTACACTTTTACTACAAACTTGACTAGAGGATGTGCCCCAAAAGATGCACATTGTCTCACCCAGCCCAGGTACATGGTGGACATGAGGAGCTTGAGGTGAGACAGACAACTCAGCAGTTGTTTGCAGTGTTTACTGCCCTTTTTGCCAGGAAGGAGCAATCTTCTCTTTACCTACAGGAAAGACAGTTTGGAAATCTCCCTAGTCCTTCAGCAAGCAGCAGAACTCCACTTCCACCACCTTGCCTCACTTGTGGGCACCATCTCCATATCTGCTCAGTTCCATCTCCCATAAATTTTCAGCAAAACCAAATGGATTCAGGTGGGAGTTTCTCTTAGTTAATGGAGTGGGTAAAGACCAAAGGTGACCTCTAACATGTCACAATATTACTTCCATTTTATTCCAGAGCAGCTTCCATTTATCTCACAGTTGATGTGCACTTTCTAAAAGATCCCTAAGGAATTTGCAAATCGAAAAGAATCACTCAGAAATGTCAGCCCAGTAGAAATAAATGAAGAACAAGTCCAACTCATCAGGCAGAGCCCAGCAAATGCTTCTCAACTCAAAGCAAAGCCATGCAACAGTTGGAAAACATAGATGGAAATGAAGTAGATATTCAAGCAAAACTGAAGTAATTAAGAATGAAAAATCCAGCTATAAAAGTGCAGGAACAAGCATTTAGCCATAACTTCTGCTGCTCTGGTTACTCTCATTAAAAGCATCATGACTTCTTTGTGTCCGGTTTTGGGCTACACAGCTCTTCAAATATGCAGCATCTCTATGACTCCCTCAGTCAACATCAAGCACCAATCCACAATTTTTTCTCCATTGTCATTCTTTCTATAAAAGGCTTTCATCCAATTAATGACAATTCAAAGAGGTAAATCTAGCCTTTCAGAAAAGTAATAACATCTATGCAATTGCAGCTGCTTTATTTTTAAATTATTTTCAAGGACAAAATGAGTACATTGCATGCTGAAGTGTATCACAGCTTTCCATTTGAAGACCTCAAACCAAATGATTTACAAGGATCAATGCTAACAGAGCAATTCACAGCATGATGCAATCTAAAACAGATAGAGAACTGCAACTGTTGAGTTGTCATGAATTTAATACAAGAGAGCACAGGCTGAATTATAGCATTCAAGCATTGCAAAACTGGTCTTCTAACCCTGGCCACCTTTTCTTTTGAGATTATAACTCTTACAAATAATTCTCTCAGCCTCCTCCAGCTTTAGAACATTTTGAATGTACTCTCCAGTTATATTCATAGTTGTGCACAAAGTCACAGGTTCTCTCAAAATCTCCTTTTCCTCTTCATATTGACAATGGGTCAATCCTTATCTTTGAAGATAAACTGACTGATGAACTCAGAGCTAGGCTTACATTTCAGGAGCAGGAGCTTCTTCAGCTGTCATCACTGTTGGTATCCTCACTAGAAACCCCAGTGAGGGAAGAGGCTGCAGAGGAGTGCAGAATCAGGTACTCTTGATATACTAGTAAAGCACCAGAGCATAGAGCAAATCTTCCTGATGTGCATTTCTGTGCATCCAAAGCACATATTTGGATTTGGATTTGGATTTGGATCTGTCAATCCAGAGTCTTTGGGAAGTGGAAAATATCTTCAACAATAGTGAAAATAATAAAACAAAATTTTTAAAAAATGTTAAACTTCGCTTCAAATTAATGAGTTACTAAGTTTGGAAGTATTAGGGAATATATGCTCAGTCATCTCCCACTTTGAGAAGAAAGCTCCTTTGGAGTTAGACAGAAATCACTGCAGTTCTCAGCTAAAGAAGTAGGGAGGAAGGGGATTAACAAAAGAATAGCATGCGAACTCACTAGTTGGTTTGGTTTTTTTTAGTTCGTAGACAGAATTTAGACTTCTGTCTGAAAGACAATCCACCTTTCATTGTATATGATTACCCTGGAGATGCTGAAGTCCAGGGCAACAAAGGTGATCCCAGTACACCAGGTACAGAGGGGAAAGAAGGACTTACTCCTCCTGTGTCATCAGGACAGTGAGGTGACCTAACACCAGTGATAAAATTAGTAAGGGGACTCACTCTCTAACTCAGCTACACAGTAGTTTCAAAACTAAAATATATCTATGGCTTAAAATTATTTTTCCACTATCACCACTAAAAATTTTGAATTAGAAGAGCAGCTAAAATTATAGACAGACCAACAGGCACTGTTCAAAGTCCACAGTGAATAGTGGCTGAGCCACAAGGGAGGCCTTCAGAGAGACCTTTCTAAACTCTACAGCTTATTTTCCTCACTTATGTCAGATTTTGGTTAGCCCCAGCTCAACATAGATGATCATCAAAATCTCTCACCAGTTACTAGAACCAGTTCAGGAAAAAAAATGTATTTCCAAGGTGAATGGCTTTTAATATGTTTAAAAAATTTTTGATAACAACACCTGCAGCTGCTACTGCTATACCATAATCCTTTTCCAAACAGACTGTGAACTGTTTGGATAACCTACCAACGCTGTGCTTCCTACAGAGGTCTCCCAGCATTATTAAAGCTGGTTTAGTTCTTTTTAACATGTAAATCTTAGTGAGATCAATTAATAAGTTAACTTAAAATGACAAGTGGTATCACAGAAAAGCTAGGTAGCTCCTGGACTTACACATCCACCTTCACATTAAGTCCTCCTTAAAGATATCAACTATAAACCAGATATTTAAAGATTTAAAGATGTCAAACAAAAACAGAATAATACCCAGTTATAGTATTGCTATTTTTCATGGGACTAGGAGGGCAGAAATGCCACTGTCAAGTTTGGGATTATTCAAAATTCAATAGGAAGTTTTTGTCTGCAAATTGGAACTTGGAAAATTGGTTGATTTGTTTTCTCTATCATAATCCCAACATTTCTAATTATGGAAAATTATTTTTTAAAATTAAACTAGAATTTTATATTGCTATATGGCAAGCTTAAAGCAGAACTTCGCTCAGACACAGCAGCTGTTAGTCTGTCTTAAAAATTCCGTTCCATCCAAACCAACAGCCATCTATGTGGTGTTATCAACTATGGCTAATTAAACAAATGCAAATCATGCTATAATTTACCATGCAAAGCAAACTCTTTGTGCCTTAATATGCAGTTACTTTGTGCCATGATCTTTGTTAAATAAAGATACTATTTTTGAACACTTTCCCTCTCAAGCTTCAATATAAACTTCAAACACTATGTTATCTTTCATTTTCACATGAAAATAATGTCTAAATTTACATTCCAATTTAAATTTCTAAAAGACCTTCTGTTTCAGCAGCTATCTTGCTCCAGATCTCACAAGCTCCTGCTTGCCCATCAGTCTCTGATTTGGGGCCCTCTTGCATGTCTTTTTAAATATCGAACTCTTCTGTTTCTACCAATGCTTCTTTATCAATTACAGCTTTAGTATCTTCAAAGAAACCTTGCAGGTCACTTAAGCGTGGCCTCCGCACCTGACTCCATGAAAACTGTCTTTAAACAAGCTTTTTAGCTTTTAACATGTACTCCCAGATGACTTCTAATGTCCTGCACCACCCTCCTTCAGTTCTCCATACAAGAAGGGAAACCCAAGCAACAGAAGCTGTGCAATATGCCTTTCATCCCCGCAGTCACCTTGGATCCCAACGCTGAAATTCCTCAAGAGGAATCACTCACCTCAGGTAAGGGAACATGGAAAGCAGGAGCTAACAGGCTGGGAAAGAGTCTTTACAGTTGTGGATGTGACCACAAGCTTAGGATTCACAGGCCCTTAACATCTTTCCTGAGTAACCTGCCCTCCTCAGCCTTCATTAACTCTCAGAACCTACCCTACAATTCTTCCCATTGATCCCCAGATCTATTATTATCAAAACTAGGCATTTACTATGATTAAAAAGAATTTTTGCATGTATTATTTCTGTCAGTGAGTCAACATCCTCTTTTCCTTTCTTAATGCCAAGCTTGGGTTCACAGCCCTCTTTTCCCTCTGTGTCCTCTGGCTGGCAATTCTCAAGGATTTTAGATAGTGTTTCTGTACTTGTGATTCTCAGATTCTCCCTCTGTCATCAACCTTTCTGCCTCTGTTCAGTCCCAGTGCTCAAGTTGCTGTCTGGCATCTCTTCCTGGAGATTTTTTCATCAGTTTATGCTAGCTGAAGTGCAGAGTTGCCTTGATTTAGCCTCACTTTCCCATTTCTCATTCATAGCTGATAGGAGTAACACACTCCCATTCCTACTGTCTTCCCTCCCTTTTCCCAAGAGTCACACGCACATAGCACCAGGTTCCAGGCCTTCCTTCTACCCCACTAGCCTCAAGAGCACTTTATTACCATTTTCACAGACAAATCTCCTGGCTAGACCTCTTGGGAATATCTTACCACAGCTACTGGAAAGTTTTCTTTGCCGCATCCCAACCATGCAGTGCTCTTTGCAAGGAAGCTGCAGGTTACCAAACATGCCCTCTCACAAACCTGAGTGCACCGATTGCTTGACAGCCCTCTGCTTGTTCTTCACCTGCTGTTCCCACACACCTGAATTTCTGTCATACTTTGAAGTTCAACCTAACTTCATTCCCCTGGTCTGCCCTCCTCTGTTGAGCATCATGTTGTCCCTACCACTTGTATACTCCATCGGCATTCCCTAGCCATGTACTCTTCAATTGTATGTTTCACCACTCTATCCATTCATTGTGACATGATGGTCAATCCACAAAGGTTCAGCTCTCCAGGCCCTCCCATGGGCCCATTCCTCCTGAGACACTGGCAGCAAACAAAATACAGAACGTGTATACATACCTCTCTTACTTCCATACAACCATCTTCCTGCTGTTCTTCAAGCTCCTAGCAAGACAGGAACTGGGGGGTTTTTGAAACTTCCCTTATCATTATTTGTGAATTAACGAGAATAAAAAATAAAAACCACAAACCTAAATTGCAACTTCCCACCAACACAGGTGTTGGGAAAAAAACACGTGAACAGTAGGAAAAGCAGAGAAAAGATGGAGAAGTGGTGTAGGTGTGTGGGACCAAGTAAAAGAGCGACGTGATAGAAAGTGACAACCCTCGTACCCCTACTTGTGAGGTAAGAAATTTATGCCTGGGGAGATCTTGAATTTTGCCCTTCGGCGAGTCTAGCTCATGCAGGACGAGCATAGCCGTGACTCGCATCAATGGTGCTCGAGAGGGTCGCTCAGAGCCGAGCAAGGGGAAGCCCGGGACACGCACCGCTCCCGAAGGGGAACTCCGGTGCGACCACGGCGCGGCCGCGGGAGGGTGAGCAGGGCGGGAGGGCGCTCTGCCCGCATTCCCGGGTCCCGGAGCGGGCAGCCCCGTCCCGGCAGCGGCGGGGGAGCGGCGGGAGCGGGG
>VZTZ01048407.1:17361-45642 GCA_013400955.1 Drymodes brunneopygia
GCTGCCGCGGACCCCGAGCGTCTGACTCCAGACGGAGGCGGCACAGCGCCGGGAGCCACCGGCATCGCCTCGGAGCGGCCCCGGGGGAGCGGGGCTGGCCGGGGCCCCTCGCCCCCGCGGGCCCGGAGTGGGGCTCGGCTTAGGCACCGACTGCCGCCGAGCAGCCGTCCCCTGACGGGCTTGCTGCCTGCCGTGCTTGCTTGGATGAGTCTGCGACATGCCTAATAAGAGACGAGATGGGCCAGGGCGACGAGAGCGACCGCATTGTGATCAACGTGGGAGGGACTAGGCACCAGACTTACCGCAGCACCCTGCGCACCCTGCCCGGCACGCGGCTGGCCTGGATCGCTGAGCCCGATGCCCACAGCCACTTTGACTATGACTCCCGCACGGATGAGTTTTTCTTTGACCGGCACCCGGGCGTCTTCGCCCACATCCTGAATTACTACCGCACGGGGAAGCTGCACTGCCCTGCGGACGTGTGCGGGCCCCTGTATGAGGAGGAGCTGGCCTTCTGGGGCATCGATGAGACCGATGTGGAGCCCTGCTGTTGGATGACCTACCGGCAGCACCGCGACGCCGAAGAGGCTCTGGACAGCTTTGGTGGGGCGCCCCTGGATAGCAGTGCTGAGGACGGAGACATAGATGGCACCGGAGACTCTGGTGATGGTGAAGATGAGCTGGAGATGACAAAACGCCTAGCACTTAGTGACTCCCCAGATGGCAGGTCTGGGGGCTTCTGGAGACGGTGGCAGCCCCGCATCTGGGCACTCTTTGAGGATCCCTACTCCTCCAGATATGCAAGGGTAAGCTATGCAATCAGCGCCCTCATCAAAACACTCAAACCTCCCTGTGGTCCTACTTCCTCCCAGCATCACCAGGGTTCTCTCCACTGCCAGAAAGAGCAGAGTGGGCATCCATGTGTGTGGCCGTACAAAAATCATGCGGGGTCTATGGGGTTGTGACCCACACTCTCAAGCAGGCCCCATGCATGGGGAAGAAGTAGACATAAGGCCTGAGCTAGTGTACTCAGATGAGGGCCTCCAGAGACCCTTATTTTCTAACAGGCTCCTAAAACTCCTAAAACAGCTTGGGGCAGGGTCCCAGTCATGGGCCAGAGAGGTCTCCATTACACCAGGTAATTTCCCTCTATGCATAGATTTTTGCAGTCAGAAATCCCCCAGTAAAAAGAGACACCTTGTCCAGCCCTCTTACAAGCTAATGGCTCTCTCCTTTTTACGAGATGGAGAAAGGATTATGGGAGCAGGCAGTCCCAGGGGTACCAGGGGATTTGGCGAGTTTCAGCCTGGAAAGGGAGTCAGTGCCTTTCTCTTTTCTCATACATACCAAGTTAAATATTTATGAACATGCTTCTCTGAAAATGGGTAATTCAGCTGCTCACTCTGTGTCTTTTTCCCTTGTGGGAAATGCAAAGTATTAATCAGAGGAAAAGGTTTCATTCATATAGAAGGGACAATGTGTTTGACAGGTTTCTTGCCTGCTACTGAAGGACAACTCCTCCCCTCCTGGTGCCTGCAGTTGTTTTGGAAAGGGATTGCACGATGGTGCAGTTCACAGCATAGGGGTGGATAAAAATGGTCTGTAACAGCCACCTGACTCCTTTAAGTAGGCACCTCCTCATGCTATGAGGATAATTACATTAATTAGGGCCTGGTTTTGCTCCTGAAATCAAAAGTATTGAAAGCATTTACTTCAGGAACAGCAGCAGGATTAACTCCCAAGATAGTCAATTTGATAACTAGAGAAACAGATGGAGGATAGTGCCTTCATATAGAAATTGGTTGGCATAGACTTTACTCTTAAATGTACCTTTGTTGCAGCTTAATTGCTGCCAGCCCTCAGTCGGGATGAGTGGTGCTTTGGTGGGGGAGGTCGATCAGTGTTCCTGAGAAGGATCAAAGAAGTGAGATCAGATTAGGGAGAAAACTGGATGGATGGAGGAAAGAGAACTGGAAACGCGGGGAGCAGGGAGAGGGGAGCTGGCCATATATGAATGGGTGGTGGAACAGCAGCTGCCAGAGACTTGGTCTGAGCAGAGATCTCCAGCAGGGAGACACCAGGTCTGCAAACTGAATGAATGGGGAAAGCTGGAGCAGAGCCTGGAGTTATATCTTGCTGCATTTCTAAAGATTCTTGTTTGCATATCATTTGGAGACTTCCTCCCTGAACAAAGGAGTTAATATTTTAAATTAATTCCTTTAAACAGCATGGGGGACAAAGGAATAATAGAATATTTACCACGAGATGAAAAGATGATGCTGTTGTATTGCAGCTTTCAAATCCCTGATTTCTGCCAAGGGAACATGGAAAGGGAAAGGCAAGGCTGGAGGGTATCCTTCAAAATGCTTGGTTTCCATTAATCAAGCCCAGTGTTAGCAGTGGATCTGAATAGCAGAGCTCTCTGGTACCCAGGAATCTGTTGGTAAAACACATTTCAAGTGAAATTAATGTGCTTGTTCAAGGTTTTGGGAAGTGGCTCAAAAGCCAAATGGATAATGTTGTCCCAATGAAATGGATACAGAGGTTAAAACATCCTTTTGCTTGGAGCCATTATGATATTTTAGGTGAAGGACAGAAATTTATAACCAGTATTAAGAGTCTTTGTGATGCCCAGGCTGGAATTCTAGGAGGATATAAATTCTCTAAGGGTATTTTCATTTAGTAAGAGGTGTTTTATAAAATGATTTGGGTTTGTTGGGTTTGTTTTTTTTTTTTTTTGGTGTTAATGTATTTCCATTTTTTTATTTTTNCTTTCAGTTACAAACTGCAATTCAGCTGTGCAAAAATCTAAATTCACACTGCCACTTTGTCAAAAAAAACTCCAAAATTTTCTCTTCCTAAATGGAACTGGGACCTGTACTAAGGGTGGTTATTATACATGCTTGATGTTTACATGTGGGACCAAAATGCATGTCAAAATAACACCTCAATGTAAGCATCAGTTTACATACATAACTATCATAGTGTTACACTTGGGCGAGTAAAAGGAGTACAATCTCTGAATATTGAGATTAAATGAAAATCTGCATATCTGTACAAAGCAAGATTCTCTGGACTGTATCTGGTACGTTAGAACAGTGAATGTTTAGAAACTGTCTATTGAAAGCTCAGCATTTACTCAAATCCAGCCATTCTTGGAGGATTTTGATGGACACTGCTTGCTAATACAAGTACATTTGACTGTTTTGCTTCACCTGCGCCTGACTCATACTGAATTACTTCTGATCTCATTGCAGACAGCCAGGGAAGACTGGAAGTGCACTTGTGTATGTTAGGCAAAATCAGCTAACTCTGCAAATTTTGTTTATTTCTTAACTTACTTTGATTAAGCAAAGCTCCCAGTCACTAATCATTTGTCTTCAGGTGCAACATAGTCAACAGTTGCTCATTAAAACAATAGTTGCTGGTTTTAATTAATTTCTAGTTTTCTGCATGCTGATTTCTTAAATAATGTCATTCCTTCTAAAAAGAGGAAACACTTCAAAAATTGCATCATCTTCTATATCTGTAATAAGAAAAGATAGCTTGTTTCAAATGCCAGATTGCCTTACACACCTGACTTAGTAAGATACACAGGTGTTACACTTCTCCTTAACTTAAAGAATCCACATTTGGATATCAGAGGCAAAGCCTGGTACCTGGAGGTCTGAACAGAGTAACAGACAAGGTGATGGAGAAGATCCAGGGATCCAGGAGGATTGTGAAAAGCATCTGTCCAGACACCTAAATATCACTTCATACACTTAAACTGGCAAGATGTTTCTTTGAAGCTCATTAGAACTGTCTTTTTTGCATCATCAGAAAACTTTGTAAATTTATTTTTCCCAAGTAGGCACAAAGGGGGAAATAGAGTCACCCAGAAAGCTACAGAGGACACTAAAGCAGAGAGTTGCATTGTAGTAGAGTTCCTGCCTTCTGTACTTACTAGGCTTCATAGGTCCCTCAGTACACAAATGTGTAAAAAATATTTTCTTGGCATCCTCTCTCCTTTATATTTATGTCTGGTCATGCTGTTCTTCCACTAGTAAAGCTCCCACTGACTTCCTGGGGACTTTGGCCTGCAGGTATCTAACATATTTATTCCCCTTCCTCCTCCTCCTCCACAGCAGGATAAGGTCGTGTTTGTGCTAATTCACATTCCTTGGGTTACTCAGTGTTTGGGAACGAGGAGCTTTCAGCTGAGATTCTGTGCTACTGCTCACATTCAAATTGGACAGTCAAGCTTTATTAATGAACTCTCAGGAAAGCTTTTGCAGTCCTTCCAAATAAACATTTTTACTGTTTTAAAATAAAAGCTGGTTGGGGTCCTATGGAAAGTCCTCAACAGCTTGACTTGCAATCCTGGCACATGCTGTACCACTTTGATCTGTAAGAGGAAAGGCAAAACTCTCACTCACACAAAATTCATGTTTCCCCTTCACATCCTGCAGAAGAATCTGCTTTCCTCAGTGGGTGACTTTTGAAGGACGAGTTTCTGACACTGAGAAGGAGACAGGAAAAACGATAGTGGTAAAGAGATGAGAAAAAGGTATTCCTCAGGGATTTCTTCCATCTTTCTTTTATACATTCAAGAGCATTTCAGCATTGCTGTGTTCATTTAAACTGATTTTTCTCTATAGGTGTAAATGGGCTTATAGTTCCTGAATAACTATACTGACTTGAGGGTCACAGGCTGGGGTGATTCTGCTCGTTCCTTGCCTCTGGCAAGCATGGCTTAGGTCAGGAACTGAGGCAGATAGGAGGGAGTGGGAATACTCCTCATCCTTCCCAAAGGGAGCTTATCCCACAGACATGTGATGCGGGACACGCGTGGCACAGGAGCGCTCCACAGCCAGTGGTCTGGGGACTGCCACCAAGCATCAGCAGACAGGGACAGAGGGGATGAGACCTGCCCCATTCACCTTCCTCTACGCTCCTCATGGACAGCTTCAAAGGGACAGCCCCAATGGAGCTGCCCTCCCACCTTGAGCCTTTCTGGAAGGTGTCTCCTGCAGAGGCATGGCTAATCCTGCACTGAAGCTGGCTGCAGGAATTCTCACTATGTACTTTGACAATTAACGAGACAGCGTAATTTTAACTGCATGCTGCATTACAGCTCTGGAAAAATGAGAATCTTTCCACATCAAATGAGATTTCCCTTGCACTTGTAGTATAATGGAATTACAGACATCTATTAACTACCATTCTGTCGTTCATTATTAATATAGTTCCTAAAATTCTATTTTATTCCTATTTTCTGCCATCAAGGAACATATTACTGCAAATCCTTATATAACCCATGAGTGAGCATGGTAGTCTTCTCTACATCCTGACCAAAGAAACCTTTGCAATGTCAGTTAGAAAGTGTTCACTTTTCACATCAAGTCCCACATCCAGTCCCTATCAAACTGGTCATGGTGGGAGCAGGTACACAAGTAACTCCTGGGAATTGTCCATTTGACTTCAGAAGTAACACATTTCTAAACTAACACACACACACACACACACAAAATTAAAAATATCAGAACAGCCATGCAGGATCATGACTTCACCAGTTTGAGCTGTTCAGAAACACACAGGAAGATTTTATGTCTGCCCAGAAAATCTTACAATCTCTTTGAAGTCATGATCTCACAGGGAGATGAGAGAGATGATGTTACCCACCTGACAATTCCATGGCTCCCTAGTACAGACTTAGCAGTTTGGATTCAAGGACATTTTTTTAAAATCTATTTGCCTATTTCCAATTTTATTTCTATTATTCTAAAACCTTTAAAAAGAACAGCATCTGTAGCCATTTTAATTTAACTTTTTTTGATCTCACTTAGTTTTAATGTTTCTAGGTTACAAAATTTACTTGATTTAGCCAAGGCTGTGATTGTATGGATCATACCATCATATGCATACACATATATATGCCTTCTTATTGCTGCCACCTCCTACGATGCTGAGTGGGATTTCCATATGAGGAAGGACTTAAAAATTAAACCACCCCAAAATATTTCTGCAAAAGTAACCGTGGTGCCACTGAAATCAATGTGAATTTAGTGGATGGGTTCAGAAAGAGATTTGGTCCCTTTTTTCTTTAATCCATCTCTATGTGCCTTCAGTTATTTTCTTTGCCCTTCTCCTGACATTTGCTATTTTGGTTTTGGTTAGGGCTAAAAAGGCAACAAAATACTGGTATTCTCTGTTGGTCTATCATGAGACAAATGATACAAAGATCTGTGGGTCAATTATAATATTTCTATTTTAGAACTGCTCACAGAAATGTGGTATATTAGACTATACCTAGGAAAACTATTTTTCCATCTTTTTCTTCCCTTCTGCTGTGCGGTTTAGTGTTTAACAGTATTTGTCTTTCTTATTTGTAGAAATACGTGTATATTTATGGCAGTACTTTAGTAAAGCCTATACATCCTGCCTTTCTCTTGACATAAGGAGAGATGTTAACAAATCAGCAACAGAGGGCTCAGCCTTACTGTTATTGAGGCTCAGAGCCAAAATTACCACCAACTTCAAGGATAGAAATGAATTTTCCTGCAGAATGGTTCAGGCTAATAAATTAATTGCTGTGTACTGCTTTTTTAAAGAGACACGGTGCATATTTCCATTCCAAAGCACTGAAGTGCAATAGATCTTGGCAATTTATTAGGAGCATACATATTCAAATCCATGTTTTCATAATCTCTTAAAGACATGAGCATCTTTAGCACACTGCATCAAAACATAGAACTCTGATACTGACAAAGCTCATCATGATCTTATTGGCACATTTTACTGCAAAGGGCTGTAGAATACATCCCCCTTTAAACCACGTGACTTCAAATAATGTTCAACTAAATCATATTCAAGTGCTGGGTTTTGTAATAAAAAGGGCAAGAAGGGGTATTCGACTGAAAGATTGGGCCCTAATTGATAATCAAGTGCGTAATTCCTTCTCATGCAAATACAAATGGCAAAACTGAGTTTCCATTTTGTATAAGCTTGATTTTATGAAATTTCAGTGTGTTCTTGTATAAGACTAGTAGAAAAGCCATTTTGAGATCTTTGCAATTGTCTTACAATTAGCTTCTCAGTTACTATATGCTGAATTTGATCTGAGGGAAGAACAGTTTAGAAGGCTGACTTGGCTTTCCCTGCTGAATATTGAATTACATAAATATGTGATTCACTCCAAATGGTACACAGAAGTGGTAGGATCGGAGGAAATCAGAGAAATCTATGAATCCATGGAGAACCACCTCTTCCCCCTGGAATATAAACCAAATGCTATCATTTCTAGAATAGTTTTTACATCTCTCTCCTGTGCTCACTAAGTAACCAGATTTTGCTATCTTTACTCCTACTCCTGTAGTGATAGCTTGCTCCAGGAATATCCCCATTTCCTTCAGGCTGAGAACAAGGTACCACCCTACACGGGTAAAGGTGAAAGGACCCGGCCCTAATTGATTTTAATTTCTTTCTGATAAGATTTATAAAATGTAACGGAGGTGCTAATAAATCATGCAATAAAAATTACAGATAAATTGCGGGTCAAGGCTTTTTGCAGTGATTGTTTATGATGTAAGACCCTTTAATGACAGTAAGTTAAAATTGCATTGTAATAGCCTTTTGTGAATGCAATAAATTTCAGGTTTCAGGGCACTGCAGACAGCCAGGGATGTGTGTGCTGCACATGAGCTACCAACACAGGCACACGCTGCTGGCACACACTTACATAATTATGTTAATACTTCAGGAGCAGCACTAAATCTCAGCACTGCTAGATTTACTTTGAAGAATCTTGGGTCAGGACCACTGAGGTGTTGTGACTACAAGAAATAGCTTAAAATATCATACTGGCTTGTTACTTAAAAACCTGGGAGAGAATGTCCCTTTTAAGAAGCAATAAAATGGATTATTTGGTTTTAAATAGAAAAGGCAAAACCTATTGCTACCAACTCTTATAATTTTCAGAGGCAAATGCAAGTTAAAACATACATTTTAATCTGCACAACCAAACCAAATTGATCTTTTTTTCTGAATTTCCTTGATCCTCTATCCATTCAGGAAAAAAAAATAAATGTTTGCAGAGATACATCAACAGTTACTTAATAACTACTTGTTCCTACTGCAGCAGAGTTTCTATTGCTGCCCGCATTTGCCCTCAAAAAACATATTCTTAAATACAGAAGGATGTGGTCAGCTCAGGTTGCTTATCATTTAACATACATCCGAAATGTAGCTGCAGATTTCCCTTGAAAATTCATTCCAATACCTCTGTTCTGTTTTCCAGTTTGGGCTCCTTGCAGTCTTCATTACACCAGATCAATTGACACATATAGATGGTGGAGGCCAGTTCTGTGATTTATCCAGTTATTAATTAAATTAAAACCTTGAGTCAGAATGCTTCAGACTTGAAAACAGACTTAAAATGAATAGGAAGAAGTCTCTGAAATGCTGAGAACCTACAACCTCCAGCAGAAGGGAGGCCATGTCCTAGAGCAGAAAAGGACACAGGCAAGAAAAGAAGCTCACAGACCATCATATAAATCCCACCCCACCTTGTAGGGCCACAGTCCCAACTACCACTGATTTTAGTGGGATCCAACCAGAGGCCCATGCAGACCTATTTCAGGTAAAATTTTTCAGGACAAAGACAATTGTGTAATTGCCACAACACGCAATGCAAAAGGGCTTGCCTTCACAGCAGCCTTTGATCTCTACTGTAAAAACACCATAACGTGATCTCAGCCACATTGTGCTATTCCTGTTTCCCTTTTTAGCATGGATCTCCCCTTCACTTCTAGTGTGGAGTTCTGCAAAAAATCTAGTGACAGTACGTCTTAACACTTCTCGGGAATGTGTCTCGCATAATGCAGAACCGATTTTAACTCAGGGTTTGTCAGTGAAGCACTTGTAAGGACAAACCAAGAACAACCTGACTGTGCTGTGATAGCGCAACCAATACCTGGTCTCAGGCAACTGCTGTGGGGTGGTGTTTGGTTTTCTGGTTTTGGGGCAGTAGCAGATCAGCTTGGGTCGGAATTTTGCTTAAGCGATATTGAAATTTAGTGTTGTGTTTTTTAGTGTTCAGGTGATAGGAGTTCACTGTCTATCCTGCCAAGAAGTCCCTGAGGTGCTAGTGATTTCATTAAAAGACCTAATGTAAATTTCAAAACTGTATAGATTACTTAAAATGTTAGTTATGTCTAAGCAGCAGGAAATCAATAGTGCAAAAGTGCATTCACCGTTCTAAAGAAAGCAGTTTTGGAGAACCTGTTCTGCTAAGCAAAGAAGCTCAGTTTTCACTCTGTCAGTGGCATGGACTATAGGCAAATTAAAAGTTTGAAATTCAGTAAAAATTCTATAGCATCTTCAACTCCAAACCACAAATTTATTTTCGTGTCAGTACTACCAGCAGCTAGAGGAACTCCTAAAAGTGTGCATTTACTGTTCTCAGAAGATATCTTGGTTGGGACAACAGGGTAAGCCTTTGTGCTTACTAGGTGATTTTTAACATTCATTCAGAACATTCCTACAGGTCCTCAGACCTACATGGTGGAAATTTACTAGAAAGCAAAAAACAAAAGCCCTCAAGCCTGAGATTTGGACAAATGATTGCAAGCAACTGAATTAATGCATCTTATGGAGTGAGCATTTGCTAGAAGATCTGATCAAAGTCCTACTTGCTTGCCTATGTTAGCTCTGAAGAATCTTCTCAGGGGAGCATCTGCAGCATGCCAATAGTGCAAGGGCAGGTCACACAAATTCAGCTCAGCAAGTGAACGTTTGCAGTGGCACAAACACATAAACACCACATTTTATTAGCTCAGTGTGGTACATCATTTGGGTGTGCTTCAGCCCTTCTCTTTTTCTATGAATTTTACTGCGTGTGAAATCATACAAGATGTTTAATCTTAGTATGTGATTCTCAAAATAGAAAAACAAAATTTCTCAGGCTACTTGCCTTGCCTTTTTTCCTCTCTCCCTTACTATATGTTTGTTACAGTAGCTAGCACAATAGAGTTATAATTTCTGTGACACCTCTAAATGCTTGTACTATAAAAGCAGCAAGTTGACAGCATCTAAAGGAAGACTTTACACTATACTCAGAAGTATTTTTTTCTAAACCAACCTGGACTGCAGCAGAAGATCACCCAAGGCTATGATCCTTCCAAAGGTGCCGGATGTGCCTGAGCTGTGGTGACCAGTGCACAGACAGCAGGGCTTCTCTGTCACCACCTTCTCCATCACTCCTGCAGCCAGGAAATCTAGCAATCACTTCCTACATCTTCACTTCTGAGGGCAGACTCATGAAAGCATGTCACTGTCTGAGCTCAAACAGAATTCCCAAAACACTGACCCTGCATTTGTAAATTTTTAAATGCATATTAAAATTTCCCAGTGCCTACAGTGTTGTTTCTGCCCCTGCCCAAAACTGCCTTAGTACTGTTGGCAACTACCTTATATCAAAACCGTGTTGATGCCCATCATTTTTCCTCACTAATAGGAAAAGTCCTTTAAATGTACTTGCCAGATACATCCTGAATATAAGCTGTTCTCAAAAACATACTCAAATAAAAACATGAGCTATTTGTAGTGTGAAACAGTTCCCTGGATGCAATAATCTAGTGGCTACTATTTTTTGCTTAGAATGTGAAATTTCAAATTTAATATTTTCCTCCAGCTGCACAATTTCAAATTTTCATCTGTCTCTGCTCGGGAGCTCTCCCCACTTCACAAAGCTGCAAAATCCAGGCTGTTAGTGAAGTTGATCCAATTTGCACAGCATGGGGAGTTCACAAACCAATATACTGGGGAGAGGACAAAGCAGCATTTCCCAGTAATGTGGAGTAAGAGGCTGTTCCTCTGTGGTAATTCTGGGCTACTAAATTCAGTGAGATCAGTAGCAGAAAACAGATATACATAGTGGCATTATCAGAGATGGTCTAACATTGGCATAGGACAAGACTGGTCTTTTTGTTTTCACTCACTTGTTGGAAGCCAGTTCCTGTAAGGAAATAACCATATGTTGTCCTCATGCGTTGGACTCCAGGGTGATCCACGCACAATGATTTAGGGATCTTTGTTCAGCCCCTGTGGAGCAGGAGTGGGCAATATGCACAGAAAAATATATGCACAGTAGATGATATGCAGAATTAGAGAGGACTTTTTCACCCCAGAGTCTGAGCAATTCTGCCATGCTGCAAAGTGAGCTCCAAAGTCAGTGTGAGGACACATCACATAATTTGTTTTGAAAAGCCGTACGTTTCCCAGGGCTATCAATCTGTCACCTTTCAGCCATGCCATGGAAATACAAGCGTTCTTGAAATCTCTGAAGGCTGCCATTTCATCAATATTTTAACATAAACATTCTTTTAATTTAAATGGAGATTGATCACTTACATTTTATTACTTTTTAATAAAAACCCATTATCACCATTAAAGAAAAGCAATCTCAATGAAACTATTGCCAGGATAGATTTAACTTGGAAAAGCACTAGAACAAGTCTTTGCTAGATCAGAGCCTTATACAGCACGCAGGCTTTAGTTCTGGTTTTAACAACAAACACAGGAGTGATCAATGGACATTCTAGCTATTATATTCACTGCTTTCATGATACACTTAGAACTAGTCCAAAATCTTACTGGAAACTGTGAAGGGTATATTGTTAAATATCCCTCTCTGCTGTAACTTACCTTATATAGGAAGACTTGCCAGGGGCGCTAATGAAGTGGAGACAGTTTTGCAGTTTTACCATCTGTTATCAAATCTACTCCTGCTATAACAGAAACACAATTGTATTAGAATTTAGAAGCGATAAACATTGGAAAAAATATTTTCTTTCATTGCTTAAATAGCTTTGCTGCCTAGTCCAAAGAACAAAATGTTTGGACAATTAATGAAACGTCTCGGGACTGCTTTAATTAAAAAACAAGATACAGCAAAAGAATAGTGATAGAGCTGACATAACCAAAACACAACAGAGAGGTATAAATAAGAAATCACATTAGTCCACAGCCCTGAGGCTTAGACTTTAATTCAGGATGACATCCTATTTTGATATCCTACAGGAAAAAAAAGTCAACAAAAAAACCCATTTGAAATGTGAATGTCATTGAAAAATTTTAAAATGCTTCATCTGCACTAGCTAATATGTGATGATTGTAGAGTGCTTAAGAACTGCATCCTCCTAACCCTCTTTCTGTCCTAAGTAAGGGCATTCGGGGTAAAAGCTCCAAAGAACACTACAGTTTAGCTTCACTTATGTGCACTGGACTAAAAATGAACACTTAATATTTATGTGAATCACTGTCAGTGTCAAGTGAGATGAAGCTTATAAAAATAGATCCAAATCAGGGAATGAACTTTAAGACTCAGTGGGTAAATGCCTCTTTACATACGGTATTATTTATAGATATTTTTTAATCTGTTCTGTCATCTTGTCTCTTAAATTATTAGAAAGTAAGAAAGAAGGAACTACAATAAATTTAGATGAAAGAGAAATCTTGCTGGGAACCGTGGCAGGAATATGAGCAAAAGTCAGGAAGTTTAGGGCTGTACTCCCAAGCCCTTTGCTTTCTGAATTTTCTGAAGGAAAACAATTCCAGCCTATTTTGCAATTAAATATGCACTTTTTAAAACTAACTATGCTATTGAAATAGAAGGAATGATTTTTCAAGACTGGATTTTGTCATCCAAAATACTTCTACCACATCTGAAAACAAGCTAATCCCAAGCCAGTTCCAGGTGGTGGGCTGACTGTTGTCTCTGTAGTCTCGTGAAGCCTTTGACATCCTACGTTAATCAAAGTCCCCTCTAGATATAAATGTTGAGCTCACCACAGCCACAGCAGAAATTTCAGCATTGGATCCCAGTTTTTGTAGCTCTCTTAGAAGTCAGTGACAACTGCAGATGGTCCCTAAGCTGATCCCCAAAGGTTCTAAGCATTAAAAACTTAAAATGTCGTTGTGGTGGCTTTGTGCACGTATTTATCATCATCTGACAAGGAGACTGCTGGTACTAATATCACCCTGCATCAACAAGGTTCTGTGAGTCTTGATCATTTAGGAAAAAACTTTAAAAAGCTGCCACAAAAAGGACAAACTATAACAAAAATATGATTAGAATTTGAAGCAAGCATTCAATATTGAAGGGCAAAATACTCAAGACGATGAGGATGAAGGTCACCTTATAAGAAAATGCAAAGGAACAGGGCACATCCACAAGGCTTCTGCTGGGTTCTTGCAAACAGGGGGATGTTATGTTTCACATGTAGGAATCTGGGGAGTCGTACTTACTTTCCTTCTGCTAGCAGGTGAAGAACTCTCCTTTGAAGCAATTGGAGCCATTTCTTCCTTTGTACAGACACTTCCATTACACAACCTCTATCAGGCAGGAAATAAAACAGGGTAAAGCAGGCAGCTGCTCTCTTCCCTGGGTCTGTGTGGTTTTGGAATACTGCACAGGGGGAATATGTATCCATAGGCTTCTGCTTTGACCATTCAGGTATCATTTTTATAAGCACCAAGGTGAAGTGGTTTCTGTACTCCCTTCATCCAGGTAGGATTTCAACATAGCTGTATGTCTGCTGAGAACAACACACAGAGCTGCTCTTTGATTTTAAGGCATTTCTTGCAAATATAAACTTTTCCTGCTCTTGACTTCAATAGCAAGATCTAATTCAGACCAGTGAGACATTGCATCTAGTATTTTTGTTCTAATTGTCCTAAATCTATTTTAGAAGTGAGATGTATGTGTTTACAGGCACAAGAATTGCTGTAAATTTAAGAAGAGGTCATAGATGTGAATGTTAGGAATAATTGCTTTTTTTTTATTGGCATGAGGATATCTGAGGATATTGTTCATCCCAGTAGTCAGCCAGGTTTTATTTAGCAATTTCAGTCTAACCGATGCAATTTCCACCTATGATAACTGTGGGCACATCATTAATTTTAGTAACTGCAAAACTTATAGTAAAAATACTTTTCTGTGACATCCCTTGCTCCTCACTTTGACAATTGCAGAAAATAAAAAATAAAAAGAAAAGAGAGATTTCTACTAGGAGCTGTCCAGATACAGCAGTAGTTTAGTCTGAAGATCTGTAATGTACACAGATGGCAAAAGGCTCACAAATGCATCCAGAAATTATGTGTGAAAACTACATTCACAAGTCTTGCTCTGTGTTTATTGAGAGACCAGAAACTGTATTTCGACAGGAATATCAATAAAGACTCAGATTCAAATGAAAAAAAATTTTCCATTTACTACCTACACTACATAGGGTACTAGCTGTAATCAAGAAAAATTTCAGGATGGCATGAAGCTCTCAAGCTACATAATTCCCAATAACACTCAGTGGAGTCCTGCTATTAAAGTGCTCACATGCCACAAAAATGCTTTTAAGCCAACTCACTAGCCCACATTACAAATTCTAGTTAACAGAATTCACCACAGGCTCGCAGCTTAGGGTAGAACATATTCTTTTTTTAAAACAGATCTGCCTTCATCAAAATGCTTGGTGGTCACTCCTGGTTTTCAATCTCCCAATATGCTGAAGCAGAGACTTTTTTTTTTTTTAACACACAGAAAGACATGAGCTTAAAGTAAAGTCACTATGCTTGTCATCAGCCCCTCTAACATTTATTGCACAAGGTTATTTGTCTTTCCAATTCAGCTACTCGTGAGAGTTACGAGGAAGGGGAAACATCAAAGACTTGATCTTTTTGGAGGTCTGCATTTTTGGAAGTTTTGCAGATGATGTTTTGGAAATCCTCTCACAATACACAGACTTTTTGGTTAATATTGTATGTATTCTAGTTTCAGATCTAGGGCTGGACAAGTGAATGTAGATACATTTTGGCAACAAAATATTTTTTCTTCCCATTTCTCTTCCTCCTTTCAAATAACATTTATTCAAAGCTTTTCTCTTTTCTCCATAAGAAAAATCCCAAAGTTTCCCTTCTCTCCGCATTATTAGTTTTTGTCCCCTCACATTGACTTAATAAAAAAGTGAAAATGAAAATGGTAGTCAGAAAAAAAGAACAAAGCAGCAAAATTTAAGAGGGAATGACCAGGAGATTAAAAAAACCCACCTTTCTGCACAATATTTTGCTAAAATCTTTAGGTAAGAAAAAAGCCTTGCTTGTTTGAAGTCTGAATGACAAATATGACAAACCTTGTTGAATGTTTTCAAGGAAAAAAGGATCTGCTTTTTTTTCCAAACTGCTTTTATAATTTCCATTGAGGTATTTACAAATACACATCCATCTTCTTGCAGCCCTTTAGCTTGACTGAGTTGAAGTTTTTTTCTTTGGTTAGTTTTAACTTAGTTGGGAATATAAACAGCTTTCCATGTAGGTCAGAAAAAAATATCTTCAAATGATTCTCAAGCTGGCACTGTGTTTTTTTAGCCTTTTCTGGACATGAAAATACCCTCCCTTTTAGAAGCATCAACATCTTGTCCTTCTGATAGTTCCTCTTTCACCCAGAGGCTGTGGCACCAATTCTGGGTTTTAAACAGCATTTTAGTTGTTGCTGAATAGCTGCTCTCTTGCTCACAGAGCATGGGATGCTATGCAGTGGAGGAACTGCAGTCACCATCAGATGTGAGAAGGACACTCCTGAAGTGGAACTGCAGAAAATAGTGGTTGCAATGTAAGCAGTGAGAAGGAAAATGCCTGGAGGAGGATATATCTCCCAGAAATAGGAGGTGGAAAGAGTCTTCAGAACTAGAAAAATAAATCATTGTAGGGAGAGGGAAGTCTCACCTCTCAATGTTCCCTGGAAATTGAGGGACAAATAGAGTTAGGACCCTGGAAAGGGAGCACAGGATGACAAATCAGCAGCTTGCTAGTAGAGAAAGACAGTCAAGTCTGAAATCTCAGACTGTGGCCACTTACAGCAAATCCTTTTTCAGCAAGGTGAGAACAACCCAGTCAAAATAATTCAAATTAATTAGCGATATGCAGTACCTTCTGCATGTGCTGCAAGCATGAAATCAGCCCTCATGAGAGCCCAGGAGGTTTGAGTAAGAGATTTTGTGGTCAAAAGAGCAGATTTTGCTGGTGCAAGCTTGCCAAAGAATAAAAAAAAGGTTAGGGTCCATGTGAAAAGCTGCATGTATTGTCACCAGTGCTAATTCTGGAGAAGCCTTTGCTGTAAGGACACATGAGGACTTTGGGCCATGTGTTCTGCTGCACTTATTTTCTTCTGCGAAGGTCAACCTTGATGGCTGGCACAAGAGCTGGGCAGGACAAAAAAAGAGAGAGAAAGAGGCCAACTTCATTTCCTTAAGAGCTCTAGAGTGGACATTTCAGCATTCCAACCTAGCCAAACTAAATTCTCCACTCAGGAGTCCTGCACAAGAATTATGTCCTTCACCACACACACAGACTCTTTTCAGCTGTGATCCAAGACTAAATGGGATTTCAGGACAAAACAACTGGCTTAAATATATAGGGCACTTGTGGGAGTGAGAGCACGCCACAGGCACTTGTTCTGTCAGGCTAAAAGATTCTGTGCTGTTTTCAGCAGCGGTCCTCATACAGAAATTATTCTGAGGGTGATTGTCATTCACCCCTTTGCCCTTGTTTGATCACATTAATTAAAAAAAAAAGGTCTAGAATAAATGAGCAAACTTTAATTGAGAATATTTGCTGTCTTATGGAAAGCTGTGGCTTCTTAATGCATTCTGTTCACTGAGGACTCCAATATGAAAATATGTGTAAGATTCGGTGGCAGATACAGTGATGGATCTGGAGCAACTAGAAGATAAGGTAGCAAACAGAAGTGTTACAATCTTATGTGGGAAGCCCAGAAATGTACCAACTCTTGATATGACTTCAAATGAGACTTCTGGCAGGCCACAACTTCTTGGTAATGATTTACATCTATAATCAGGATAATAGAACATTATTTATCTACCTCTTCTGGATATTGTGGAGACTAACAATTGCACAGTAATTTGGGGATAAATTGGAGACACTAGATGAATTTCCACTATCATGTTTACTCTATGAAGGTGAAGTGAGGACACCTCAACACAGAAGGAACCAAAGTTTTCTCAAAATAAATCAGAGAGATCAGAAGGTAATTTTATCTTTGCTTCATTCTGATTATTCAGCATTTCTCAATAAGATTGACAGGAAATGAGAAAACAAAGTTTTTCTGGATCAGGGAGGTAAAATCTAGTAACATTTAACACTGCATCTAAAAAACAACAGTTTAAAATCCACAAAATTATTTCTGTTTCAGATGAAAAATTAATGCACACAGCAGACTGTGCCTAACAGACTATTGACAGATCTAATAAATAACTTTTAATTACATAATGACAAAATTTAAACATATATCCCCTCATATAGGCTTTTAAAGCCAAAAACATATAAAGTTAAACACTAACATGGTTTATCAGACCCCACATTTTAACTGGCCCTGGTTTGTGGCAATCCCATAAAGCCAGAAAATAGTTTAAGTGAATTAACTCCTTGTCTCCATAATCTATGTGTTCTGCCTAGAGATTCTGAATGGAAGGAGCAAGTTATACATCAGCCCTGAAGTGCAAAAGAATGAACCTTTTATTTTTATCTTGGCTGTTGTCAGAAAACACATCACCTTCCCAGAGCAGGCAGACTAAGTATGAGCTGAGGACTGTGTCCAGCAAAATGGGTCTCTTCTGAGAGACCAACACTCAAGATAAGATGCCAGAGCAGTTGCTGTATGTGCTGAAGCCTGACACTTGCTGGGGCTCCCTGAGCAATCCCAGCAAGGCACAGAGTGGGAGCACTCACCTTTCTCTCAGCTGGGCTGGGTCTGTCTCCAGGATCGTCGTTATATTACAAGACCTCTGACACAAAGGCATCAGGCACATATTGAAGATGAGTTAATCACTTCCTGGGGAAACATTCAGCCAGAAGTAGCAGAGGTACTGTTACAGATCAGGGGGAGGCAGAGAAGGCAGGAGAGACATGGCAGAATGACACTGGGACCTCTTCTCGCAGGATGTTGGGACAAGGAGTAGCCCAGTTATTCCCCTGGAGACTCAGGCAGCAAGGCAGATGATAAAACAGTTGCACATCTGCTTTGCAGTTGCCAACGTCTCTGAAAATGCCCTTTGATTGGGATGCAGACCAGAGGGTGTATTGCAGATATGTGAGCAGCATGAGACTCTCCACTGTAATAATCTGGAAATTCATGCTATAGGTGAGCAGAAAATGGCTGGATGCCTTGGGCATTGCTCAGGGGCCATGGTGTTCCTCAAAAATATGTACTGCTTTTGAAGGATTAATTCTACCTCACCTTTACCATGGATTTATTCCTTATGGCACACAGGCATGGCCTGAAATCGCTTATACCACTACCTAATTCAAGGAACCAAAAGTGTCCAATTTGACCTCCCTGGTTTTTTCCTTGAGTAATTCCTGAAGGGACCAGGAATTACACCTTTTCCAAATGGAATAACAACAGAATGGAATTTCAAAAAAAAAAACACCAAAGAAACAACCAAAACCAAAGACCCAAACCAACAAAACTATCCCTTTCTTCCTCAGTGTTCACTGACTATAATTAATGTGAAGTTAATCAAAACTCAAAGCAAAACCAAGGAAAAAAAGGTCAAAAAGCAATTAATTATATTAGAAATATGTTGCCCAGTCAATTGCTTGCTTTTCAGGCTTTAGCTGTGTGGCAATTTCAGTACTTATGCAACCACTATAGAATTTTCTAGGTCTGACTTTTACTTGAGAAGCAGAAACTTCTCACTAACAAACCCCTTCATGTCCAAGTCCAAGAACTTTTTTGTCATGGGGGTGGGGTTGGGGGGGGAGGAATGAGCTTCCTTCACACCCTCAGCCCCCTCAGATGCCACCACTGCATCACAGAACAGACTATCATGCACCTTCCTGCTTGCTGCAGATCGAGTCAAAGACACTCGGAATCACCCGGGAGACACTGCCTCACAGCACACAGCCCTTGCAGGGAGAAATCCCCTGGGGAGATCAGTTTATGGCAGATTTCATATCGTGCCAGGTTAACAGCATATGTATCCCTGTCCTTTTAGCACAGGTTGGAAGGAACAGGATTTGCCAAGGCTACATAGCCAAAAAGCGTACTTTAAAAATACACACTCTAGTCAGATGTCTGCTTGTAACATTTATGACTTGGCAGATTGACTCGCACATCAGGCACACATTTGATGGTTAATTCTGAGCCCTAATGCAGCAGAGTAGTCTTCTACCTGGCTGGTGTCTATCCTTTTCAAAAGGCAAAGGAGTGCATAAATTATGTTTAAAAAGAGGTAGGCATTTTCTACCCACAGAGTGGAGTCACTGTAGGTGGATTATTATCCAGGAATACCAAAGAGGCAAGAAGTCTGTGATTTAACCCATTCTTTGTAGCCTCCTTGCCTGCTACTGTTGGTACTGCTGACAGTCTGAAATTATCTGTATGATACAATTTTTCAGGAGATTCTGCAGAACAGCAGCTGCATTTCAGACAGACAGCAGTAGTTAAAGGCCTAAAGAAAGGATTTTATTCTGAAACAATACCAGCTAAGCCCTGCAGCAGCAGCCAGTTGTCTCTGCTGATGTTGGCAACTATGAGCTGTAGTCAGATGTCTCCCTCGCCAGGCTCTGCACTACAAATGTCATGTCTTAGCAGAACAGGATGAACTCTAAACCACCTTACAGATGACCAGCAGGATTTCAAAACCTATTTCTTCTGCATTATCTTTACTACTGGGAAAACAAAAAGCAATTGTTTTCACAGTGCAAACTGAGACATTTCTACATGAGGATACAGACATGACCTTTATCTAGCACAAACAAGGCATAGAGATGTTCAGCTGAACACAGCCACCTGCACTTACTCCAGCTGAGAACCTGGTCTTCAACACTGACCTTAAAGAAAGCGTTGTGAATTGTGATGAAGAAAAATAATCAGCATTGGGGCTGAGAATCCCTAAATTCCAGTGATTTGCCTACAAACTGTTGGCAGTGAACATCTTCAGAAATAGGACCTATAAGAATAGCCAAAAAAGAGGAGGATTTATAAATATATGATATGAGTTTTAGATTATCATAGGTATCCCTACTCTACTTCAACATTTCATATTTATGCAAAGAGAATAATATTGTCCTTGTCCATAACAATTTTCAGAAATTCAAAATACTTTACAAAAATTACTTAATCCTTTCAGTATCCTTAGTGAGATATGCAAGTATTCTTCCAATTTTCTCACAAGATGTGTGATCTCTGGCACAAAATGATCCCACCTATTTCTTAAATTAATCAAAAGAAATAATTAACAAAAATGAAAAAGAAGTCCTGGCTCCCCCTGCTTAAAAGAATTTTTCACCAGACTCACCATTGTCAGTAGGTCTAAATAGGTCAAAAGCAATAATACTAAATCCAGCAGTATCTCTGCTGTATTATTTAGTACCAATGGATGCTGCTCTAAAACCTGTGATTCTCCCTGAGAAGGATAGGAAAGGCTCAGTATTTTCTGGGCAGATGGGCATTTGTTACATCATCTTGGTCTTTTTCCATGCATACCCATCTTTGTTCTCTAGCAAACATGCAAATATCTTAGACTCACTGAGTGCCACTGAGGTGCAGGCAGGGACATGGACTTGTCCCCAAAACCTCCTGACCACACACAGGGAGGAGGCCAAGAGCTGCTGGTCAGTGCAGCCTCCGAGAGAAAGACACCAGGCAAGGTGAGCCAGAGCCACCTCTTGAGAGGAGACAGGGGAGAGATTCCCAATGAAAAGAAAAGCTGTGCCATGTTAGTCAACAGAGCTGTTCATGCCTGAGGGCACAATGTGAGAGGAATCCCACAGGAGGGAAGAGGAGTGTAGAAACACTTCTCTCCTCAACAGCAACACAGCACCTGCCCTTCCCACCTTCCTCCTCACCATCCCCTGCAGATGCTCCTGTCAGTGGCTTGACCATTCTGGTCTGCAAGGTGCTCAGTTTAAAACTACTGCCAGTGGAATGAAATTCTTATTTCTGTTCTGCACCACAGGGGCACTGGACAGAACTTCCATCATAGTCAGACATCTCGTACCCTGTAACAAACAATACTAAAATGTTCCAGAACTCCTTCACCTTCCTTCAATAGCCTGTGCATGGGATTGCCCAATGGTCCAATTTTAAATCCTAAAAATGCAGGATCCCTTCACACTCCCATGTTTGCTTTAGCAATAGTTCAGTTAATTAGTTGAACTCAGCCATCATGCTGGGAGCATTAAAGGTTCAGGCTCCTTGCTAAACAGAAATCTGGGCAAGGAACCTGAACTTTCTGACTACCTTAAACTCTCGAAGCAGCTCTCTTAAATAAAGCACTACTCAGCTCTTCTCTTGGAGTTCTTGAGTAGTTGTTGTGTTTTGTTTGGTAGTTGATCCTGGTACTTGCTGGTATAGCTGAGCTGGAATTCTTATCTGTGATCTTGTCGGAGTTGACATTTTTAATTTGCAACTATATTGATTTTCCACAAGAAAAAAAAAAGTGACTATAAAGAAAAAAGAATTATATTTTTCCAATCTTTTGTAACACAAATTGCAGGGAATGATTTTAAGATAACACATGAATTAAGGGCACCATTGGCATAAAACTAAATTCTGTTTCAAGACTGCCAAATGGTGCAGCTCAGGAATAGATACAGAGGTTTCCAAAAATAACATTTTTGCCATGAAAAATTCACACAAAATTCCCACAAAAATCCCCAAAATTATTTTGAAAGCATACTACTGCCTTTATTACTTTATTGTCCTGAGTGCCATTTATTATTTTCTTGGAGCTATCATATGCTATGATAGCTCATTTAAGTAGAGAGACTGAGACAGTTTTCAATGATAATTAGTATGGGTAAAATAACCTTAATTTATATAGATACATATATCCACATACATATTTAAACTCTGAGAACTATTTCCTTCTTTACTATAAATGTGGAGCCTAGCTGGAGAGTAAGGGGAAAAAAGTCTTTCCACAGAAAATAGAGGAGATTCTCTACCAGTATTAACCTCTGGAACCCTAAGTCATTACATTTTTTAATTTTAAAAAGTCACTATGGTTGTTTAATGAGTTCTCACAGTCTTATTGATCCCTCAAAATACAAACCAAAAGCAGTCTACTTGTTTCTACAGGTGTGACTTATGAATAATTAAATAATCCCTACACATTTGTGAATATTTCCAAGGCATTCATATAACAGTTTCTAACATACTCCAGAGTCATCTGCGACAAGGCCTTTGACCTCCTGTATCAGAGTCCACCAATCAACTCAGTTGTCCCTTTGCATGTTCCTAAGGTTGTGGCCCTACATGAGAAGAGGGTAACAGCAGTGGAAAAAGGAATTTAAATGCTGTTTATCAATATCTTTAGCTTTTTCTCAGCAGAATATTTTCCTATCATATGAAGACAGAAACTAAGGCATTATGTTAACACCCATGCATCCAATTTTAAATCCCATGCTACTCCAACACATTAAAATCAGTTTTCCCAGGGAGAAGGATAGTTTCCCCAAGGATGGCTGTCATCTTGGGCCTCACCAGTTTCCAGATCTCTTAGCTGACCATTTTTTTTTTACCAATACTGTAATTATTACTTTTTAAAATCATCTTTGGTCAAGGTCCAGCCCAAAGAAAAACAGATTGAAAAGTTATGATTTAAGAAACTGAACCAGACATGCTTGGTAAGGCATCTGGTTAATTGAGGAAGGTGCTTCAACATACCAGACTATTTGAACAGGAGGATTAGATGCCACATTGTTCTTGTAGTGCCCACAGATACTGGGACTTTCTCAGGAGACTGACTCTACACCCTCATTCATGCATCCTCTGCTAAGGGGAGTGAGGAAGCACAGCACAGTAAGGTTTTATCTGACTGGAACAGGTCATATTGGCAACTGCAATACTGGGAGATCCAGCGCAGCAGCCTGGATGTTATCCATCTAATTTCAGTATCTAATCTCTCTAGACACTTATAATCTGACACTCAGTGGTGTGCTCCATCTTAGCTGATAGTGAAATCATTTAATACAAGTGGGTAGTGAGGTAGATGACAAGCTGATTGATGGCAATATCTTCATTTAAAGCTATATAACACCACCAGACAGAGGTCTAGAGCAGTTCAGGAGTTCTGCCTAAATTTGTTGGTATCTGTGCAAGTTTATCATGCCCGAGTGTGGCTTATACCATCTACTAAATCATTTTCCTAAAAAGAACATGAGCTACCTCAAGCCCATTAAAGCAGAGTGTCAGCATCTCACAGGATACTCAACAGTGAGATTGCAGTGAGGTTCATGATTGCTCCCTCCTGGCAGAGAATCTTTTCACTACCTTACAGTAACCAGAAGGAATTCTGGCTCCTTGAAGCTACCTGTACTTCAACTTGGACCTCAAATGCCCCAGCAACAGAACTGGTGCTGTCTGACAAGAACCAATACTGCCCATGTTTGGGGTCACAACCCTGTCCTGCCCATCCTGCAGTGGGAATCCGACCCTTGGAGGCAAATTTGGTGTCCAGCATTTGCCATAAATGGGTGAGGGGTCCAGCAAGCACCAGGAGCACAGATGAATGCTCCTGCACACAGAGAAAGGTTCTTGCATATTAAGACACATAATTAAAGCATGGAGAAGCCTTTGCCTCTCTATTTCTTCATAGAACGCCTGCTTGGAGAGCCCAGAGGGCAGACTGGATCCCACAGGGAATCCCTAAAAAGTCCGCTCTTGAGGAATCTGCAGTTAAAACCTAAAGGAAAGTTCATGTAAAGGAAAAAGGGGCTGTACTGAGTTTACAGAGAAGAAATGTGTTTCTTTCCTTTCTTAAGGACCTTAACAACAACATCAGGTTGCCTACTTTTCTCCATCCCTTAAGCACAGCTACTTCTAAGGAAAGCTATGGCGGAAGAGTCTCTGTCCACCCTTGTATTGCCATGGAGACACAACCTGACTACAACTTCTGCAGCCACAAATTCCCTCAAATCCAATGGGTTTTTAAGTCTCTAGTCAACCTGTTGTTCTGCCTTAAGGAAAAAGATATGGGAAATTAGGGTTTTTTCACCTCCATCAGCACTCTCAGGGAAACTGAGTCCAATCAGTCTCAAACTCACTGTTCAGACCTGCACAAGAACATCTGAATGCATTTTAATCTGGCTCCTGTGGAAAAAAATCAAAACACCTTCCCCTTAATTCATTAAAGAATACTAGAGGTAGTGGCTAATTCTGTCCAAATTCTTTCGTGCTCCATTCAAGGTCTACATTGTGGGGCTGTTTCTAATCTAACACCAGCACAAAGACAAGCTTTCAGTAAAACCTGCATTGTCCAAGGCGTTCCAATGGCCATAACCAATAGCACTTCCTTTTAAAAGGCTGAATTTAACATTGTTTGTGATGAGAGTCTGACATACCAGCATTTTACACCCTTTGAACAGCAGAGATAAGATGAAAAGAATTTTATGGCTAGTGACTGCCTTTCTTATTGAAGCTTTGTCTCTCCCGGTGCCCTGTGTTGTTGCAGTTTCTGTGGTAACGACTGATTGTACAGAGAAAGAAGCCAGTGTAAATTGCTGGCATGTAAACAACATGAGTTGAGTATGGTTTACATATATACCTTTTCTGACTTGGTTTATGATCCATTTTTCAAGGTAATTGTTAATGCCTAGAGTATTTATTATTTTAATTTGGAAGTCATTGAGCAAATGTCCTATGTGACATACTTTATATGCTACACCTTGCCAATACATAAATGCAATTTCTATGGGATAAAACCCATCTGATTTTTGTCCACATAGAAAAATTAATTCTTTAGAAAATCAGATGTGAACTCTCTCAACGAAAACAACAAAACAGAAAATATAAAAGTACAGAGTATAAAATAGATACACATTTATACTAGCAAATAGAAGATGACATGATGTGAAAGGTAAGAGCAGGTAAAGTTTTTTTGCATCCTGTTTTCATGGGAGAAATTTTTGTGTGTGAATCTCAGGGTGTAAAGCACTTCAAGTGACTGCAATGAAGCAACAAAGAAGTCCAGACTTAATAGTTTTCATTTTAAAAAACAGTTCATATTCAGAGTTAAGGTTTCAGTAACCATACGTAAAACCTTTAAAATAACTCAGGAAATGCCTTCAGAAATCAAGACTGCAATGATCGGTGCCATTTCTTTCACTACCCACATCTACTCACACCCTACTTCTCTAGAAACACATTCTCAAAATGGAAGCAGCTTCTCAAGCACCAAGTTGTGTTTCTGGTTTACTGAAATCCCACAGAGTACTGAAGTTTCATTGAGTAGAAACTAAGGCATCCAGGCAAATTTTAGTCATGAAAGGAACAGAAGAATGGAAGACAAACAAGTTGCAAGAATGGAAACTCCTGAACTAGTTTTCTACCAGCTTCTTGCAATCCACATATGCTTTATGAAATGTGTTTGTGTTGACTAAGATACAGGACTAGCTCCTTAAAAGAAAAAAGGGGCACAGTCATTAATTTCTCTCAGTCCAGCTCTGAAGAATGCTCCTTAACACAGAAGTTTCAGGCTACTATAACCATAGCATTCTCAACTAAATCACTTTTGTACCTGAAGGATAAAAGCAATATCAAATATTCCATAGAAATATGTTGACGTACACCAATCACTTCGCAGCTCAAATCCCATTGCAGTCAACAATAGGTTTCTGCTGGCAGAAGCAAGATGGAGCTATTTCTGGAAGTCGCTTGATGTGCTTGTTTACATGGCTGAAAGCAAACAGCCCCAGAACCATCTATTGGGCTGGAAAACCCCAGTTGTTCTGCTGTTAGGTCTGACCATGGCAAAGCTGGCTTCACTTGGCTGTGGCACCCAGGAGCCAGAGTAATGGAGATTTCCAGCTCGTCCTGGAGCACTCAGACTCAGCAGTGCTACAGCTGCCTTTCCAGCTGTTACAGCACATTCTTTAATATTACATGACTTCAGTTTCCAAGTGGAGATGGACCTTGAGTTGCTTTTCACAGGGGAGTTCTCGTGGGCAGTGCTGCTTTTTGGCTTTTAGCATTTCCTCTCACAACAGGCAGGAGCTATTCCCATCACCTCCTGGCTGTTTGTCGATGCTCTCCAACATCATATCAGGCTGTCACACCAGGACAGCTACAGAGCTGCAAGCACTTTGAGTCAGCACAGCTTCACAGTGAGGGGTATGGCCCTGGAAAGGCAGGAGCAGCCTCCCCTCCCAGCTCAACAGCTGCTCCAACAGGGACAACCTCACGTCACCCAGAGCTGCTCTCACACCAGAGGCTCCAAAGGCCGCCTGGCACAATCACGTAGGCAAGGAGAAAAAAAGCAAAATGCCAAAGGCCACACTAAAGATGTCCCCCATGGATTAGCTTTGTTTTAATCAATCAAAATGACACAACTGCCACATGTCAACAGCTTTCATTTCTCCTTGCTGTAGCCTCTCCTTCATCTCTCAGTAGTTCAGATGGTCAAATCTGGACCCAATCCACTTTTAGTTTGGGCCTGTTCCTACTCAGGATTTCTGAATAAACCTGTGTTTGAAGGCATCTAGGATCCAATCCATGTCCTTGCAAAAGGATGGTCAGCAGAGCCAGAGGCGTGATTCTGAATGAAGAATTCCATGCTCAATTCAGGCACCCATTTCTATGAAACGTTATTATCTGGCAGATCCTGAAATGCAATACTCAAGGCACCTGATGGATACTGAAGGATTTTAAACCATCCTAAAAGTACTCTGTGCCTAAATTTCTCAATTTTAAGTAATAGTTATTTCAAGAGGATTTGGTACCTAAGTTAACAAATCCCATTACAGATTCGTCCTTTTGAGAAAGGATCTTCTAGTTAATTTTTTTAATTGCACAGCAACTTAAGATGATATCCTACTGAAATTAACAGCTTTTTAAAAAATAAATGAATGTAATTTGCAGGTTAACTACGAAGTTGCTAATTATTTAGCCAGAATTTCACTATAGCAAGAGAAACACCAGTCCCTGTTTTTATCCAGTTGAAAGGGAAATATACCTCATTGTTTGAGTACATAAACCATCACCTACCATTTGCTTTAGGAGAGAAATATTTTTGGATTATGATTGGGTACTATTTAACCTAGATTTAAAACAGTGATAATATCTATTCTGTTTCTTAGACTTAAGCAATAAGATCACTAGCCCAGTGCAAGCAGAAGGGAGGAGCAAGGTATGTGCAAAACAATCAGACATTTGAAGATACTAATTAATATTTCAAGACGCCATGGGTTTAAACATTTCCCCATATATTAATTACACCACCCTTGCAGACCAGCAAGCATTTTATTATTGACTGCAATGGGAAGAGAAGTTCACCTGCATTCTGTCCTCCATACTTAACCAAACAATTCATCTGGTATTGACAGATGTCTGAGACAGGAGGACTTTTATGCTGCACTGATGCTAAATACAGCAATTGGCAGCATTGTCTCTGGCCAAGGGAATTTAGGCCATCAGAGACAGTGTTTCTGTAACTACTCCTGACAGGAAGAATTAATTTTTTTATCATTTTTTTCCCAGGATTTAAAAACCTGTATTAATAATTTGCTTGCTTGTAAACCGAAAGGTAAATTGGTGCCAATATTTACTTACGGTCTTGTCAGAAACCCATAGCAGTCTAACTTTTCTTTAAAACGTAGATGTTCTTCACAGTTTTTTGTGATTTCTTTCTGAGAACAAAGACATTCAGTAGAACAGTGCATTAATGGCCAAGGTTTCACATTTCTGTTTATCTGGGAGGGTTCTGGCTAGAAACAAACCTTGGATGCCAAGAGATCTATATAAAGAACATGGCCCTAGTGATTAGGTCCTAGGACGTGGCATACAAAACACAAACAAACAAACAAGAGCAAGAAACAGAGATGTAGATTTATGATCCAAACCAAGAAGCCAAGAGTACTTGTGGAGATTCCCATAGCAAAGGAAGAGGAATGAGTGAGAACACAAAGTACTACAAAAACTGGCAGTTATTTAAGGCAGAACTGGTAAAAATGAATTGGAAAGTTTCCAAAGAATGCCTTTTTGCTTTATTATTTATAATGGTAACTGCTTTGTATAAACTACCTTACACAATTGTTTTTGCCTTCACCCTGATTTATCTTACTTTCCTTGACAGATTCTGCCAGAACTGTTTAAATAATGATTTGATGTGCTACATGCAGATTTTCCTGTCTACCCTCCATCTTCACACACACACAACCCAGCAGACTCTCTGCAAATCACATAGGGGATCCACCATGCAGTTTCTCTACATAAAAGATGTTGCTTTG
>VZTZ01048408.1:9338-29491 GCA_013400955.1 Drymodes brunneopygia
CGGGACCCGTGTCCCGGGACGGGTTCCCGAGAAAAGCGCAGGTCCCTCCCCGCCCCGCTCCCAGCACCGGGAAACGGCGAGGTGCACTATCCACTGCCCGCGGCGAGTACTCCATCCCACCCCACGGGGGACGATCGCACCTCGCTCGGCGAAAGCTCGGGCGGCTCCGTCGCGCAGAGCCCGCGCCGCTGCGGCACCGGGGGAAACTTCGGCGGGAGTGCGGGCGGGCACTTACCGGCCGGGCCGGGGCTGTCCGTGCGGCCGGAGCGGGCGGGTTGAGGAGCGGTCAGTACGGGGCGGGCGGNCATCAGCACCGAGCACAGGCACCGGGCACTCTACATCCTGCATCGGGGTCACCTCACGCAGAGCACTGGCACCGGCACCTGGCACTGACACCAGGGACTGTCATCAGGCACCTCTCACCAGGCACTAATAGTGGGCACCAACACCAAACACTTCACACCGATCACCTCGCACTGGTCACGTACCCTGGTCCCTTCTCATCAGTGACCTTGCCCAGATCAACACTCGCCAGTCACCCACCACTGCCGCCACCACCGCGACAGGGACCCAACAGATCCCTGCTGCGGCCATAGGACAGAGGTGGTGGAGGTAGTTGTGGTGGTGGCACCTCCATCGTGCCTAATGATCCAGACGGCTCTTGGGAACCCAGATTTGGTTTCAGAGCCAAAACATCAGGAAAAAGCTGATGCCATGAGCCAGGGACAAGGACCCTGTGGGTTCACCTCAAACCACTCCAGCTGAGGGTCCCCCACCTCCATTCCAGCAGCCCCTGGTCCCAGTGTCACAGCCAGAACCTCTGAGCTACACAAGGAGGTGACCGGCTGCTCCAGCCGCTCCAGTCAGAGACCCTGGAGAGGTGGTGCCTGGAGCAGGGAGGGGACCCCGACGTCTCAGCCCAGCTGGAAGCTACATCACCCAAAACATCTGCACACCCCAGGTTTGCTGCAGCAAAACCCCCTCCCAGCCTTGCACCAGCCCCCGACACTTCGGAGGGACAGGCACGAGCTCCCACAGGATCCTGCGGGCAGGGTAAGGGACCTTCATGGGGACATTACCGCCACTACAGCACCCAGGGGTGCTGGTTGCCTGAACCGAAGGGACCCTCCCCTGCCCATCATCCTTGAAAAAGGCGGCTGAGTGTTCCCAAGCACAGGAGTCCGTCTGGAAATGAAGCATCATCCCCGTGGGGTCCTTCTGCATCCCCCCCACTCCCCTTCCCATGGCTCGGACCGATTCCTTTGGCTCTGCGCCGTGGCAATTCCCGTAGTCGCGATGCGTGGGACCCTTCTGCTGCTCCCCTGCTTCCTCTCCTGCCTGCTCTCCTCTCCTGCCTGCCCTGCTGCCTTCACAGGGCTTGGAGTCAGCGCAGGTTTGGGGTGTTCGCACAGGGCACAGCTCTGCGGACGAGGGGCCGGTCACCAAAACCGGTCCCGATCTCGGCGTTCGGGACCGCACCCAACGTAACGAACTCGTGTGAACTCACCCTGCGGGAGGAGCGGGAGCCGATGGGAAGAGCCCTCTCCTGGCCCTGGATCCGCCACTGCAGCCTCTTACAGCTCATCACCATCCCGTCATTAATTAACGGCTCCTGAAGCATCTGTCCCTGCTCCAGCATCGCTCTCCGGAGGGGAGAACAGATTTGGAGACGCCGCGGGAAGGCCGGGCTGTCCCTGCCTGCTGCAGCCTCCAGCCGTGCTCTGCTGCAGGGCAGAGCAACTGGATCTGCACGAGGGACACCGTCCCACCTCTGTCCCCCTGTGCTGATGTGGCATCTGTCACCATGGTGTCCTTTCAAATGGGAGACCAGATCAGACCTGGTGAGGCAAAAGGGGCCCTGGGAATGCCCACCCACCCCGAGCCCTCCTCCCTCACTGCTCACCTCAGGTAGGACCTGTCTCCCCTGACCCAGGAAAGGAACCTCCTGCTTTCCATGTCCTGAACTGCCGAGATTCCAAATCAGGAGCATTTCCACCCACCCCAGGCTTTTAAGGAGTGTGACCTTTGGAGAGGGGTCCCCAATCCCTAAAACTGCTCCCAGCATCCTGCAAATCAGCTAAGATTTCAACCCCAGAGTGTTTCTGCTAAGGCTCCATTCCCAGATTTTTCAGGAAGGCAACTACCATGGACAGGTGTAGATGCTTTGGGGGCTGGAGCCCCGCTGCTCCGGAGACAGGATAAGAGAGATGGGGGACGTTCAGCGTGGAGAGAAGGCCCTGGGGAGAACTCAGAGCCCTGTCCAGCTCCTAAAAGGGCTCCAGGAGAGCTGGAGAGGGACTTTGGACAAGGGCCTGGAGTGCCAGGACAAGGGGCACAGCTTCCCATGCCAGAGGGCAGGGGTAGATGGGATATTGGGAAGGAAATCTCGGCTGTGAGGGAGGAGAGGCCCTGGCACAGGGTGCCTAGAGAAGCTGTGGCTGCCCCATCCCTGGAAATGTTCAAGGCCGGGGTCTTGGAGCAACCTGGGCTAGTGCAAGGTGTCCCTTCCACTGAGATGAGTTTTAAAGTCCTTTCCAACCCAAACCATTGCATGATTCTATGCTGTGTGGTGGTGCCCATGCCCTCCCCTCTGGCACAGAGTAACAGAGCCACAGACACAGGACCAGGAGCCGACAGTACAGGAGATCACTTTATTGAATCCAATGGTGTTAGACAGACGACTGAGAAGAGACATGCCAGTTGGTGCGGGCAGTGTGGGCAGCAGGAGCTGACTTGGTGCAGGGCTGGATTTGTTTCTGTCTTTTCAGAATATCCTCAAGCCTTTTCCTGGCTTCCTTTTCTGTTTCTTTTAAAATTTCTTTGAAGTAAAAACAACTAATCGTGGAAAGAGTCCAGATGGTGTTTGTTTGTTCCCTATGATTGTTCCCGCAGCTATGTACAACGTGGGGCTGGGTCTCAACATCAGGTAGAAAATGGAGCAAGTTTACAAACGTGGAGGGTGCAAGGAAAAAAGCAAAAACAGACAGGCGAGAGCAGTAGAAATCTGGACCAAAATCTTAAAGAGAAATTTAAAAAGTGCTATAAAACCCCTTGGCAGGAATACCATGCAGTTAAGAAACACAAAACCCAGTCAATTACACAGATAATCTAGAACAGGAATTTGTCCATTTCATCTTTTATTTAATTAAAAAAAGGTTGTTTGTGTTTAATAGAAAAAAGCTAAAATTGTAAGGTTCAGGCCACCGGGCAGCAGCAGCTCGAGGGGGCAGGAGGGTGAGGTGCTGGCATTGCCCACCTCCAGCCCCCCAGGGGGGCTCCCAGGGACCTTGGGCACCTTTGGGGGCAGCAGGCACCTCTGGAGGTGGCAGATACCCTTGGGGGGTGATGGGCACCTTTGGGGGCAGCAGGCACCTCTGGAGGTGGCAGATACCCTTGGGGGGTGATGGGCACCTTTGGGGGCAGCAGGCACCTTTGGGGATGACCAGCTCCTTTGGGGGTGGCAGGAGGATGAGTCAGTGCAATCCTTGGATTCTTTCCCTGGGGACAGAGGGGCTCAGCCCACAGCCAGGGGTTGGCCCCCAGGCAGCTGCCAGGCTTGGGGACAGGAGGTGCTTGGTGTGAGCCAGGAGGAATCCATCAGGAGTGGCCCCTCTGGCCAGGTAACCCCAGTGAAACCCTCCCCATGCCCATCCCAGGGCCCACCTGCTGGCACAGCCCTTCTCCTTCCCTCAGAGATTCCTCCTGGATCACACCCCCACCTGCCACTCACCTCCAGCTGCCAGGGCTGAGGTGATGGGATGAGGGGCAGCCCCTGTCTGGGGAGGGATGGGGCAAACCTGCAGGACACAGGCCAGGGGATGCTCAGCAGTGGGGCATGGAACAGTTTGGTCCAGGTTTGGGTGGCTCCCTGGGAGTGTCAGAAAAAGAAAGCCCAGGTAAGGCTGCCCCTCCTCCCTTGGGACTCCTCAGGGCACCTGGGCTCAGGGCAGCCCCCAAAGGTGCCATCAGTCCCTTCCCACCCTGGGCACCAGAGTCCCAAGGAGAGTGTGAGGGGCTGGAGGGGGGACAGCTGGGTCCCCACTGCCGACCTCGAGTGGCTGCTGGGCCGGAGTCTCATACAATCAGAAAAGAAGTCAGCACAGCACAGTCATCACAGAGTACAAAAAAAACCCAAAACCAGGGACAAGGCTCAGGGCCAGGCCCCCCCAACCCACACAGGGCGTTCCACGACGGATCTATGTACAGCGAGTCCTCGGCGGCGGCAACACAAGAGAAGGCAAACAGAAAGCCCTAATGCCCAAGCCAGCGTGGGGAGGAGATCCAGGAGATCCCCGAGGGGAGGAGATCCCTGTGGGGAGGAGGAGATCCCGGAGGTCCCCGTGGGGAGGGGCCGGGCTGGCCCTGGCCAGCCCCAGTGGCAGCGGGAGGCTGTGGGACAGACGGAGGAGTGGGAGGAGTGGGAGGAGTGAGCACCATGGGGCGGCGAGGCGGGACACACCGGCCAAGAGCACCGAGGGCAGAGGTGGTGGTGGCCTCTGAGGGCACTGTGGGAGATGCCCATTGCAGAGGGCTGTGAGGTGTCCCTGAAGGCCACACCAGCCGTGGCACTGGGATGAGGCTGCCCAGTCCCCAGCTTGGCAGAGTTTGGGGACAGGGTGGGCTCAGGTGATCTGGCCCTGGGGTCACCCCTCCTCATACATCTCTCCAGGGCCCCAGATGAATGTGGGGGCTGAGCTGGAGGGCAGCAGGGAGGGGACCCCCAGAGGCCAGATGGGCACAGGACAGGGGTGCAGACCTGCAGGGTACCCCACAGCCATGGCTGGGGACAGGTCAGCGAGGGTGCTGGGAGCAGCAGTCCCAGCTTGGACAGTGCCAGCACCTTCATTCCATCCCAGCCAAGCTGGCTTTGGGGACAGAGGACATGGAGCAGGCTGTGACAGCACTATCCCAAGCCCCAAGTGCCCCCTTCCCACATGGCCAGGGATTAAGGCACCACGGCAGCACCGGGGCTGACCCTCTCCATGGAGTCTGGCCTTTTGACAATGCAGGACAAGGCCAGGAGGACACATGGAAGCCCCAGGTGCCCCCAGAGCACCAACACAGACCCTGCCAGGCTGCAGGAAGGCACAGGGCCAGGGGGAGCAGGCAGCATGGGGAGCAACCCCAGGCTCATTGACCCGCAGCCCCAGGCCTGGCAGCACCAAGGGGATGGGAGGCTGGTTGGGCCCCCCTCCACCAAGGGGACAGGGATGGCATCTGGCTGCTCAGGGATGGGGCAGCAGCAGCAGCCTCTCTATGCCCCAGTAGGTCAGGGAGGGGATGCCCTGATGGGGGACACTGTCCCCATGCCCTGTGCCTTTGAGGAGGGGGAGTTGCCATGTGAGGGGCTGCTCTGGGAGCCTCCGGCTGCCACCCGCCTCCACACTGGCCTCCAAGTCCCACCTCAGCCAACCTGTGCAGCCCCAGGAGGTGGGTTCAGGGACTGGAGATCATCCAGTGAGCACCAGTTTCATGACAGAGATGGTTTGAGTGGTGAAACCAACAGCTGCAAAAGAAACCAAAGGGGAAGGGCACTGCTGCCAGGGAAGCAGTAGGCACCAGGCCACGGGCTCCAGGCCAGGAGAGCAAAGAACCAGAACAAAAAAAGGGACCAAAGCAAAGTCTGGACTCAGCCAAAGAATAATGGGAGGGGGGGGAAACAAAATAAAATAACCAAAGCAGGGGTTTTGGGCTGTCCTGGTCACAGCAGCTGCTGTGCAGGTGGAACAGGGAACGCAAGAGCCACGCTCCCCTTGGCCAGCATGGGCAGGAGCTCCACAGTGGGGGCTCTCTTGGCTTTGCCTGGTGGGTGCAGAGGGAGCCAGAGCCCATCGTGCCCACACGCTCATCCTGGAGCCTGGGCCCCTCCTGCACCCCCAGCTTTGGCCCAGGTGGCTCCCGTGGGGTCCCTGCCCCACTCAGGGGCCTTCCTGCAGCTCCCAGGAGTGGGGGCTCAGCCTCAGCGGTCACCCTGGTCCCAAAGCCCAAGAGTTTGTAATAGAAAAAAACAAGAAGAGAAACCAGGATTCTCCTACCCCCGGGGTCGGGAGGGGAGATGGCAACTCGTGCTCTTTCACAGACGAGCCAGGTTTCCCCAGGCTCCACCAGGACACGCCAGAGCCCCGCTCTTCTCCTCTCCGCTTGCTCGCCAGCCCTACGCTCCTGGATGCCAAAGGAAAAGGGGAGCAGCCCAGCAGCAGCTCCCCTCCACCTGGGCTGGCACATCCGGGCCTCACAGAGTCGACTGCAGGTCGGGGTCCACCATGGTCTCACGGTCTGGAGACTCAATGTAGTTGGCGGCTTCCTGGAGCTTGAGCAGCATGGCCATCTGTGGGGACAGCAGCGTGGCAGGAGCCCGAGGGGGACAGGAGGCCCACGGGTGACTGGGGAGGCCACTTGGCCCTCCTTGCCCTCCCAAACCAGCCTTGCTGGGAAGCTCCTTAGAGGGTAAAGCAAATCCCAGAGATGCCACAAAATCCCTCCCCTGCGCCAGGATCTGGCCTCGGGCACAGCTGGAATGCTCAAGGCTCAGTGTGCCAAAGGAGCATGAGCTGGCATTATCTGTGGCAGCTGGTCAGCCAGCAGCCTCTCCAGGTGACACACCAGGACAGGTAAGAGCCACCTGTCTGTGGCTCTGCATGTGGACGTGGTGCCTCGTGGAATGTCATGTTGTGCCTGTGTGTCCTGGTGTGCAGCCCACCTGCCAGTGCCACCACCCCGCCCCTGCTGCTCCTCCCAGGAGTGCCAAGTGCTTCTGCATCCCCAAATCAGGCTTTTTATACTGAAAATTAACTGGGAAAGGGAAGCTCTGCCCTGCCCTGTGACCAGCCCCTCCCAGCCCCCCTGCTGCCCAGCGTACCAGCGGGTCTGAGTCCAGGGAGCTGGGCGTGGTGTCCTTCACGGTGCGCTCCTCCGGGGGGGACACGGCGCTGTGGGGCCCCACGGTGGGCGGGGGCAGGTGGTACAGCTTGGACTGGTCCTGCTGCGCTGATGGCCAGGGCAGGGTGTCCCGCACCCACTCCACGGGGTCCTCCCAGGCCGCCTTCTGCCCATGGACCTGTGGCAGGGAGCAAGTGGCAGCCACCTCCTCATGCCAGAGCCAGTGATGTGGCACCCTGAGCCCCCCAGGACAGTGCTATGCTACAACAGCCACAGGGCAGGGATTGACAGAGGTGTCACCTGCACCCACAATCCCAGTGCCTCCCCTCTCCCCCTGGCCCATGACAGCTGTATCAGTGTGTCCCCACACTGGTCTGTGCTCCCATGTGCCAACAGCACTGGCTACCTTGAGCCCATCTTTTGCCCCCTCCTGCAGATAGGGGATGATTGAGTTGTTCCACAGGTCGATGAACCAGGTCCGGAAATCCTCAATTCCAATGGGGCAGGACAGAAAGAAGCAGGGACCTGCGGGGGGAAGGCAGACAGTGGAAATAGGAGCTGGGTCTCCCTCCTCCAGTTACTGGGCCCAAGGCTCACAGCACTGAGGTGGGCACACCTGGCTGGCAGGGTTCCCTTGGGAACAGTGTCTAGGCACCATCTGCCTGTACAACGGGCAGACAGCATCTCCCAGGCAAGGAAGGGGGCTGCTGAGTTCAATCTATCCCCCAAAAGCCTGGTGAGGCATGGGGGAGCCACCTGGGAAAACACAGCTCCTCCATGCCCAGGGAAGGGTGTTGGGAGGACTGGCAGCCTTGGCTGACACCCTCATGACAGCTCCCAAGGGAACAAAGACCACCCAGGGCAGAGCAACGCTTGCATGCATCACCCACCAGCTGTGGTTTGTGGGACTGGGAGCCACAGTGAACACATTAGTCCCCGAGCCCCTGTGGGAGGGTTTGGTCCCAGCCCCTGGGGCTCCTCACAGCCCGGGGCAGAGCAGGAAGGTGAGGCAAGGCCGTACCGATGAGGAAGTCGGATGTGCTGTGTTTTTCCAGAAAGGTGTGCAAATGGTACCAGAGCTTGGGCACCCAGTCCAGCACCCGCAGCAGCTCCTCCTTGTTGGCGTTGATGTCCGTGTCCGACTCCAGCAGCTTCCGCCGCAGGTAGCGCACCAGGAAGCCATTGGCTGGCTCCACGTTGTTGGAGAAGGTCAGCATCCTGGGGAAGGACACTGGTGGTCAGGGCTGGGTCTCCACACAAGCTGCCCTGCACCCCAGCACTCTTGGGGTCCTCCTTGCATCCCTATCTTGCATTTGTCTGAGGCTGGGGAATATCTGTTCCTTCTGGGATGGCAGGGGCAGGCCTGGGGCTCAGTCCTAATCGGGGTCCCCAGTCATAGAATGTGACCATGGAAAAGCCCAGGTGCAAGTGATGGCTTCTGTCCCCCACAACCCCACAAGGATGATCCCCAGGCATGTACAATTCCTACCTGAAGCTGAGATGGAGGCCGTGGTTTGGGGTCATCTTCACAGGCTGGTTGGTAGTCCCAATGATATACGGGCTGAGTGAGTGACAGAGAGACAAGATCCATGAGAAAAAGCCTCTGAGTCACCCCTGCCCAAGGCAGAGCTGATCTGGGCACAGCCCAGCGACCTCAGTGGGAGCAGCAGGGAGCCATGAGTGCCATGGGGCTGCGCTCAGGGCTGCAGAGGGGCTCTCACCATTTGTGGTACTTGCAGGTGAGCGCGCCGTTGACGAGCTCGCTGATGGAGCCCGCCTCGCTGAGGTCATCCAGGAGGATCACCAGCGGCACGTCCGCTGTGCCCGTCTCCCGGTCAATCTGGTTGGCCAGGTTGGACAGGTACAGCTGTAGATCCTGGAAAAAACAGGCCAGGTGTCACATGTGGGGCCATGGCATGACAGACCACAGCACCAATGCCCGCAGGGACACGGCTGTGTGCCCTCACCTTGCAGGACTGCTGGTGCATGTTGAAGGTGCTGACGATGCCCTCGGTGACATCCCGACCCGAGCGCTCCACCAGGTACTCGGCCAGGCGGTTGGTCAGGTAGGTCTTGCCGGTGCCGCTGGGCCCCGAGAGGATGAGGCGGCGGTGCTTCAGCAGGAGGCTGATGTAGTGCTGCATCATGGGCTTGGGGATGAGTGTCTCGAACACCAGGCTGTCCACGCACTTCTCTTTCAAGCCTGCAGGCAGGGAAGGGCTGAGGGTCCTGCTCGCACCCTGCAGTACCTTGAGACAGCAGGGACGTGGCACAGCCATGGAGCCCCTCTGCCACACTGACCTTTGAGGGTCACCACGACGCTGGTCAGGCCCCGGCGGCACAGCGGCAGCTCCGGAGGCTCCGTGTCCAGCACCCGCTTGACGTGGCTGATGCTGTAGCCATAGACAGACTCGGTGCTGAGGCCCAGGGTGGATGCAGGATCCATCTTGGTGATATAATCCTACATGGACAAGGACAGGGCTGTCAGTGCCCCTGAAGGCTGGCAGAGAGCAGCTCCAAAAGAGGTGGGGAGGATCTGGGCCAGGGAATAGCAGGCCCGGTGGAGCAGTGTCAAAGGATGGCTCTCTCTAAGGAGTGTTTTTCATGCTCCTACCTTGAAGACCTGGCAGACAGCCTCATCCAGCATCTTCCAGTCCACCTTCCCGCTCACCTTGGTCCAGCCCAAGAAAAACTCCTGCTGCTTGAGGTCCTAGGAGCCAAGGCAGAGGTGTGCAGTGTTGAAGCATCACATCCAGCCCCGGGGGGCATGCTCTGCCCCTTGGCCATGACACAGTGACAGGTCAGGCTCCCCAGGCAGCCCACACTTACCCCCTTGATGATGTGCTGGGGCGGCATGCGTACCACAATCCTCAGTGTCAGCTCATCCTTCTGGGTGCCAGCGCTGACAGCATCCATGGGGGACACGTCTGGGGATGGAGCAGTGAGAGGCTGAGCTGGCAAGGAGAGCCAAGCCACGGGGCCTGGCCGTGCCAAGCCAGAGGCAAATCCTGCTGTGGCTGACAGCAGCACCAGCAGCACGACAGATCCCCTGCTCATTCCAGGTGAGCAGCAGCATGTTCCCACCACACACACTCCTCCCTGTGCCAGCCCTTCCCCACCTGCCAGCAGCTCTATCACCCCTACCTGCATCCCCCAGGCTGGGGCTGAAGGCGTGGCCAAGGGTGAGACCCAAGGAGCGCCGTGGCGAAGAGGAGGCCGATGTGCTTGTGATGTGGCTGGGAACAGAACCTGGCACTGCTGAGGGCCCTGGGGCCACCTTGAGACGGTCATTCTCAGCCTTCAGGAGATCCACCTCCAGCTGGGGCAGAACAAGGTAGGGCACAGGGTAAAGAGTTGTAAGCCAGCAGCACCCTGGGGTGCAGCACAGGGGTGAGGATGCAGGGACTGTGGGCACCCTGGTACTGAGAGCAGCCGGGCTGCTGGCAGGGGTCCTCACCTGCATGTTGTGCATGGTCTCCCTCAGCTGCTCCAGCTGGTGGGCTGAGTTGAGGGCCTCCAGGCGGATGTCTGTCAGCTTCATTTCCTTCTCCCACAGCTCTGACCGCAGCTCTGACACCTCCTTCTTCTCAGGCTCACCCTCACTGTGGGCCTGGAAGAGCCTGGGCCAAGGGAGAGATGAGGTCTCACACGTGTAGCCTGCACAGGAGCCTGCAGCCCCTGCCACTGGCCCTCCCCAGCCCCACGTACTCAGCCGTGTCAATGCCCACGGAGGAGGATGTGGAGGATTTGATGGAGGGCGAGGCAGTCTCTGTGGAGCCATGCTGTAACTTGGGGGAGGAGGGTGCTGATGAGTCTGGTGTGGCGATCTCCTCAATGTCCGAGTAGGATGAGGCCGATTTGGGGCCCTTCTTGATGCTGAAGGCTTTATTGAAGGAGCTGCGTAGCTACAGGAGAGGGAAATATTCTTGTTAGAGACAGGCCTAAGTGCAGCCTTGCAAGCAGAGACCTGGCCTGGTCCTGCCCTGTCTGCCCAGGACCCACAGTCAGTGTGAGCTGGGACCAGTACAACCACACCCATCACAGAGGTGGCACCATCACCATGCTGGGGAAGGCTCCAGCCTGACCCTGCTCTGCTGGCACAGCAAATGGATGGGGTGCACAGCCCTCTGGGCAACACTCACCCCAGCCCAGATGGCACCAGAGTCCCAAAGAGCAGGACCCCCGTCCTGGTCAGGATGTCTCCCAGCCCTGCTCCCCACCAGCACCTACACCAAGCTGTTCAGGCATGGCACCAGCACCCCAGTCCATCAGGATGGGCCAATCATCCCCACATTCACCCCACCACAGCCATTTCAGCAAGAGGCATTTACAGCAGTGTCCCTTGCTCCAGCCACTGCAGAGCCAGGGCCCTGCCCCACACCTCCCTCTGCCCCGCAGATCCTGCTGGAAGCACAGAGGGGCAGCCAGCCCTCCACAGAGCATGCTGGTGTCTCACCTGAGCATGCAGCATGCACACAGCACACACAGAGCAGTGGGTGGGTGAGCAGTGGGCTGGGGCCAGGGAGGGGGATGGACACTGCACAGGCACCAAACTGGACCTGGGTCCCACCAGCTGGTGGGAGAGCAGCAGGACGGGCACCCTGGGCTCACAACATGTGCCCTGGAGTGCCAGGGCCTGCTTCAAGGGAAGGTGGGAGAAAGAAGGAATGGACAACACACAGGATCTGTCCCAATCCCCACAGGCACCAGCAGACTGCTCTGGGGAGTTTCCAAAAGCGAAAGCATTGCATTTCAAAGTAAACAAAGTGAGTATCCAGCTCTGCTGATGGTGGAAGCAGGAGAGCACTGAGACCACTGGGTGCTGGCAGGGACAGAGCCACTTGAGAACACATCAGGCAGCCCTGCAGAGATGGGCAGTGCCACACCCCAGTGCCCTCAGTGCCACTGGCAGGGCTGAACCGAGGTCCCCATCCCAAAAGATCCAGTTACAGGAAGTCAGGAGAGTGCCTGCCTTCCCCAGGCAAGAAGGGGACTGTTCCCATCCATGGGACAGGTCCCATAGAGCCTTTCCTGCTGCCTCCAGGCAGTTCAACCCCGTCCTTGTGGGTGCATATTTGTCCTTAACATTGAAGGAAGCAGCCAAGGTGGGCACAGCCTGGCTGGGGACTTAGGATGGCCTGTGCTGGGGTTAGTGCCAGTGGGATGGGTAGGATGGGGAGTGTATGAGCACCGTCCCATGAAATGGAGCAAGGGCCCTGGCTGGGCACAGCATGTGGTGGAGGGGACAAGGTGGGACTTACCTCGTACACCTGGAAAAAAAGGGTTGAGGTCAGCATAGGGGGAGAGAAACAAAACAAAGCAAGACTTAATTGCACATCCAGCTCAGAGCTGCCTGGTGCAGGGAAGGGGCTGCCCAGCTGAGGTGCCAGCCCTCCACACTGCCAGAGGCTGCGTGTGCAGGAGGGAGACATGGGGGAATACACAAGGAAGCAGGCATGCAGGGCCAGGGCTGAGAAACTCCTGAAGGGGCTGGAGAAGTCCCAGCAAACAGTTCAAGACACAAATCCATGGCAGTTACACACTCCTCACCACTGGTGTCCCCAGGGGGCACCAACGCTACAAGGCCAAGGCAGACCAAGAGCAGCTACTTGTGGGGCTGACCCTGAGCAGACCCTGCCTGTGGCTCCCCAAGCCCCACTTCTCCTGCCAGTGCCTCATCCAACCCACCCAGCTCTTCTTCTTCTTCTTCTTGGCGTCAGCGTCCTTGCTGCTGCCGATGCTGGAGTGGCTGGTGATGCTGTTGAGGCTGGAGATGCTGTCAGAGGAGTTCTGCCGCTTGATGCGCAGCTCTGGGGAGATTGGGAAAAGAGGGATCAGCCACCTGCAACTGCCCCAACGCCAGAGCACTTCATGGTCCCCCCTCCCTACACCCAATCCCTCCTGCCACCCAACACCTTCTGAGCTCTTAGAGCCACTTTATAACAATGACATGGGGCTCAGACACCACATGGGCACTGCCAGAGAGATGCCCAGGGCACATATCACCCTGCTGCTGTCCAGGCCACCTCCCTGACAGCCCCTTGCACTCACACTGGGGTTTTGGGGCTAGAAACAGCACTTACGGGAACAAAGTCAAGATCAGCAGGCAAAACTGGCTGTTGGCAAAGGGCCAGGCAACGAGGTCTCCCAAGGCTGACAAACAACCACTGCCCTACATGCCAGCAGTGACCTCCCATGGTGACAGCTCTGGCTGTCCATCGCTGGTTTCGGATGCTCAAGGATCCCAGGTAGGGAAAAACTGCTGCCCAGGGTACCCTGCCTTCAGAGGAACTTCCCCCAGGGAGGGTGTGCCCTGGGGCGCTGTGCCAGTCCCAGCAGGAGCATCACAACTGAAGGAAGGGCTGCAACACCATGCCTTACCTTTGGGGGTGACATCAGTGCCATTCAGAGCACCCTGGATCACAGCCTGGGCCTCTGAATTCTTCTTCTTCAGGAAGTCAATGGTCTCTCGCAGGTCCAGCAGCTCCGTGTCCTGGGGCAGCAGAGTTGGGATCCATGGAGTGCATCCCGATGGGGCAAAGCCCATCCCAAGAGCACCCTTGGGGCAATCACCCAAGTCCAGCACGCCCCAGCCCCACGAGCACCACGATACACCCACCTTCTCCTCGGCAGTCTCAGCCAGGTGCCGCAGGCGGGATGTCATGCTCACCAGGCTCTGCTCGAAGGCCGCCACCAGGTTGGCCTGGGTGAAGTGGAGAAACAGGTGAGCCCCCACATTTGGGTGAATGCCCGTGGACAGGTAAGCACCCACTGCCAGGTGTGGGATGCGAAAGGGTGAAGGGAAAATCAGGGTTTCCATGGGTACATCCAGCAGCAGCCCCATGCCCTGCATGGATGGAGCAGGGTGTCCCACGGGGCTCCCATGGGGACTCACGTTAGCAGACAGCTGGGACGTCAGCGTGGCCACCTTCTCCTGCGAGGACTCCAGCTCGCGGCGCAGCTTGCGGATTTGCTATGGGGAGAGAGCAGAGGGATGAGAGGGGCCAGGCACTTGCCCTCACTGGGGGCAGGGGCAGGCATGAGCAGAGGGTGTGGGCTCACCTCAGACTGCATCTTCTCCTCAGCCTGGCAGCGTGAGAGCAGAGAGGGACAGACAGACAGAGGCAGGCAGTCAGGGGGGCAGCGAGGCACAGACAGGCTCAGCACCAGGCAGAGGCATGCACAGAGCCCCCCCCAGTCCCACCCGGACCCCCCAGCCATGCAGAAAGCAGCGCAGCATGGAGGCGGCTCTTACGGAGGAGTAGGTGGAGGACGCGCTGGAGGCCAGGGACAGCACCGATCCGTGAACTGCAACACAGGAAAACCCGGGGGGTCAGGGTGCCCTGGAGAGCAGCACCCAGGGGCTACAGGTCAGGGCACAGCTGGAGACAGGGCTCTCAGGGGCGGAGGGCTCTGAGGTGGCCTGGGGGAGGCACAGGGTGGGATGGAAACTGCCCGTTTCTCAGTGTGTGCCTGGTAGTCTTCCTGGGCACTTGGCAGGGAATGTCCTCCACCTGCACCCTCCTCTCTGGGGAATCTGGGGCCTCTGCTGCCCTCCCTGTCTGCTTGGGTACCCTCCTCCCCAGTGTCACAGGGGCAACCCAAGGGCGTCAGGGCAGACCCAGGGCTGATGCCAGCACAGCGTCCAACGGGTCCCTCAGGGCTGCTGTCCCTGCTCTGATGCCAAGAATGGGACACACCAACCCATCCAACAATGCCACGGCAGCACCAGTAGGAAAGGACAAGGGTGCAGTGAGCCCCACCAACCCCCTGCAGCCTCCTCTGCCTGGGCAGGAGTGCAGCACACTCTCACCATCGTCCACAGGGTCCCGGAAAGAGCCCGAGCGGATCATGCCCTTGGGCTTGTCGGCCAGGGAGAGGGTGCTGCCCATCTGGGAGGTGCTGTACAGCTCGAAGGTGGAGTCGTGGGTGGGGATGCTGTTGGAGCGGGTGATCCGCGGGGCTGTGGTGGCAGTGGGGCTCACTGCAAGGAGAAAGCCAGGAGGAGGCAGGGTCAGAGTCACGCTGGGGACCTGGCACCAGGAGGGGGAAGCAGGACTGGGAGCAATCCACGAGAGCTGTGATGCAGTGAGGAAGCAGGGACTGTAGTCCCAAAGCAGGGAGGGGCTGGGGAAAGCTAAAAGGCAGGTCGATGCTGGGAAGACCTGGACACCAGCACCAAGGTAATCACAGGGCTGAGAAACAAATCCATTGCCCCAGGGACAAGTGGGCACCACTGTGCCACAGCCCAACACCTGCAGGTGTAGGAGTGGAGCCTGCTGCCCCAACCTGTCTGCCTGGATCCTCCAAACCCTCCAGGAACATGCATGTCCTGGTCAGATCAGGGCAGGCCTTACCCCTTGCCCTTCCAGGCATTCCTAGAGGAACAGTTGTGACCTGAGCCCCAGAAGTGGATGAGATGCCCTGAAGCAGAGGTGATGGACATCCCTGGTCCCAATACGGCACCCAAAGCACCAGGTGCTGGTGTTGGTGGTATCAAGGAGACAAAGCAGCACCCAGGGGAGCACGAGCACATCACGCAGGGAGCACAAGGGCAGGGGAGGGCACTGACCAATGCTGGTGAGGGGCCCCTTCCCCACCAGCGCCATGGGGAGGGCGGGGGGCGAGGGCAGCTCCTGCTGCTCGTCCGACTCGGGGAGCCCGCTGGCCGCGTGTGAGTGGCGCCGCTCCTTGGCCTCCTCCTGGGAGTGGAGCTGGTACCTGGGGAGCCGCACACAGGCATGGTAAGATCGACCAGCACCGTCCAGCTCCTGCCCACCACACTGCAGCCCAGCATCCCTGGCTCAGAGGTGCTGCCCTGGAAAGCCCTCCCTCCCCACCCCAGCATCATCCAAAAGTGATCTGGGCTCTTTTACCTCAACCCTTTCTTGGGCAGCGTGTTCCTGTCGCGGTTGGCACTGGAAGGGAAGGAAAGATCAGTGACGTCCCTGCACAGACTAAGGAAGGAACCATGGGGATTGAGCTGCAGGAACAGGGAGCTTTTCCCTACAAATGTAGCAGGAAGAGACTCTGAAGCAGGCAAAGGACATGGCAGGACAGCAGGGAGCGATGTGAGCCCATGAAGGTGCCGCAGCAGCCCCCCAACCTCCTTCCTGCCATACCTGTCCAGATGTGTGAGCCGGGGGCTCCCACTCCAGCCCAGCTCTCCTGCCTCTTCTTCTTCCTCTTCCTCCTCTGTGCTGGCAGGGGGTGCAGCAGCAGGGGTGGGGGTGGTGGTGCTGCCCCCTGAAAAGGCACTGGGCAGGCTCATGGGCATCTGCAGGGACTCCATGCTGCGGTGAAGGCCGGAGAGCTTGGGGTACATCCTGCCCTCCTTAGGGACACTGAAGCCACCCATGAGCTCCAGGCCCTGGGAGAAGCTTGCTGAGTTGATGTTGAGGATGGGGGCAGGGCTGGGGCTGAAGCAGGGTGCGAGGTGCCCGCCGGCCGGGTGCAGGTCCTGGAGCTTGGCAGTGTGTGGTGTGTGCAGCTCGCTGGAGGAGGGCAAGTCCAGGCTGTTGGAGTTCACCTTGTCCAAGTTGGCCAGTGAGGGAGGCTTCACGTAGGTCTTGGCAGCCGCTCTGGAGGGGGAAAATGGGTAAGAAAACAGGTGAGACTCAGGTACTGGTGCTACACACAGCCCCGTCACGCACCTGCTGCCCTCAGAGGTGGAAGGACCATACCTGAGAGGTGTAGGGGGCAGCTCAGCCACCTTGGCTGCTGGCGGGAGGTTGGCCTGGGCTTTTGGGGTGCTCTCAGGTGAGCTGGCACTCTTCAGGCTGCCACACTCAGAATCAAGTGCCACTGCCTTGGCCTTGGCCTTCTCCTTCTCACGGTCTGTCTGGTTCACAGGGGCTGGTGTGCCACGGCCAGTGCCAACCTTGGATGGCTCCTTGAGCCGTGACACTGAGATGCTGCCCTGCTTGGTGCTCAGCAGGCTGGGGTCAATGCTGCTGCTGACCGGCCGGGCTGCGCTGCGGCCCCCGGTCACACTCATGGAGCTGGACTTGGCCGGCCGGGGCAGGCTGCGGTACTGGATGTTGGAGCGAGCCCCTGGGGCCAGGAACCCAGGCTCGGGTGCGTTGGAGACATCGAGGCTTGTCTTCCTCCCACTGACTGGCTTAACAGGGATACCAGAGCTCTTCTGGATCTTGCCGAGCGTGGCTGAGCCCCCGGTCTGCATGACAGTGGCTGTGCCAGTGGCAGGAGCTGGTTTTTTGTAGCCAAAGGAGCTGGAGGACGAGGGCCGTGCAAGCCCTGATGGCGGTTTCTTGGCGTCAGTGGCGCGGTCACGGCCGGCATCGGAGGAGGAGCGCTGCAGGCCCGTGTTCTTCACTGACAGCTTGCTCTTGTCGGTGACTTTGGTCTCTGGCTTGCCTGCTGGCAAGAAAGGACAGGTTAGTGTCCAAAGAGGCTTTGGGGACATTTGGAAGTGAAGGAGTCCAGACAGGACACGGGCACCAGAGATGCAGGAATGTGACAGAGAAGGGACACGCCAGACCCTTGGTGCACTCAAGGACCCTCCAGCCTCGTGCACAGGTCAGGCACAGACCCTCAACCTGCCTGCAGTTTGCAACACAGCCCTGCCTCCCCTTCCAGCCCATACCCAGCTCCCAGCTCTGCGCACAGCCATAGGCTGGCCAGCATGCCTGGGGAAGGCACACAAAAACTTCTCCCCATCAAAGGATCTGGACCCTGCCCAAACTGGTTTTTACCTGCCACTTTGAGTGTGCTCTGGGCCGTGTGGGTAATGGGGGAGGTCACAGCCACCGGAGGAGTCTTGCCCTTCTTGAGGGAGCCCGGGGTGCCCAGGCTGACAGGCTTCTTCAGCTCACCACCCTTGGACCCCTCCTCGCCGCCCTCCGAGGGCTCCCGCCGCCACTTGGAGGAGCCATGCTCCATCTTGAGGCTGCTGCTGTCGTAGTCCAATTTCTTGGGTGCCTTCTCGTCGCCCTCACCGTACCAGCTCAGTCCGCTCTCCGCCAGTGAGCGCTTCTCCGAGTCCGTGCGCAGCTGGGGGCAGAGCGGAGTCAGGGGCACCCCTGGCACCCACCCCAAACCCATCCCCAGAGAGCATCAGCCAGCTGGAAGGATGCAGCAGACACCCTGTACCATCCTTGTTTCCTCACACTGGCACCCTCCACCCCCTCCTTCCCACCAAGGTGGTGGCACCAGGCTGGGGTAGGTGCTGGGAAGGGTCCGGGTGCCACTGTCACCTACCGTTATGGCCGAGTTCCTGCGCGAGGCAGTGGGAGTGGAGGGCAGGGAGTTGAGCGAGGAGCTGGCATTGAACTCCTCCGAGCTGAGGTTGTCGGATGCATCGCTGAGGCCACTGCTGATGGAGCTGCTCTCATCCCAGCTGTGAGGGAGAGACAGCATCAGACCCCTGCCCAGCTCAATGGGTCCCACTGCCTGCGGGATCTCCCTGTTCCAGGGGCTGCCAGCGCAAAAACCAGCTCCTGGCAGTGCCCATGGCAGGGACATGGCATGCAGGGCCCATGGCTGACTCCATGTGCTCGTGTCCCTCTGGCACACAAGCCTCAATGACCCTGCATCTCCCGATTAAGGCTCTATGGAGCTTTGGTGGGGATGGAGAGATGTCTGCAGCACAGGTAAACCAGCACCCACGTCACAGGGCTGACAGCCCCACAGCTGGCTGGCAGCAAGCCCCTGGCAACCCCCTCTGACCCTGCAGGAGGGTCAGGATTGTCAGAAAGGGCAGGACTGCTGGAATAAACAAACCAGCCACCCTGCAGTATCCACCCTTCCTTGGGTGGTCACCACCCATTGCACCCTACTGCCTCTCTCCAGTCCCCAGCATGTTCGGGATCTGCTGCTGCGCCAAGGTGGCTGCTCCATGCTGGGGCTCAGCCAACTGTGCAGGAGCCCATCTGCAGGGCTGTCAGTCCTGGGTGCCCCACGGGCCCGGCTGGCTCCACAGCACAGGGCTGTGCCCACGGTGATCTGGCACAGCCAGGCATGGAGCACCTTCCAGCAGGATGAGCACAGCACCTTTCAGGTCAGCAGCTGAGTAGGTCAGTGAGGCCCTGCAGCCCCCAAGGGCCTGTGAGAGCCTGGGGGAGTCAACACTGGAACAGGCTGCTCAGAGGAGCTGTGGCTGCCCCATCACTGACATGTTCAAGGTCAGGTTGGATAGGGCTTGGAGCAACCTGGCCTGGTGAAAGGTGTCCCTGCCCATGGCAGGGAGTGGCACAAGATGAATTTTAAGGTCCCTTCCAAGCCACACCATGCGATGATTCTGTGACAAGCTCTGGTGTAGGAGTGGGGAGCAGAGCTGGGAGCTGCAGCCAGCCCCAGTCCATGCAATTGCCCTCTGCAACCCTGTGCCAAGGGAAGACAACATGGAAGGTCACATCCCCAAATCACTAAAGCCATGGGGTGACGCTAGGGAGCCAGCTGCACACTGTGAGGGTGTCCCTGACTCTCTTACGGGGCATACAGCTCGTGCACTGAGGGATCCCCCAAACCGGTACGTGAACGCCACAGGCAGCACAGCAAGGAAAGCCTCAACCACAGCACCAGTGGCCCCTCAGCAAGCACAAACTCCTGGAGCATGGCCGAGCCCTGGTACCTCGAGTGCCACCCTGAACCCGCAAACGGGGGACAGCCATGTCACAGTGTCACGCCGGGGCAAAACTCACCCCCTGCTTTGTGCTCCATCCCCTCCATCTTACCCAGAGCCATTCCCAGCTCCTGCAGACGGTCCCGCACCGAACCCACCCGCAAGCAGCCCCGCGGCAGCTCCCGGGGACGGGGATGCTCAAGGGCAGCCTGTCCGTCCTGCCGCGCTCCGCGTCGCCGGCGGGCAGACGGGACCCACCGGGGGCGGGATGGCCCAGCACGGCCCCGGGGATGAGCACCCTGGCCCCAGCCCCGGTCCGGGAAGGCGGCTGCACCGGGAGGGAGCAGGGGATAGACCCGGACCACGGCGCGGTGCGCGGGGATGCTCCGCTCCGCTCCGGCCGCGCCCCGGCTCGGAGCCCCCCGCTCGGCAGCCCCGGGATCAGTGCCGACGTCCGGGGGCACCGGAGCCCCGGGAGCCCCGCGAAGGGTCGGCCCGGCCGTATTGCAGGTGCGGGGCGGGGGCTGCGGCGGAGGATGGGGGTGCCGGGGCGGAGGATGGGAAGGCCCCTGGGAGCCGCCCCGATGCCCCGATGTCGCGGTGCCGGGCGCGGCCCCGCTGCCCCGACCCCCCCTTTTCTTCCCCCCCGCACCGCGGCCGAGACAAAGCACCGCCCGTGGAGCGGCCCCGG
>VZTZ01048408.1:29715-64848 GCA_013400955.1 Drymodes brunneopygia
CCCGGACATGTCCCCACATTCTGCCCCCCAGCCCACGGCCCTCATCCCTGTCCCTGGTGTCCCCCAGCACTCCCCCAAATGCCCGCAGAGCCCACAAACCACGATTCACATCCCCAAACACAGCACAGTGATCTTCAGTCCAGCCCACAGTGTGATAGCAGAGGCCATTCCTCAGCACTGAGCCGGGACTCAGTGCCCCCCAAACTTCCCTGTTCTCTCTCCCCAGAGGAACCACTCCCCAATATGGGTCCCATCGTGGGACAGCTGCTCCCAGCAACCCCAGCGCTCATCCCCAGAAAGAACATCCCCACTCTGCCTCCCTTGACCAAATCCCCTATTTCTGTCCTTTTTTTCTCTCTCTCGTATCACAGCAAGAGCCATGCTGTGGGGCAGGGTCCTCACCGGGACAACTTCGCTAGCCTGGCTGCGAAGGGCAGAGAGAGTTAACTGCAGCCTTGGCAATACAGACCCTGTCCCTGCAGGCTGGGAAATAAGTAATTCCTTCCTTGAAGCAACGGCAACGCCTCTTGGCTCCTTCCCCACTGCCCCATCACTCACCACACAGGGCTTGCCCCAGCATGGCATGGTACAGCACAGCACGACAGGGGCACCTGGCCAACCCTGTCCTCCCTGATCAGCTCCTGCCCACACCCACCAAGCCCTGGCAGGAGCTCACGGCCAGAGGCTGGTGGCACAGCCAGCCCTGCGGTGGGGTGACAGCCCCACACCCCATCCAGCACTGCATCCCTCGGGTCCCTCCGGCCTGGCACCGTGTCGGATGCTGTCCCTTCCCTCTTGTCCTGGCTGGCTGCCTCAGCCTCGCCTCAGAGCAGCTTCCGCTGGGCCCAAATCTGGGCATCCAGGGTGGCAGGGGAGCCAGCCCAGCAGAGCCCAGTGCTGCAGCCCCTCAGAAAGGCAGTCTGACTCCACCAGAGCCACAGGCCTGGCGTGAGATGACAGCACAGAATCACTGCTGGTCACAGCAGACCCAGCACAGGCACTGAGCCCTGCACAGAGTACCCCCAGCACATTTCTCAGCAGAGGCTGCTGTTGGAGCTGGACATTTCTGAATTCTGCCCTGCTTCACCTGTCTCACACCAGCACAGACACTTGACCATGTAGCAGCCAGACCCACTGGCACCAGTCAGGGCACTCGCCACTTGTGTCCCTGCCAGGCTGGTCCAGCCAGATCCCCACTGCCAGCCTGAAGCCCACCTTGGACAGAAGCAAGTCCTGGTCTGCCCTGGCCCCTTCCTCCTGTGGCAGAGGAGAAAATGCAGGGCCTGCACTGAGGGGGTCCCACACCCCACACCTGCAGATCAATGGCATTGAGGGGGCTCTGTGGTACTGGTGCTCCCAGCCCCAGCCTCATGTTGTGACTTGAGACAGGAGCAGTGAGGAAAGCACAGACACAGGCAGGGCTCTTCACACCTCCCCCTCTCCTCCACTTAATGGGGCAGAAAAAACAATTAGCTTCATAAATCCCGTTGAGGGGGTTGGGAGCTCCCCATGGATGTGGGCAGGGCGGGGCTCTGCATCCCCCTCACATCCACATCAGGAACCAGATCCTAAAAACACTCCCTGACTTCCCTGATGTCCACAGCCGTGTAAACCCCCCCACAGCCTCCAGAACCCCTCCCAGACCACCAGGTACTCCCTCAGGGAGCTACAGCTCCTACAGAGAGTCAGGCTACCTTGACCCTAGGTGTCTCCAGCTTGGACTTTGGGTACTGGCATCTGGCACCTTTCTCCGAAGCTGCACTCAAAGGAACTGGGGTCTGCAGAGATCTGGCAGATGGGGAAACTGAGGAAGGGAAGGGGGATCTGACTTGCCTGAGCCCACACAGAGAAAGAGGATCAACATCACATCCTGCAGTTGATTCAGGACCCCATTCTCCAGGCAGCACTGCCTCTGCTCTCTGGCCCCCCAGGTCCCTGAGGGGTGCAGGGGACTCTGTCACAGAACCCCTGAATGTGCATGGTCCCTGCAAGGGGGACCCATGGCCAGGCTGTGCCTCCAGCCCAGCCCTGCACCATCAACCACAGTAACAGTGCGGTTTCCCTGATTTCCCTGCAGCAGCGAGGCCGTGGGGCATCAGCCAGCACTCACTGCCCACTGCAGTGACATCAGCCATGGATCCCAACCACACTCCTGGCTGAGAGCTCAGCTCTGGTCACTCCTCTGACCCCCCCCGAGTGGTGGAAAGCCCAGAGGAAGCGTGCCCTGGTGCGGGGATCTCCGCTGGCAGTTTCAGTGACACATGGAGCCTCACACGGGCCACCACAGCATACAGAGAGCACACAGGGGCCACCACAGCACACAGAGGGCACACAGGGGCCACCACAGCACTCAGTGGCCACGTGTGATGCTCAGAGAGTCCCAGGGCAGTGCCGGGGTGGAGAGCGGAGTGACTCAGCCTGATTGCGAAATTCCTATTTTTCCTGTTGTCCGGACAAGCCGGTGACCTCGGACACCTCAGTCCACAGTGGCCAGGCCCTTCCACAGACAGCAGGGTGGTACATGGCAAAGCCAGGTCTTGAGGTCCCCAGGTGGCATGCAGAGAGGCAGGTGAGTTTGGGGGTCAGATTCTCCCCAGCAGCCTTCCCCAGGGCACATGGGTGTGTGAGGTCCAGCCCTGCGCTTGGCTCTGCCCCATGTCCATATCCAGCCTCATCAACAAGCCAGCAGCTTCCCACATCCTGGGTGTGCACTGACCCCCAGGTGCCCTGTACCCCCAAGCCTCACAACCCCAGGATTCCCCTCCCAAAACACGCCTCACGCAGCCGCTGTCACATCCCCAGGGGCCAGGGATCAGCACTGGGTGCCTCCACCCAAACCCCAAAGGATGGAATTGCAGGAAGGTAGTGCACAGGAAGGGCTTCAATGGTGTTGGTGCCCAGTGGGGTCCTGGGGCCCCTTTCTGGGAGCATCCCCTGTGCCCAGCTGGAGGAAGGAACTCACCAAGCCCGGCACGCGGCGTAGCCCAGTAAATATTTATACAACATTGCTCCCTGGCCAGCCAGGCCAGGGTCCCACACACACGTCAGGCCACGTGCAGGGCCACAGCCATGCCCCACGAGATGTCCCTGATGAGGAATGACTTCATGGACACACCGGGACAGGACAAGGGGTCATCCTGGACTAGCCAAAGTGGAGCGAAGGGAGTTGGAGGGAAGGGAGCAGCTCCAGCACCAGTCCTGCTTGGAGCAGGAGGAGGGCGGCGCTCCCCTGCTGCTCCTGCCGAGCTGAGCCAAACATCTGCTCCCGCCTACGGCCGCGCCGAGCCCGAGGAGCGTGAGGAGGCCAGAGCCAGGCCAGCCGGAGCACAGCGGGTGTCAGCTCCAGAGCACCCCTCGTGGGAGGATGCTGCTGGCAGCCCCCAGCCCTGCTGGAGGGGACCAGAGGCTCTGCAGCACTTGACTGCCAGCAGCACCGTCACAGTGACCTGGGACAGTGCCTGGGGTGTGCCACGGGCTAGACACACGTGCCCTGCGCTCCCAATTCCAAAAGCTGCTGCCTCCCTAGAACTGGCCTCAGGGCAGGCAACAGCAAGCGGCCACTGAATGGTGGCAGGCGGGAACCAGAGCTGTCCAAGGAAAGGAGCAAATGTTTTAGCGTCAGAGAAACAGCCCAAGACTGGGTGCTATCTCTGTCCATGCCCTGCCCAGGCCCAACAACACGCAGGACAGGGCAGGAGAGCAGCAGCATCCCTTCCATCCCTTCAGTCACCTCAGACACATCCTGGTGGGTGCTCCCTGTGCCAGGTTCCTGCCCTGCTGCAGTGCACAAGGAGGATATGGTGACATAGGGAACAAACGGAATGTGCTGCTGAACAGGGGGCCAAAGCCATAGCTTTCCAGCCCCTGAAACCAGCAGCAGGCAGAGAGGAGTTGCAAGTGTCACACCAATGGATGCAGGCACAGCTGGGAGAGGAGCCAGGGTGCCGGTACATTTGGCTAACACAGGAATGCTGCTGGGGGCCTGAGTGTCCCCAGACAATCCCTGTTTAGACTCGACCATCCCACTCTCTCTCTGAGCTGGGCCCCAAATCCCCCACAGCATCCCTGGCTGGGCTCACCCCAACCTCCACCCAGCTGACTCCACCTCAGTCCCCTCGCCCTGGCCGTGCCTCACCTACCTCAGCTCCTTCCAGTCTGCATCCCACAGCCCCACACGCCTCTGACAGGGACGTGTCACCGTGTCCTCTGCGCTGTCTCTGACCTACTGCCCTACAAGCCGGGCCTGCGCGGGCGCGGTGCGGGGGACGCTGCCCCGCGGGCCGGGCGGGGGCTGCCGGCCCCATCTGCAGCACGCGGCTCCTGCCCGGTGCATTAGCGGCACCGGGAGATGGGGCCCGAGGCAGTGCTGCCTTTCTAGGTCACAGCCAGTGAGGAGGCTGCATGAGGGGCTGCTCTGGGTGAGGGGCTGTGCTGGCTGAGAGGCTGTGCTGGATGAAGGGAGGCTGGATGAGAGGCTGTGCTGGATGAGGGGCTGCTCTGGGTGAGGGGCTGTGCTGGGTGAGAGGCTGTGCTGGATGAAGGGAGGCTGGATGAGAGGCTGTGCTGGATGAGGGGCTGCCCTGGGTGAAGGGATATGCTGGGTGAGAGGCTGTGCTGGATGAAGGGAGGCTGGATGAGAGAGGCTGTGCTGGATGAGGGGCTGCTCTGGGTGAAGGGATGTGCTGGCTGAGTGGGGTCTGGGTGAGGGGCTGTGCTGGATGACGGGAGGCTGGATGAGAGGCTGTGCTGGATGAGGGGCTGCCCTGAGTGAAGGGATGTGCTGGCTGAGTGGGGTCTGGGTGAGGGGCTTTGCTGGATGAGTGCTCCAGGCCAGCTCCTTGTCTCATCTAGCCCTGGGTAGGAGGGAATGCCCCTGCTCTGCTGCCCTGGCTCTGCACCCAGAGTGTGCAGGCTCCTGGACAGGGCACCTCAGTGTACCCCAGCACCCAGCCAAAGGCATGTTCTGGGGATAGAGACCCTGCCTTGCTGCCCACCCAGGGAGACTCCCCCAAGTCCTGCTGTGGGGCCGTGGGGGATGAAGCTGTGAAGCTGTGAAGGTCACTACATGGCCCTGTGCCAGGGTCACAAGAAGCCACTCAGACTGACTGGTGTAAACTGGAGAGTGCTTCTGAAAGCAGCAGCATTCACCCCAGCAGGACTCTGGTTCAGAGCTTCTGCAGCCACACTTTTCTCAGCTCCCTGCTCCAGGAACACCCCATTCAAGCTGGACACTTCCCACATGCTGGGAGAGCAGCTCATTCTGGCTCAGGAGCCCATCAGTCCCAAGAAGACCCAGCTGGCCCATCACCTCCAGCACAGCTGGCAGGGAAGCATCTTCTGGGATGTGAGGACATGATCCAATCCTGTGCCACTCCATCCACCCCCACTGTGCCAGGTGTTCTCCCACCACTGGCCGAAGAGAAGTGGGTGAAACCTCCTGTAGAGCCCCAGCCCAGGCACGACTCCCCACACGGGCACGTACCCCGTGGTGATGTCCTCGTCCTCCGTCAGCGTCTTCCCCATCAGATCACTGTCACTCATGTACCCCGACTTGAGCTCCACGTCGTCGCTGTCCAGCGCCTCCACCAGCTCCAGGCGGGAGATGTGGCTCAGTTTGCTGGGGCTGCGCATGGGCATGGTGTGTGAGTAGTGTGCCCGCTCCCCGTGCATGTACCAGCTGGGGGTGCCCTCGGAGCGGCACGTGCCCCCGACCGACGGCGCGTCCCCGGCCTGCAGGCGCGGGCTGGACTGGCCATAGCGCCAGGACAGTGGGGACGAGCGGTTGGACAGGCTGGACACGCTCCGTGCGTTGGCGTCGTCACTGTCATAGCAGGTCATCTCGAGGGAGCTGCAAGGACAGGCAGGCAGGGAGTTAGGGCAGAGCACAGGGGGCAGTGGAGATCTGTGCCCTGGTACCTGCAAGTGCTCAGATACCAAAACTGCCCATTTTGAGGCAGCCAGGCAAGGCCAGCAGCTCCCAGGACTGTGGCTGCAGGGATGCTGTCTGTCCTGGATCTCTCCATCTCAGTCCCCTCCTTCCCTGCCAGCACAGTGTCCCCCAGTCCAGGACGCACTGGGACATGTACGGTGTTTAGTGATGCCCATGTCTGTCCAGGGACAGTGGAATAGGACATGGGATGTGATGGAGGCTCTGTGCCCAAGTCACCCTACAAATGCAACACTCTACCACAGCCCACTCCACTCACCTCGGAGCAGGGGGTGCCACCAGGACTGGTGGCAAACACACCTGGGAGAGGGGTCAGCACTGTTCTGGAGACTGGCCCCAGCCCCAAAATCCAGCTGTGCTGAACTCTTCTAACAGGGCACCTTTAGTGGAGAGCCCAGACATGGTTCCCTGTGTCTGGGCTGCTTCTGCTCAGCCACTTCCCCCTCAGCACTTCAACATCTGCACCTCAAGATCACCAGACCCAGGACAGGACAAGTTGGGGTGGTGGCACTGATCCCAGGGAATGTGACAGTAGGCCATGCCAGGGAGTGGAGGCTGTGAGAGAAAGGATGCTGAGGGACAGACCTGGGACCAGTCCCTGCAGCAGCACCCCACCCTGAACCCCTGCAGACTGAACCCCCACATCTGGGCAGGAAAGATGACACCAAGAGAGGGCTGCCTAGCCCCAGGGGCAGCCCACAAGCACAGTGCTCTGCAGCCAGCCCAGAGCTCATGAGTGCTTCAGGAATGGGGAGTTCCATCACCCCCTGCGCCTCTCAGGGTGTATTTTGGGCAAACAGTGATGCTAAAACTAAATTTAGCCACGAGAAATGATTACTGCTTGGAGCAGCTCCTTGGGAACCCACAATCCTCAAACTGGCTCCAAACACTACTATCAGTAAATTATTCCCTAGCTTGGATTAAACGTTCCTGCAGGAGCACCCAAAGCCAAACCCTGGCTGCAGCACTGAATCTAAAACAGGGAACTACATAAAAAGACTAGGAAGTTTGTTAAAGCGGAACTAAAAGGGGCAGCTAAAGGGGTTTTGTTTTTGTCGGCAGCACAAAGGCTGTTTGAGGATGTGCTGCCGGCAGCTCAGAGCAGATGCCAACCATGTCTCTGAGCAGGAGGAACAGAAGCCTCACCTCAGATCCTGGGGTCAGCTCTGGGCCCCTCATGACAAGAAAGACATTGAGGGGCTGGAGCATGTCCAGAGAAGGGCAACAGAGCTGAGGAAGGGTCTGGAGCACCAGGCGCAACCGAGGAGCTGGGGGGGCTCAGCCTGGAGAAAAGGAGGCTCAGGGGGGACCTTGTGGCTCTGCACAACTCCCTGACAGGAGTGGGGAGCTGGGAGGGAGTTGGGCTCTGCTGCCAGGGAACAGGGACAGGATAAGAGGAAACAGCTTCAAGTTGTGCCAGGGGAGGTTTAGGTTGGATATTAGAGAAAATTTCTTCCCTGAAAGGGTGGTCAGGCCCTGGCACAGGCTTCCCAGGGCAGTGGTGGAGTCTCCATCCCTGGAAGTGTTTAAAAAACATGTGGACGTGGCACTTGGGAATGTGGTGTAGTGGTGAACACGCAGTGCTGGGGAAATGGTTGGAATGACAATCTTAGAGACTTTCTCCAAGTGTCCTCCAAGTGTCCACTGAGTCTCCTCAGTGACTGTGATTCTATAAGCCCCAAGGAAGTCCATGCAGCCCTGCTGCAAGGAGTATGGTGGCATCTTTCAGGAATAACATTGTGCCCTAGCAAGGGAACACCAAAAACTGATCCCTCAGCCACTGGATGGAAGAACTCAGTGAGGATAACAAGAGAAATTTGAGGAACAGTTTGTGGAAGGAATAAAGAGAGAGCCCAAAGCAGCTATAAGACACAAGCCATGCAGGCACATGCAGAGGACTTGCAGATGACATCTGTATTGGACAGACTTGTAGGAAGTGTTCCCAAGAGCAGAATGAGTGGGTACGTGTGTAATTACAACGTACCAGGGAAGAGCTGACACAGCTTCGGGAAAGGAAAATCTGGCTCCCAGCCGCAGAGGAGCTCCTGGAGGGATGCAGGGAGCTGCAGAGGCTGCTGTGGGCTACTGGAATTAAAAAAGCTTCCAAATAAATTCAGCTGCCATGGGATAAGAGGGAAGATCTTCACATATTTAAGTCCCGCTGAAAGGGACAGAGGGCAGGGCTATCCCTGGGCTATCCATAGGCATTTTTCTCCATGGCAGGAATGCAGCTGAGGCACCCACCATGTGATGTACCCACAGCTCATCAAGGAAAGGAAGTGATAGTGAAGAGTCAAATCCCACCAGCAATGCTAATTTAATCACCCTTAATGTCCTCGCCCTATTTTCCTAAGAGCTGAGCTGAGGAGGATTTCCGAGGGAGCTGAGCACCGGGGTGAGGAGGGGGGTGGAGTTTGACGCTGATGAAAGAGAAGCGAACACAACGCAGCCCGGGCTTGGCATGAGCAGTGCTGGGCTCTGACCCAGCTCCTGCACCGAGCAAAGGGATGGCAGAGCTGCAATGGGTAATTTCAGAAAATGGCCAGCCAGGAAAATATTGTTGTGGCCCCATGCAAACCCCACTGCCACAGCTCTCTGCTGCTCCTGGCTCAGAAAACAGCCAGGAAGCACAGCAAGGGCGAGCAAGGTCTAGAGATTTCGGGTGATGAAGAGGGAGATCAAGGGGCTGCTTCATCCTGGGCAAGGCCGGCTGAGGGGTGACACGGGAAGGTCTGTATGGTGAGTGGTGGGTGAAAGGTGGGAGGAAGCTGCTGCTTTTTGTCCCTTCCAAGACAAAAAAAACAGGATCGAGGGAGACCACGAGGTGGCAACACACTCCAGGAGAAAGATGTTCCCGCATCCCCACTTTCCCAACCGGCTGACACCCACACACCCTTGCAAATCCTGAGCGCAGCAGAAACCATGCAAGATCTCAAGTGAGTGACTCAGGGGGACCCAGGCAGTCCCAGACAAGTGTCAGAGCCCCCTAAGCACAGACAGTGTGCTCTGTTCTCCACCCAGGGCTCACCCTGTCCCCATCCCTGCCATTCCCTTGCTCCAGCCTGGGCAGGACACCCCAGTGTGCCCCCACCTCTGCTCCTGGGCTGTGTAGGTGCCATCACCACCCTACAGAGAGCAGAAAAACTAAGTCATGGATAGGGACAGAGCCTCTGGTGCAAACCGGGGTGGGTACAGGGGATACCTGCACCTCTGGTGGTCCACTCAGGGTCACCTGACCACTGAGAACCCTCTCTCTGCTCTGTCAGCTCCCCTCACTGCCACCACTCCCCAACTCCCACTGTCCCAAAGCATTTTAGGGGACAGGATCCTGCTGCAGCACCACACGACATCCCATGGATTTGAGGGCTTCCCTCCAAGCCTCCATGCACAGGGACTCCAGTACAAGGAGCACTGCTGATTCCCTCCCACCCACACGGCCCTCACCAGCAGCAGAGCCATTTCCCCTCTGCCCCAGGAAGGACACTGACTGTGGGCAGGGTCCTGTGCCAGAGACTCACCTGTGAGACACCTGAGAGCCCCTTAGGCTGGACATGGTCTCCTCCAGGTTCTGACGCAGGTCCAGTACATTCTGCACTGTCCTCTTCCTCTGGGACTCAGGGTCTGTGGAGAGACAAGGTGATGGCTTTAAAGGGATGGATGGATGGATGGATGGATGGATGGATGGATGGATGGGATCGATGGATGGATGGATGGGATCGATGGACAGAGCACCCCCCTGCCCACCTGGAAGGGACAGGGCAAGGCTGGCACCAGACTGGAGCTGCACCACCCTGAAATGTCCCTCCCAAGCATGCAGCTGGGATGGGGATGTCTAGTCCAGAAAGGATGAGCTGGCAGAGACCAAGTGGAGCCATAGGACCCACACAGATGACAGAAAAAGCAGTCCTGGAAGAATGTCCCCAAACCTGCCCCTGCATCCCCCAGGCCCCAGGGGTGATCCAGCCTGGGAACATGGGTGCTGGAGCAGCATCACTTGGTGTGCAGCCAGTGGGACCGAGGGGTTGTTGGGGAGTGGAGGACACTGAGCCCCACTCATGAAGCAGTGGCTGCTTTTGTGTGGGGCTGGAGCAGCTGGTGGGACTGAGCCCCCACACACAGCCCAGAGCTGAGTACCCTGAGCTCTGTCTGCCCTGGGACTTCTCCAGGTGTGCACACCCACGGCATGGGTGTGTACACACACCCAGAGCCAGGCACCCCCCAATATGCACACGTGCACATGCACCTACCCACACCACAGCCACCTGTGCAGGTGTGCAGATACATGCAGGCACATCCACAAACAGGTACATACACCTGCACACACAACACCGTGCACAGCCCCCAGAGACACCTGCACAGCTGTGTCAGAACACAGACACCTGCACAGAGCAGGGGAGTCACTGCTGGCACAGCCCCAGCCATGCTGTGGGCTCGGGGCCATGGTTCCAGCCCTGTGTCCCCGTCCTGTTCGTGTGCACCCCAGGCACTAACAGCCGTGCCACTGCGGCTTTGATCCCTGATTTCAGGCCTTTCAGCTGCAGCCTGCCACGGATCCGCAGTGACAGCAGGCGTCAGGGACATGGGATGTGGCTCCTCCTAATGTAACGTGGCAACCAGTGCTTCAGGATTTGCAACGGCAACGGCACCGTGTGAACTGCAAGGACATGGGGAAGGGGGACACTGACAGCACACACCCCAGCTGCAGGGACACGGGGATGGGGGACACTGACAGCACACACCCCAGCTGCAGGGACACTGACAGCACACAGCCCAGCAGCTCCCCACAATGGCACAGCCACACACCAGTGCTCAAGCAGGGTTCCTTGTGTGTTGCTCGTCCCCACTGCACTCCAGCCACGCCACAGGCAGCACCCATGGGTGATGCTGCCCCATGCCCAGACTCCCCTCGCCCAGGTGCCTGGGCAGGAGCACCTCAGACCAGTGAAGCAGCTCTGATTTATGCGTGAGCCTGGAAGGGTGTGACAAGCAGGAACAGCCCCGATGAGACAGGTTCAATCAAGCAGCTTAAAGTCAGTTGTAGATGAGGTAAAAGGGCTGGTGAGCCCACAGGGCACCCAATGTGGTCAGCCCCATCAGAGCATAAGGACACCCATCCCTGCATGTGTCCAACCACCCCAGTCCAGCTCCCAGAACCCGGCTCAGCAGGACACAAGTCATTATTAACTCATTATTAAATCTTCATTGTGAAGACTGAAGGAGTTAATCAAAGGCACAGAAGCTCCAAGCGCACGCTCCAATGGCCACATCCCCAGCTTCATCCATTGCACCACTGGAGGAGTTAATCAAAGGCACAGAAGCTCCAACCTCAGCGAAGAGCAGTACAACATCCACCAGTGTCCCCACGTGGGTCTCCACGCAGGGAGAAACTTGGCACCCTCAGCTCCTTCACCCTGGCCCCATTTGGTGGGTGCTGTCACCCAGACCCAGCTCCTGCAGCCAGAGAAGGTGGCACGTGCACCCTGGCAGTGCCACATCCCTGCGTGCCAGGGCAGGACACAGTGGGATGGGACGAAGAGCCACTGTTGTCTCCTGGCGCCGGCAGTGGCTCCCAGCCCTGCCAGCTCGGCAGCGTGCTCCTCCCGGCTGTGGCTCCCTCCCAAAGCCCTGTCTGCCTCCCCCACCGCCACCCGCAGCCATTCCCCCGGGCACAGAGCCAGCGCTGGGGCCTGGCGTGGCCTCCTCCCCGGGTGCCACTGCCAGCGGGGCTGCTGCAGCCATGTCCATCCAGGGAGCAGTGGGCCGAGCCCGTGCTGTGTCCCCAGCTGCCCTGACTGAGGGGCCAGCACAGGGGCACCATCTCCCCTGCACTGCTCTGCTGCTGGGGCACCAGTGGTGATGAGCAGTATCCCAGAGCTCACAGACAGGAGTTCCTGGGCAATGTCACTGACCCACATCCCCAGCTTCATCCATTACACCATTGGCCATCCATGCCTAGATGACATCACCCCAGTTTTTGGGTGACAGTCCAGGTTGCTCTGGACTCCAGGAAAAGCAGCAGCTCTCGCCCAGGAAAGGGCTAAATTGGGACTGGAGGAGCTGCTCACCCACCTCTGGCACACATCCTGCTGCTAGCACTGAAGTGCCACCATCTGCCCCCACAGTGCTGTCCAGGTGGTGACACAGGGACTCCCACAGTCTGTTCCCCAGGGGCAGCAAGGGGCCAGGGGCTGGCTTGGAAGGAGGAGGAGGAGGGCATGCCAGAGCTGAGTCGAAACCGGAGCCACTGGGAGAGGCTGAAGTGTGGGAACGGCAGGAGAGCGCTGGATTCCTCCCCACATCGATTTGGTAAGCTTGTGCAGCCAGATGTTTCCAGCTGCTGGAGCATGGAGCAGCAGAGAAGGCTCAGCCCATGCCATGGCGGGGTCAGCTGAACACTCGGCCTAGGCCAGGCTCATTTTCCCGGCAGCTACGGCTGTGCTGTGTCCTGCAGCATTCCCCACTCCTGAGCTCTGGGCCCAGGGACTGATGTCCCCCTGTCCCAGCCCCAGGCTGGCCTGCAGCCCCTCAGCAGATCCCGTTGCCCTCACAAGCTCTGTCAATCCTGCTGTTCCAGAGGGAAGGGGGTGCTGGCTCTGGCTCTTTGCCCCCCGTTCTGGCCATGCACAGGGCAGCCCTGAGATGCAGCCACTGTCCCCAGGCCCTGCACTGGGAGGTCACCAGACCCCATTGCCCAAGTCACTTGTCCCTGTGCCACGCTGGGTCTCACTTGCCCATACCCTCTACTATTGTGCTTGAGCAGCTCTCACTCAACTGAGAGCTTTCATTCAACACTGCTTTCTCAACTGAGTCGTTACAGTGCTCTCTTCAAAATCAGCAAATATGATACAGCTCCACTTGGCACATGAGAAAACTGAGGCAGGAAGCCTCAGCCCACCCCCGACCACCCCCTCGCCTGCAGCACTCTCTGGAATGGCCTCCAGCACCAACCACCACACGACACACACTCAGCAGCCTGGCACTGCGGTGCCTAACCTTGATCCAAGCAGTGGCCACTGCCCCCATCTTCTGCCTGGCCAAGCTGGGGCAGCAGCAGGTACCAGCACCATGAGAGGGAGCATCTGCAAGGTGGGATGCAGGGCCAGAGGAAGCCACAGAGGAAGAAGAGGAGGAGGAGGAGGAGGAGGAGGAAGGAGAGAGCTATGCTGGAATGGCTGGCTCAGGGCACAGCACTGTTTGCTGTGAGTCTGACTGTGACAGGCAGCACAGAACCATGGCTGGACAAGGCCAGGGAGCTCCAGGTTGTGCTCATGTCCAGCTCTCCCCGCCACCTCCCAGAGCAAGCAGTGGCAGCTCTTTTGTCTGTGTGTCGGGGTGCAGCCGTGGCCCCACAGCCGGGGGCTGCCGACGTGGCCAAGTACATCAAGGAATGAGGAAATAATCAACTCCAAATGGCTCTGACAGCTCATTTCAAAGAAGCATGTGGCCACCAGCTCCCGCTGGGGCCAGGCAGGGCTGCATCCTTGGGACACATGTGCCCCATGTGCCTTGGCACAGAAACTCGTGTGTGTGTGTGTGTTTGCATCATTCATGTGGGGGCCACATGGAAGCAAAAGCCTGGAGAAAGGTGCACATGTGCATGTGTGTCACCTATGCCTGTGACCTTGCACACGTGCCCATGTGCCCGACTGCAGTGGGACAGCACGACACGATACCAACAGTGGCACAAGGGTGCCAGGCTGGCATGGGTGCACTGTCTACACCTGTCTTCACTCTGTGTGAGTGTGGCACTCACACTTGTGTTTTCTTGCCCCCCATGACCCAACTGGTCTCATTTCAGAGGATCCAACTGGGAAAGGACTCCTGTTGACCCAGTAAAGATTTCAATAACAAGCAGGAATTCACCGGGAAAGGCTGCGTGCTGTTCCTGAGTCATTCCGGTGGGCCCCTATTACACAGTAGCTGTAACGAATTTCCCCAGGCTGGAAAACATTTTTAACTGCTTGCTCAATTCCTTCCAGTGCATTGAAAAATCCACTAATAAACTCTGCAATAAAACCCATTCTCATGGGGCTGTGAGCCTCCTCCAGCCCCGCCACACTCCCTGGCTCCACGAACCCTCGAGCAGACTCGCACTGTTCCCTCCATCTGCCCCAGACCCTGCTCCCAGTCCTGTTCATGAATGAATCAGCACAGGCAGTGTTTTGTTGGCATTTTTCTTGAAAACCCTCCACTCTGGCACTCGGAGACCACCTGAGGGGAAACCAAACAGCTTGAGCCCGGTGTGAGCCTCACTGAGCCCCATGGGCTCCGCACTCACACCCCACAGCCTGTGACTCTATCACTGGCATCTTGGTGCACCATCAGCAGAGTCCTCTTGAATGGAGTAAATGGCTTTATCTTGCATTATTACATCCAGCTGATTCCCACTCCTGGACAGCTGGACAGGGGGATGGTCGCAACCTGCAACCCTCTTCACCATCCCCATCACCACCACCATCCCCATCATCTCCATCACCCCATCATCCCCATCACCCCATCATCCCCATCACCACCACCGTCCCCATCACCCCATCATCCCCATCACCCCATCATCCCCATCACCACCACCATCCCCAACACCATAATCCCTATCACCCCATCATCCCCATCACCACCACCATCCCCATCACCACCACCATCCCCACCACCACCACCATTGCCACCACCTGCCCCCACACTGTGGGAGAGGGCCACCATCTCCCCACTGGCAGGTGAGAGCACACAATAAGCAGCCGTGCAGCAGTGACAGGCTGGGACTTGAGCCCAATCAGCACTTCAGGGGTGATCGTGGCTGCTAAGCCTTGCGAATCACTGCTCATAACAAGGGCAGGGCTGAGAGACCCAGAGCCTGGACCCCGTCTGGCTCCAGTGAGCCAAGCTTTTAAAAGAGATTCAGACTTTCTCAGGCTGGAGCAGCCATAAATCTACTTAATTGGGTCTCTCCCATACACAAGTTTCCAAGAGAACCCGCTGGAGAGATCCAGACTGGGCCTCCAGCCCATTTGTGGGTTATTCTTTCAATGGATGCTGCGCTTGGCCCCAAACCACCCCCACCTGTACATCCAAACCACAGTTCCTTTTCCAGCTCCAGAGCCTCTAGCTGCTCCATATCCATGCATCCCACCTCTGTGCTGCCCTCTCCTCCTCTGTGCTGATGAACTGGGGGAGCGTAAAATCCCCCGTGTTGGGACAGACCCTGCTCCTGCACAAGGCACTGCACATCCCAGAGCCACAACTGTCTCCAAAGCTGCTCCTGAAAGCATCAGAGGAGCTGAGAGCATCTCAGCTTTCCCCAGCAGCATGGGTCTCCAAAATAACCCATGGAAACACTCATGCAGCTTGAGAAGGAGGGGGATGGTAGGTGAACAGGCCAAATCCATGCTCCAAGGGCTGCCCCGGGCCTCTGGACACTGGAACCCACAGCCACAGTCACACACGGTGACAGGAACTCCCTGCTGACAGTCCCAAGGCCTTGGGCACACACAGACAGTGTCACCAGTGGTCACAGCACCTGGGGTCTGTGCTAAGCTGACAGAGGAGGGTCAGACTGGTCAGGCAGCACTCCATACCTCAGTTTGCCCTGGAGCCTGCCATTTTCCCCATGGTTCTGCATTACCAAGGTGTGCCAGTGCCATACTGGTCCCCAAAATGGCACAGCTGTGTCCAGCCTGGTTTCAGCACCCCGAACACACCACACATAACACCTTCCCCACATTTCCCCACAGCCACCAGCAGACAGTCAGGGCAATGCTGCAGACCCTGCACCAAAAAAAAAGCCAAGAAGTGGGGAAGAAACAGAAAAAAGCCCTAATTCCCCAGGGTGAGGCAGAACAGCACAGCCAGGCCCGGCACAGAGGCCCTGGAGCAGCCGGCAGCAGCGGGCTCACGCTCCCCACGCATCACCAGATGCAGGTTGGACATTGTGGAAATTCAAAATTCCAGATGGCTCTTTTTGGGTGGTTTTTTTTTTTTTTTTGCCTTGCCTCATTTCCAAGGCAACAAGACTCCCTGTCATCTGCCAGTTGCCATAGAGATTTCACCTGATTCTGCTTCAGCGGAAGAGAAAGCCAGGCTCCTCACTGCTGCTGAGGAGCCACGAGCCGTGACCGCCCTCAAACTTACTGGGAAGAGTGGAGATAAATGGGGCTTTATATGAGGAAGGCAATAGGCTGATTCAGAGGATCAAAGGAAGGAACTGCGGGTTTCTATAGCACAAATCAGCCCTTCACTTAACTGCTTTGGTGCCCTCCAGATGTGCCCTGCATCTGGGGACGTCGCCAGCTCTCGCTCTAAGCTTTGCCTGGTGGAGGAGGGGGGATGTGGGTGCATGGGGAATCCTGCACCAACTGCTGACAGAGCATCAGGGACCAACCTGGGTTCCCTGCAGGGAAGGGAGGGCACAGGGCCTGTGCAGGTCACAGCCATGTCCTAACCCCATAATGACCCTCCCTCACTGTGTACAGCCCTTCTCCAAAGGCCCTGTGATCCAGAGAGCTGAAGGGAGGATGGGGCAAATGCAGGAGCAGCTACAGAGAAGGAGATGCCCATGGGCTGTGCTCAGCATGGCTTGGCTGCCACAGACACGGGGGTCAAGCACCACAGCCCCCAGGGCAGCCACATGCAGGCAGCCACAGGGCATGGTCCACATTGGCACCATCCCAACAGCCCCATCACTGCTGGGGATCATCCATGGAGATGCTGTGGATGTGTCAACATCCCAAGACCAGGTGCAGCACGTGATTCAGTCATTCCTCCCAGACCCACCCTCACCCCAGGCCCCTGTGACAGTAGCCCTTGGACTCTCAGTCAGATGCCCCAAATCAGTACATCTGATGCCCCCTGCCTGGGGCTCCCTGTTGTTGACAATATTGAATCCCTTGGGCATGGAAGAAGGTCCCAGGCACTGGCAGGGTGCTCACAGGTGGCAGTCACCCCTGCATAGAAGAGGCCAAGGTCCCAAAACCCATCCCTTCCTGCTGCTCCCTGCTGGGTGCCCAGATCTGGCTGAAAGGGCATTTATCAGTCTCCAGAGCCTCTCCCCTCCCCAGCCCATATCCCTGCACTGGGGCCTGTGGAGAAGGGCCTGGCCGGGCAGCTCTTGGCTCGAGTTTGCTCTGTTTAGCAGAACAGTCATTAGCAGAGCCAAATTTCCCATTCCCAGGCAGAATACGGCCATGCTTGGGGAAGCTTTATATTCACAGACACAAACAACTCACATTTGCTTTTTAACTGTTGGAATTGCACCCACTGGGACGAAGCAAACAGGGAGCCTTTTGTCCCCCTCGCCTTGTGACTGAGAGCTTTGTGCAGAGCAATGCGTTGCAAACACAATTCTCCCCGGCCTCAGCTGGGCTCTGGTAGACACTTGGTCTGTCTGTCCATCACCAGATCAGCCAAAGAGTCCTCATGTGTCTTCAGCAGGAATGCAAAATGTCCTCCCCAGCTTCCCTGGCAGCCTGCGGAGCTTCTCCACACTGAGAGATCAGAGCCACCCAAATGGACCCAAAACACAGCTGGCGATGGGGGCTCTTTACCTCCCAAGTATCAGGGGTGGGCAACCAGACTGGCAGAAGGCTACGGGCAGCAGAGCTGCTCCCTGGGGTTACAGCTCACCTGGATGCAAGGAAGAGCAGCTCCAAGCATGGAAAAACCCAGCATGGCACAGGCACAAAGAGCAGCTCATCGTGAGCCTCTACAGAAGGTGCCCCAGCCTGACTCTGGAAACCTCCAGCCCACTGCCGACCTCCTGAATATTGGAGCTGGCACTCACTAAGCTGTGGGCACCAGCAGTCCTCAGAGTTGTCACTCTGAGCTCTCCCAGAGTGGGACATGTCCTCGAGGCATGGCTGAACTCCCATCTCGGCCCAGCAGCATCACCCAGGGATGAGCATCCTTCACTCCAGAAGAGCGAGATCCCACAACAGCTGCTCCCCTCCAAATGCTCAGCTTCAGGAAGGGGCTCAGCATTGCGAGCTCACCCTGGGCTCTCTGCAAAGCCTGGGGGATGTGCACCATGAGGGTCCAGCTCACAGCAGGGCCAGACCTCAGGGTAGGTCGTCAGCCCTTGCACAAGAGGGCCCCTCAAGAGCCCATGGAGAGAAGAGACTGGGCAGGAGGCAGAGCACCTCGGGGGGCAAACCCAGCTTAACGAGTTCCAGGCTCGTTAGTGGATCTATTGTTGCCACATCCCGCGGGAGGAGGAAGATAACATAGGCTATTTTTGCTTCCATCTGGGGAATCATTTCCCTCCAACATGTACTGCCACGATGCTAATTTTTAAGGCTGATGATTAATTGATGTCAGGCTCATTATGGGGCCAACGGATCCCTCTTCCCCGGGAGCGCCAAGGACAGAGGGAGACGTGTTTTGACAGATGTCGTTGGAGCTGCGTGTGAGTGACGTCCTAACAACGGAGGAGAATAGGAGCCATTACCATGGAAAGCCCTGGAAATGGGAAGGGAAGTGCCTGCACGCGACCCCGGCGCCCCTCCTCGAACAGCCCCTAATCAGCCCTTCACGCTCTGCCCCGTGGTTACCAGGGCTTCACTCCGGAGATAAACGCTCTTTGTGCACGCCCAGGGAGAATTGAATCTCCTGCCTGCGGCGAGGAGGGCTCGGCCTTTCTTCTCCCCCTCCCCAGCCTCGCAGGAGGGCCAGGTGCCAAATTCACTCTGGCACCAGGAGCAGCAGCCTGCGGGGAGCCGGAAACAAGGCTGCTGCACATATGATCACCAGGATCCCGCAAGGCTCGGGCTCTCCCTGCACCTGCGCTCCCCTGGCAGCGGGGTGGGCGAGCACTGCTGGGGTGCCTAAGGCTGATGGTCCTACCAGGCACTGGAGCAAGGTGCACACCCCAAAAATCGTGGCAGCATCTGCAATAGCAGCCCAGGCAGGGCTGAAGACCAACACGCATATCACAGATTTTGGGGTCCCTTCAGTCTGCAGCATCAGCTGCCCAGGTGATGTTCACCCCAAAGCAAACCCCCCACGCCCTCCCAAAGATGGAGCTGTGCATGGTGAGTGGCAGGAGGTTTGCTTGAAGAGGGCACCATGGCTCTGACAGCAACACAATCAATCACCTCCTGCATCCCCCAGGTCTCCCACGCCCCCTGCCCAGAAGCGGGGTGAGGCATCCTGCTAACTCCGTGTAAAGCACGGGGTGATCCCAATCAGTGCAGGTGATCTCCCCTGCCCTCTGTGTCAGCTCCACCCTTGCTGCAGTCAGGGGTACAGAGCATCATGCCCTGCCACAGCCCACAGCTTGCTCCCCTCCCCACCAACACTGCCATTACCTCTGCTGGCCTCGTCACCTGCTCCTCCAAACTTCCCTGGCAAAGCTGCCTAACCCACTGGAGCCAGGAGCAGCACCAGCCCCACATTTCTCCCCATCCTGGGACTCCACACCCAGCACCCAGGACTCCATCCTGCTGCCCCACAGCAGTGCCTCACATCCCTGTGCCAGGGACATGCTGGGTGTGTGCCGGGGAGCTCAGCAGCCAAACTCAACACCAGCTCCAAAGGCTGCGTTTCCAATCTGCCGGCAGGGTTATTACAAACTTGTGCTAATTGCTGCACAGTGCCTCGAGCACCCTTCACAGGGGGAGGGATGCAGATAAACTGTCTATTCTTAGCACTGATGGTTCCCCACTCCCGGTGCCGGCCCACATCATCCTCCAGCTGCTACCAGACCTGCTCCCCCTCTCACAGTGCACTCGGACTCTGGACTCTCCACCGTGTGCCAGCTCCTGTGGCTGCCCTCACCATGCACCTGCCAACACCAAGGGCTGAGTGACAAGTGATGACAGCGGCCACGAGCCTCCGGGCACAATGGGAGAGCGACCATTCACCTCTGGACCCCATACACCGCCAAGCCCCATCCCCTGCAGGCTGCAGGATCCCTTTAAGCATGCCGAGACCACACCAAGCTACAGCCCCAGCTTGGACAGTTGGGATCCTCAGCCAAGCTCAGGGCAATGCCACTCCCTGTGCTGTCAAAGCACCAGCACACACCGTCCTGCAGGCAAACCCTCCTGGGAATGCCACGCTTCAAGGATGGCACAGAGGGGTCCCTGGCAGCACCACAGCCAGGATTTATCTCCTCTAAGACATCTCAGCTCCATGCAATGGCTGCCTGCACAGCACAAGCCCTCTTCGCCGTGGGAAGCAGCTCTACAATGTGCTTTGAGCTCTTCTCCCCAAATTTGCTCCAGGGGCCTGTCCAAGCACTGACGATGCACAGCCCAGAGCCACAACTGCTGCAAGAGAAGCTGAGCCAACACTACAGCTTGGGGGGAAAGCATCAGCCAAAAGTCACTCAAACAAGGAAGCAATTTGTCTTATTCTGGCTACACTCCCTTGAAAAAGGAGCGCGGAGCAGGGAGATGGGGATCACGTGCAGCGCGCTGACCGAGCACCCACCGCAGCGGCAACGGGGAGCCTTCACACCAGGAGCCTGACAGATACAACAGAACAGGGCAAAAAGGATGGAAAAAGAAATGCCATGTGACCCCTCACTCGATCCAAGGCAGACATCACATCCAACAGTTCAGAATATGAAATACGCACAATGAGCTCCAGTGAGTAATTAATCCCTTCAGGAACACTATAAGTGATTGCAGACAGCTTACCAAGAAAAAAAATTGGAAAGTCACTGAAAAAATTACCATAAAATGTTTCTTTTTCTTTTCCAGCCTGAAATACAATGAGATCAGCAAGGAGCCCTCTCTGCTCTGCACAGTGTGATGGCAGTGGATTTCCAACACCAAGCTGGTTTTCCATCAACACTCAATCTACCTGCCAAGGTGACAGTTTTGAGAAACCAGCCTGGCCTGAGGGACAGCAGCAAGAGTGACCAGCCACAACACTCAGCTCTGGCCTTGGCATCAGTGGGATGTGGTGGAGAAACATTTCTGGAGGGACGAGCCATGGCATAAGAAGGTGTCCATGGTATCTCACAACTTGATCAGCAATCCAAACCTTCCGGATGACTTTCATAGGGCAGAGCTTGGCGTATGGAGCAGGACAAGCCCTCCTGGTGATGGAATCTGGGCTCCCTGGCGATGCTCAGCTTGGTGAGTCAACCCCTTCTCCTACCTCCACCTCTTCTCTCCATCCTTGCACTCCCTCTTGCCTTCTTCCATTTCCTCCAGCACCAACCAGCCAGTTCTCCAGCTGGAAGGCTCCAGTTTGGGCCAAATTCTGACCCATTGCACCCAAAGTCCCACATCTGCTCACTGCCCTGCACCACCAGGCAAGGAACCACATCTGTCCACATTCTGTCCCTGTGCAAAGTGACCACGTGTGGGTGATCAACCTTGCAATCCCCTGTGAACTGACAGACACACACACAGAGGCCTCTGCAGGGGTGTCCATCCTGCCCCCTCCTCCAGCCTCAGTCCCCCATGTCCAGGGGGCACTGACCCCCAGCAAAGCCAGGGGGAATTACAGAGCACAGCAGCTGCCTTTTACTTCCATAATTCCATGGTATTTTTCAACCAGCTACTACTACTTCTACTTGTAAAACTGGAGTTTATTAAAAAGAGTATTAGGAAAGGTATTTTCTCCTGTCAATAAAGTGACTTAAAATTAGTTGGAACTTTCAAATTAAAAACACAACCTAAACTTTCACTTCCACTCGCAATCACTCTGATTTGGAAAACAGAGCTTTTTCCTCATGTCCTCCCCTGGGTTTTCTCCCCTCTCTCCTGTTCTCTCCTCACCATGTTTTTGTTTAAAAATTCATCAGGCCAGGGAAAAATGCTGGGGCAGGAAAAGAGGGAAAAAAAAAAAAAACCAGAAGAAACTGTAGCTTTTGCAAACCCATCTCAGCACAAGAGCTTCTAGATTCACCTCCCAGCTCTTCGAAAGCAAAAGGCACTTGGAAGGACAAGGCAATATTGTGTATTAACCAATTTGCCACACGCCCCAGCAGTGAATGCAGCCTCGCTGACCCTCCTCAGAGTTCTGTGATCCTCCCTGGCCTACCAGCTCCTCCAGCATGGCAACCAGGGGAAAAGGGGATGGATGAGGCAGGAAAACAACCCTGTGTATCAGTGTGGGATGCAGCCTGCTCCAGCACTGACCGTAAACCCTGACTGCTGCTCCCAGCTCATGACAGGGCTCTCACTCCAGAAAGACAAATGCCAGCTCATGTCTGGCCATGGCACGGCTCCGAGCTGGACACTGGCTGATGACAGGCACATCCCACAGGTGACATTGATTTGGGAAAGGACTAAGATGATGTTACACAGCAGCAAGGCTGCTCCCGTACCCAGTGACACAGGGACACAGAATCACCACAGAACAGTTTGGATTGGAAAGGGATCCTAAAGATCATCTTGACCTTACACCTTCTACTAGCCCAGATTGCTCCAAGCCCCATCCACCCTGGCTCTGGACACTTCCAGGGATGGCACAGCCACAGCTTCTCCAGGCAACCTGTGCCAGGGCCTGACCACACTTAGAGTAATGAATTTCTTCCTAATTGATTGTAATGTAAATTTCAATTTATTGTTTCAATTATTCAATTTATTATTTAAATTTTAATGCATTTCTTCCGTCCTGCATCCCTGAGCATCCCTGCAGTCTCAGGGATCACTCTCACCCCAGGCAGATCCTGCTCTGCTGCTCTAAAGCTTCCCTCTTACAATGTGATTTTTGAGGACAGCTGCTGCACTCTCCACACAGGATGTGTGTAGCATCAGCTTACGAGCGAGCACACTCTGCCAGAGGAGGAAAAGCTATATGGAAATGGAAGATCATTACCATGATCTCTGTGGAAACATCCCATCGGAGCAAGTTTTTTGTCCTCCTCCCTCCCTCTCCTCATGTGCACAAATTCTGGCACCCCATGCACCACTTGGCGTTGCCTCAGCACTGTGGGTCCAAAATGCAGGCGTCTGATTTCTAAAGCCATTGTCTGGGATGTGCTATTGAGCTGCAAAACATGGAAGGTTTGGGATGGAAAACAGGCATCTCCTGCAATACAAAAAGAAGCTGGCAACCCAGATTTTATTTGACTTTGAAGCTATAGAGAATGTCAACCAAACACAATTTGCTTTATTCCCACAAAGGGAATGAGAATCTGAGCCACAAAACAAACCCACACCTCTGCCCCCGGAAGGCAGCGATGGACAAACGGGGAGCAGAGCAAAGAGAGCACAGCTTCACCCTGCTGGTCACCACTGCAGCACAGAGCAGCTGGGCTTGGAAACACAGAACCATGCTCCACCTGGGAATGTGAGGCAGGAAAAGCTGCTCTGTAAATTTACTTTTGATTTGGAGCTCAGGGTTCGTGTGCCGTTCCATTCAGACAGTGCTCATTTCTCAGTTCCAGGCAGAGAGGTTTTGCAAGAACCCCCAGAGTTTCACCCATTTTTGTGCAGTGACTGCTTGCCAAGTACCTGCTGTTCACTTTTGAAAGTGAGCAGGGCGGGAAGTGCCCAGCAGGGCAAACAGCAGCTGAGCTGAGATCGAATCCTGCCTCCAGGTTACTGTACTTTCCCCACCACAATATCTGATGGGTGACCTCTCGCTGCAGATTCTGCTTTCAGAGGAGCAGCTCTAAAAGCCCAGCCTGCAGGCCCTGCTCTGCACAGTCCTAAAAGCATCTCACAGGCTCCAGGATGAGATTCCCTCACTCATCCCCCATGCTGCTTTATGAGTGGGGCCATTCCTCTCCCCTCACAGGAATCGGCCACATGTTCTCCATCTGGGAGCAGATGCCCATGAGCCAATAAGCTCAGCTTGGAAAACTTCACTGAAAATAGCACCAAATTTCTAAGTGCTTTACAGACCGTGGCCAGATGATGGCTATTAGTGCTTCAGCAGTCTCGGGACACTGTTTGGCGAAGCACAGCAAAAGCACAGCTAAAAGGGCTCAGGGAAATGGAAATGAGATGGCTGGAGGTGCTGCTGCTGGAGTGTCTGCCCTCCTCCAGATGATCCAGCCTGTAAGGAGGGGGGATCTCGGTCTGCTGGTGAATCAGCCCCCAAACGGCTGCTGTACTCAGCCTGGAGTGTTGAAGGACACCAGGTTTGGCCTTACAGCAATCCCTGGCACTGCTGGGGCACAGGCAGAGTCCTGGGGAAGAAGGTGAGGCACCAGTAGGGCAGGGCCTCTCACTGCCCCATCCCAGCCATGCCCGTGGCACTGCTGGCACAGGGCTGAGGAGCCCAGGGCCCGGGGTAGATTCTGGGCACTGCTCCTCCACACAGGGTTAGGATGCAGCCAGTTTTTAATGCATTCAACCACCCGACAGTGGGAGACAGGAGGTCCAGACAGTGATAAATCCAGCCTCACACCACCGGGGGTGAGACATCAAAATGGAATTTGCCAAAGGACCTTGCACTGATGAGCTGCGAGCTCCAGGCTACGTACAGCCCGAGGCAGAGAAGACTCAGGCCTGCTGGGAGTGAGGCAAATGCTGGTACTTCCCCTTGGCCAGCAATCACACGTTATCCAGGATTTTAACCCTGCAGAGTCCATGTACATGTTATTTGGGAGAGAAACCACCACTACCAGGAGCCAACTGGCACCTCTGCCCCCAGGGCCTCTCTTCATTGCCCACCCCAAGGTGCAATGCATGGCCTGTACAGGGTAAATGCAATTCCCTGAAAGGGTTTCTGTTACATTTTAAAATTAACCTGGGGTCCAGGAGAGGCAGGAGTGCAGAGCACCATGTCCAGTGAATGGGGCAGCCCCAGAGAAAAGCCCCCATTGATTCCCCACAGCTGCTTCCCTCCAGCAGCCCTGCCCTGCTCTGATCCAGCAGGACAGAAAACCCCATGCCAAGCACCAACACAGCCAGACTCAATTTACTCCCACCCTTCAGTCTGCAGAAACCTCAAGCCCTGCACAGCTCGGCTGCAGTGCAAGTCCAGCTCCTTAGGATTCAGCACATGCTCCTCTTGTCTCATGGCAGCAGAATTTTGCAGGACATCATCTGTCCATCCTCCCTGCTGGGATGAGAGAAAGCTGAACTTCATTATTTCCCTTGCTTCTGCACTGCCTATTGGGAGTTTGGAGCCATCTCCTTGTCAGTCCCTTGGTGCAGTGAAGCTCTGGGGGCTAAAGACAAGGTGGCTATGAAAGGCCACAGCTGGGTGGCCAAGGGCCCTGCACCTGTGGTGGCATCAGCACGCTTGGCTCCACGTTGGTCCTGCCCCAGCAGAGCTGGACAGTCCCAGGTTCCAGCCAGAATCTGTCAAATGCCTTTCCGCCTGCTTTTAAGATGAGGGGAACTTTGCTGTCTCCCCTCCCACAAAGCAGTGCTCCCACCTTGGAGCCTGCCAAAACAACCCTGCCTTACCTGATTTCACCATTGCCAGGTTAGCCCTTGACTCTGTACCCACCCTGGCAATGCTGCCTCGGGCCTCTGAACTATCAAAGCCGGGAGAAACCTCAGGATGTGGGAGCAAGCATCCACGAGGCTGACAACGTGTCCCCTTCGGCACCCACCGGGAAAGGGCCAGGGAGGGATGTGCTGGCCCCATCCAATGGCCCATAGCACGTTTCCTGCCAGCCCCAGCTCACCTCATCACAGCGATCAATGTCAATTAGCCGCTATCTATTCTTCCACTTGTTTGCATCAGCTTGGAAATACAACGCCAGGCCAGAGATAAAGTGAACTGGAAATACCCCGGCAGCACCTAACACTTCCAGCCCGAGGGGTTTGTTCAGCTGATGAGTTTCATCATCACAGGTTCCAGCCCGAAGAGCAGGTTCCTGTGCTCCCCATGCACATGTCTCCCTGCCAGTGCCTGCATCTCACACACACTGGGCTACGAAAGGGCTGCTTTCCCTGAGGTGGGTTTTACAGAGCTCCCCACCACACTCCCTGCAAAAGCTGATGATGTCCTGACAAGGATTGGGCCACAAAGCCCTGCCATGAATAACCACCTGAATCTCCAGGCCACAAAAAACGCCTGGGTAAACCCCTTTCAGTGTCAATCCGGGCTGGCACAGGACCAACACAGACCCCAAGCTGTCATGTGGGAGGACTGAGCTGACGACGCTGCGCATGGGCGACGGACGTGTGATTTTGAGAAGTGTCTCCTCAGTGAGTTATTCTCGGTGCACAGCAATGCTGAAAGCTCACAAGCTATAAATAGCCAGCAACAGAGTTGTACCTGCGCCGCAGCTCTGAACGTGCTTCAAGCCAGCTCGTGGAATTGGGAGAGCCAGGCTGGGGCAGAGCCAGTGCCAGGGACGCTTGAGGCCCGTGACAAAGCAGAGGTGTAAGCTTCAGGCAGTCTGGGCTCCCAACAGAACCAGTAAGGGCTAAGTTTGGCCATGAATGGGTGCTCTTGAACAAGCTTATCTGGTTGCAGGGTCTCACTGCCAGCTTTGTTACTCTTGATGACACAACCCTGCAGAAGATGCACAGAGGAGGGACATGCAGCTCCCCCACACACCAAGCATGCAGGCTGGCAGGCATCCAGCAGGGCTGGCATGAGAAATAAAAGTGGTTCTACTTTTCTCCAATGTCAGAGGTATGGCACTACCCCTCTGCCATGCTGCAGTTAGGGGGAACAGTTTTAAATTGAATGGAACAGGGTTAGACTACAAATTAGGAAGAAATTCTTCCCTGTGAGGGTGGGGAGGCCCTGGCACAGGTTGCCCAGAGAAGCTGTGGCTGCCCCATCCCAGGAAATGTTCAAGGTCACGTTGGACAGGACTTGGAGCAACATGGGATAGTGGAAGGTATCCCTGCCCATGGCAGGGGTTGGAACAAGATGATCTCTAATGGTTTAACCCAAACCATTCCACGGTTCCATAATTTCCCCTCCAGCTCACACAGCACAGGCTGCAGCACCCGCAGCACAGCCCTGCCCGTTTTTTCTGGGTTACAAGAAAACAAGCAGAACCTCCAGCAGCTTCAACAAGGACCTCAGCCATAAGCCATCTTTCCAGCTCACCAAGCAAGAGAGGTTCTGATCCCAGAGCTGAAGCCAGCCGACCGGCTGGTGAGCCAACGAGCTGGCACAGAGCCCGGCCCTCCCGCTGCGTCACCTGTGGCTGCGAGTCAGGCTCACAACCTGCCAGGGAACCGCGCCTTCCTGAGCTCAGCTCAAACCCTCAATTTCTGTTCCCCACTGAAAAGCACCTCCTGGGTCCCTCCTAGCCAGCTCACCATCCCCTCCCTACCCACTGGGCAAGATCCAGCCGGAGGGGAAAACAGAGCAGCCCTGCCTTTACATCTTCAGACGCTAATTTCTGGATTTGCCGTAAAATCTTTCCGTAATTTCAGGGGGATGCTTGAGGCCAGACCCTCACAGGTACAGGGGAGGACTGCAAAGTGCCCACCTCTGGATGAGCAGGACAGCTAAGAACAGAGACAACAAGGCTGATACAACACCAGAGCAATGTGGAGTGATTAAAATCTCTGATACCTATGCCAGGTGGAAATCCTGTGATCCCAACACGCTGGCATGCTCACATGTTCACAGAGGTGGAGGCACATGTCCAGCTGCAGGACACACCTGCATTTCACTGGGCAGCATGGGGGCACGTGTGTGCCCCAGATCTGCTCAGGTCCCCCCGTCCAAGGAGCTCACATGCCATGCTGCACCAGGGCCACAAGGCTCCAGAGACACCTCCCCAGTTCACGGCTGCTCCCAGGAGCAAGGAAAATGTCCCACCCAGACATGCTGAGCTTCTGGTCAGCTTTCCTATGTGCATTCCAGCAGGTCCTTCCAGTGGGAGATGAATCTCAGTCCCCCTCCTGAATAAAATATGTATTATGTCCTCAATTGAACAAGACAAATACCAGCACAAGGAATGAGAGAAATGCTGGCGTGAAACAAAACGTGGAAGAACTGGACTAGAAGAAGGACCAGCAAATCAGTGGGCACTGGGCACCACTCCTCAGTGTCACACCCGCCCTGACACAAACACATCTCCATTTGCACAGCTTCTAATCTCAGCTCTGCAATGCAGCATCCCCTGACTTCCCAGCTTCGCGGCTGCAGCATCCCTGCCTTCCCAGCTTCCCTCCCGCTCAGCTCCCTGCTCCGAGCTGCAATGCAGCAGCATGGGCAAGCCCTGCTTTCCCTTTTGCCCCTCCACCCCACCACGAGGCAACACAGAGCCTCCCAGCCGAGCTCCGAGCCTCGCACATCCTCTACCCTCCCAAGCTCACTGCTTTCCAGCCGAAGAACCAGCAACCCCTTCCCTGGCTCCCCTGGGAGAGCTGCTTCGTGTGTCTGGAGGAGGACGTGACTTTGCAGGGTGGGGACTATGGCAGAATGACACAGTATCTGATCTCCTGTGTCCCCACGGGTCTGCACGAGACACGCTCAAGGTGCGAAGCCTGGAGAGGACAAGGACTCAGATACCACAGAGGGATGGAGCCATCCCCACTCCACCCAGGGCTCAGCAGCTTCACCATCGCCACCAGTACCAAGAACACTGCACACACAGAGCCCAGGACACTGCTGTCACAGGTACCAGGAACACTGCACACACACAGAGCCCAGGACACTGCTGTCACAGGTACCAGGAACACCACACATACACAGAGCCCAGGAACAGAGCCCAGGACACTGCTGTCACAGGTACCAGGAACATTGCACACACACAGAGCCCAGGACACTGCTGTCACAGGCACCAGGAGCACTGCACACACACAGAGCCCAGGACACTGCTGTCACAGGTACCAGGAGCACTGCACACACACAGAGCCCAGGACACTGCTGTCACAGGTACCAGGAACACCACACATACACAGAGCCCATGGCACAGCTAGTACAGCCCAGGACACCACTGTCACAGGTACCAGAACACTGCCCAGGACACACACACAGCCCAGGACACTGTGGTCACCAGTACCAGAAATACCACATTGAAATGCACATTACCCCAGGACACTGATGCCACCGCACATGCAGGGCACCAAAAGCCACAAGCACAGTGCCACAGAAGACACTCTGGGCCAGACAAGTGACTGATTCAGAGGATGTGCCAGTGGGTCCACCTGACACTGCACAGCCAGGCAATCTTGATCCCAAGACTGCAGCCCAACAGCAAACTGGTCACACCCGCAGCTGAGCCAGGGAAGCCAGGAGGCACACGCTGGCCACAACAAACAGGCTGGCACTGCAGGCTGGCATCACTCACAGGTTACACACCTCAGAGGGTGCAGGCTCTGGTTCTGTGCTGAGCTGGAACAAACCCTCCCCCGTGCAGTGGGCACAAGCATCAGCCAAGTGCTGTTCTCAGATGCTCAAGTGAGAGTGGGCAGGGGGTCTGCAGGTAGAGGGGAGCAGGGACATTGTTTTCTGGCACCATGAGAAGCTGCACAGGAAGACAAAGAGCTGCGACCCTAAATGGACACAACAGGGTGATTTATGGTGGGGGGACCTGTGACAAGGCAGAGCTGTGGGCACAGAGATACATGCCACAGCACAAAAAGCCAAATACAGAAAGTTTGGAACAGGGGCATGTGGAAGACACTCTCCAGAAGGAGCCAGAACTGCCAACAGTTCCCCAAGTGCCATCCGCATGGAAGCACTCTGCTCATGAGGCACCACGACCAGGCAGGAGCCGTGGCTGGGCTGGGTCCACCCCAGGAGCACTCAGCAGTCACAACCACAGGACTGTAAAGCCTTAAGGGAGCATCACCCAGGTCCCACTGTGGTCACATCCCACCAGCAGACCCCAAATAGCACTTCCAGAATCGCCATGATTTTCCATACATTTATGTATTTTCTTTCTAGACGTGGTGGATTTGGAGGCAAGACACAAGCAGTCACTAGGAAAGCCCCATTTGAATAGGGATTTTCAGACTCTTTGGGGAGAACTTTGTTCCAGTGGTTCATCCCCAAATATGTTCATTTTCAAATGTTTGCTCTGCTGCCTTTCCATGGGAAATTTTGAAAGACAAATTTGGATTTATTTTTTTCTCAGCCCTTTTTCCACACTGCCATAATCACTGAGAACAGGGCACATCCCAAACAGCTTCAGCAGAAGTTCTGGGGCCCTTGGATCCCACTTCCAGATCTTCTCCTCAGTCACTGCAGCCATCTCAGCTGGAGAAAGTAGACATCTACTACTTGCTGTCAGCTCCAGAGAGCAGGATGGAAGCAGCAACACAACCGTGTACCACTCCACTTTCTCCTCACTATTACCTAAAGGCAGGAGTCCAGCTCTGTGGGCAAAAGGAAATAAATCCCCATCCCAATGACCCTGTCACACAGACACTGTCACACAGGGACCTTAAGAAAGGAATAGCATCAGTGATATCAGGACAGCCGCAGCACTTTACGAGGCAATAACCCACTCTCATCACTGTGAAGAGCTACTTGGTCTCTGACCTCCTCATGGTCTCCTGCCAGAGAGCCTGGCTACTGCTGCCCAGTGCTGGCACAGGCACATTAGTGCTTAATTAAACTGGTAGGAACAACATGGGGCAGAGGGAGGAATGCCATGGGGCAGAAGTGATTCTTTTATCCCACACCATGTGTCTCCCAGCAAGGATGGCAATCGGAAGGGAATAACTTGGTTCCCATCCCCACTAGGGTCAGGAACGTCCTTGCATGGGACATGTCAGATGCCAGTCTTTTCTGCACTGTGCTTTACTTTTTAAACCAAAATCAGATGCAACATGCAGCTCCTGTCACGGAGTCCATCTGCCCATTTCAGCCCTTGCTCTCCTCCCCACCACTGAGGGCACCCACTGCCCACCCAGTGCCAGCCTGAGCACAGCTGGGCTCTGCCCTGCCTGTGTGTTGGAACCATGGGAGTACCGAGTCCCTGTGGGCACCTGCAAGGACATCCCTGCTGGCCCACCTGGGAAGGGCAGCATGGCCCACCCGAGGGCTGCAGGAGATGGGTTATAGCTGCACCTGAAGAGTTTGGCAGGGCTGCAGACTCCTGCAGAGAGCATTTCGGGGAACACCATCTCCCCCAGGATCCCACGTGTGTCCGCCTGGGCTCTGGCCCACAGAACACTGACCACTTATTTGTTGATGCGAATTAGCAGCCACTTAAGAGGCACCACATCCAGAAAGAGATGGACAAGGAAATGGCTGCAGAAAGCAGCTGCAGGAACTCAGAGGTGCTCTGGGGAGCTCTAGGTAAGTGCAACCATCACACCGGGCATCACACCACACCAGCTGCACAAAAGAGCCCCTGCACCTGCACAGCCCTGTCTGTCACACGCAGGCAGGGCACGGTGAGCTCTGCACAACCAGCCCTTCCACCACGCCGGCCACGTGCCCTCTGTCCCCTTCATCCCGTGGTTGGGCACTGGCGTAATTAGCAACCCCAGCTGCCAGCCAGCTTTGATGAGAAGCCTCAGTCTTTGGTTGATGCGAAATGTATAATTTGGATGATGGAAATAGCCTCTACAAAGCACATGTGGTCGCTGCGTGCCGGTGACCTCTCCCGGCTTGCGCAGGCTGCTCTTTAAACATGGTTCAGCTACAAAGGCTTCGGTGCCATCAAACAGATGAGGCAGTGGCAGTGACTGAACGAGAGGTAACATTTGGCCATTACTGAATAAACCCTGGTTTTGGCCAAGAGAGGCTTGGGAATGCTTCTGGCAGGAGAACATGAGGTAGAGATGAGAATTCAGGTGTGGAGACCAAAGACACACAAGGTCTCTGGAAGCCACTGTGGCTGCCTGGGCCAGGAGCTCAGAATCTGCACAGGCTTCTCAACCCAGGTCAGCAGTTCATGGATAACTGTGTCTGCAGAGGCTGGAAATCCCCTCAATTTCCGCCTCCCTCTCCCCGGCAGGAACCGAGCTTGCGGGTCTTTCCATGCCCCTCTGGATAGGGAGTCCTTGAGCAGACGTGACCAAACAGCACAGGCTGAGGTTTTGCTTGCTAAAGGGATTGATGAAAACAGCAGAGACCTTCCTTCCCTCCCTCCCAAGCATCTCCTGTAGCAACCAGAAGAAAGCCCCTCTCCTGGTGCTCCTCACCAGCCCTAGCAGGTTGTGCAGCCCACTCTCTTGAATCCCACTCTCCTGGAATCCCATTCCTTCTGGGTCCATCTCCACCACAGGAACCACCTCTTCCTGGGGAAGCCAGGTTGTGGAAGGTACCATGACCACTGGGGAAGATTTCATCCACCTGGATTGCAAGCAAAGGGGTCCGGAAGCTCAGAGCATATCTGAGTTGTGGTTGTGCCAGCACCACTGTCACACTGCTCCTTCCTCTCCACATCCCCAGGCTCCTCATGGCATCCCCACCACGCAGGCTGTCATGGATGTGCCAGGTCACGGCTGGCTTGGGTAAGTAGGTGTGACTCAACATCACAACTCCCAGGAATGTGGGAAGTACAACCCCATGGATGGGAAGTTTTAAGCAGGGTGAAGCTCCTGCCCTGTCCACCCCAGGTGCTCTCCCCATTCAACTCTGGGCACAGCCCTCAATATCCCCTGCAGGAAGCCCAGCAGTCCACATGTCTTGGAAAATTATTGGCAATACGCAGAGGACAGATGTGGCAGAGTTTGGCCCTCACGGACCAGCTGACCAAGCCTTCAGATGCTAAGTACAGTCCAAAGGGATGTTCAGCACCTCCCAAGGTCAAAGTCAGTCCTGACTGATGCAGGTGGAGGTTTGGCAACACCCCAGAAACCAAATCAGTTGCTGGGGGCACTTCCACAACCGTGATCTTCCTCAGAGTCTGCACAAGATCCTGTCTTGGATCTCTGGTACTCCAGAGTACCACAAACCAGGAGTCACTCCCACATGGGCCAATCCCACAAGAATTTCTCTTGGGGATGCTGAGGAAACTCCCATCTAAGAAGAGAGGATCATAGGGGGGACACTGAGATTCCCCCAGGCATCCCAACACCCAGTGAGTGGCAGTCTGATAGTCCCATAAGTGACAAATCCTCCCGCAATCCTGCCCTGCTCCCATGGCATCTGGTGCTGCCGCAGCATTAGGGCTGAGGATGGATGTCTGCAAACCCAGCTGAGGGACCACCGGGGCAGCCAGAGCCCCCACAGCCACGCTGACCTCCTGCATCCCACCTGCTCATCCCCACAGTCTGCCTGCCAGGCCTCGAGCCCACCCTGTGGCCTTCCACTTCCCTGGGATGCTCCAGCATCAGGACAGACCCTGCCAAGGAGGGTATGGCTGCTGCCCCTGTGGCTGGGCACGACCAGGGGGCCAAGGGCAATGGTTTGGGAGGCTCCATGCCTGTGTGCCAGAGCCCTGCTGGAGCTGTGACACCCCAAAGGCTCCTGCAGCAGCCAGGGGTACACAGGGAAGTGGACTTGGCAAGTGTGGCTTTCCAGGTGCCTGGCTCCTGCACACACTCCAGCTCACTCCACATCTCCAAACCACCTCCCCCAGGGCCCCAGCCAGGGCAAATCTCTCCCCTTTCTTTTCGTCACACAGCAAGGACAAGACATCTCAAGCCAGCTCAAGCACCACAGAAGCTCCTGGCCCCCTAAAAAGAGGTCCCAGGCAGGGAACTTGAAGGGACTGGACACACCAGTCCTGCCTGTACTGCTGCTCCCCCCACACCAGCAACTACCAGGGCTTTACAGGCAGCCTGAGCACCACGAGCACCACGATGGCTGTACAGGGCTCCCTTGCCACCTTCTCATGCCAGTTTGCCAGACCAAACACAGCTCTTCAGAGCCACAATCCCCCACAGCCATTGCCCAGCCGAGCCCCCAGGCACTGCCAGCCGGGATGCAGGGAAGACTGGGTGTCAGTGGGAAGCAGAGCGCTGCTGAGGCAGCCACAATTCCTAGAGATCAGCATGCAGCGTGAGAGAATGGCGAGGGCTGGGCTCACCGGTACCAACACCCAACGCTGCAGCCCCCGACGGGAGCAGTGGGTTCCGAGGTCTGGGGCACAGCCAGGGCTCACTGTTCTCATGGAAACCCACCATGCACACAATGCACACAACAAGCCTGGGCATCAAACCCACGGGGACAGCAAAGCACAGGCAGCCACAGCCTGAAACCGGCTCACGCAAACCCTGCAGCAGCATCCTTGGAGAACGCTCCTCTGCCACAGCCCCAGATCTCAGCGGAGCTCTCGATCTGCCCAAAACGGAGCGGCAGCGTGGAGCCCTCGTTCGGCACCTCCACCAGCAGCTTCCCAAGGTCACCCCCAGGGCGAGCCACCCTGATGCTGGGGAGCAGCTGTGGCACCCGGCTGTGCAGCCTCCATCGTGTTTGGTGGGTGTTGAGACAAGGGACAACCGACAAAACACGTGGGGGAGGACAAGCTCCACCACCACCTGCCACTGCTCCTCGTGAGGAGGAACTGACTTTCCTCCAAGGCAAGAGGCAGCTGACAGCACCTTCCCTCCAGCATGTCTTGGAGATGCACTGAGGGCTGGAGCCTCTCTGCTCTGGAGCCAGGCTGGGAGAGCTGGGGGTGCTCAGACTGGAGAAAGCTCCAGGGAGACCTTAAAGCCCCCTCCAGTGACTAAAGGGGTTCCAGGAGAGCTGGAGAGAGACTTCAGACAAGGGCCTGGAGGGACAGAACAAGGGGGAATGACTTTCCACTGCCCAGAGGGTAAATGAGATATTGGAAGGAGATTCTTCCCTGTGAGGGTGGGCAGGCCCTGGCACAGGATGCCCAGAGAAGCTGTGGCTGCCCCATCCCTGGCAGTGCCCAAGGCCAGGTTGGACAGGGCTGGGAACAACCCGGGATAGTGGAAGGTGTCCCTGCCCATGGCAGGGGTGGAAAAGGATGAGCTTTGAGGTCTCTTCCAACCCCAACCATTCTGTGATTTTAAGTGCCTGAGGACACCGAGGCTGACTCCTTTCCCCTCAGCCTCCCTTCACTTCAAGACACTGAGGCGGCCACCGGCGGGGCCTCACGGAGTGCCAGCAGCCCAGGTGCCTCCAGCCGCCACCTCTGGCGCTTCCCATCTCGACGTCGAGCCCAGCGGTCGCGCCGGCCGCACTCACCCAGCATTTGGCTGAAGAGCAGCTGCTCCAGGTCGCCCAGCACCGTCACCACCAGCTCGGGGTCCACCTTCAGGTACGGCTTCTCCGCGGTGCCCGCCGCCACCGCCGGTCCCTTCCCGCCCAGCAGCTCGTCGTCGCACTTGCCGTTGCCGCCGCCGCCCGCCTCGGGGGCCTTGCTGAGGGGCTTCACCTCGGCGTAGGGCCCGCGGGGGATGCGGCTGGGCTTCCCGGCGGGCGGCGGCTTGGCGGGGCCGGCGGGGCGCGGCGACAGCAGCGAGTGCTCGGAGCGGGACAGG
>VZTZ01048408.1:65932-77076 GCA_013400955.1 Drymodes brunneopygia
GGTGGGGGTGGGGGGGGGGAAGAAAGGGAGTGGGATCTGGTTATCATCATTTTTCATTAATTACCCGTCCCTTGGGAGGGGTGAATTAAGTCTATTTGGTGACCTCACGCGGGCTGCCATGGCAACCGCCGGGAAATATTGCATTAGAGCCCATCACTGCTGCCGAGATAAGGACGGGAGGACCGGGGGCGGTGTGAGCCCCCTCAGCCCACCCTGGGGCCGGTGATCCGGGGTTCAGCCCATGGCAATGCTGGAGTCCCAAAATAACTCCGCCCGGATGGGACAGTAAAGAGTGCCAAAAAAAAGGGGTGTTTTGCACTAAAAGGTGCTGCTGGGGCAGGGTGGGTGTGCAAGCTGCACCCCCAAAGCCACTCGAGGTTTGGGGGGGCTGTTGCCTGGGTGTAGGGCCCGCTGTGGGGGGCAAATCTGCCGGTCGGTGTTGAGTGGTTTTGGGGCTGGTGAGGTGACTCTTGGGTCTCCCAATGTCCCCTGTTCCCTCTGGCGGGGCCCAGCGGAGCCGTGGGAGGAGATGGAGCAGGCAGGGAGTGAGGGAAAGGATCCGACCCCTTCCCCGGTCCGAACCCGCTCGGCTTTATCCCAAAACGTCCCCAAGGAGCAGGGCAGCTGCACTGGGCGCATGCCAGCCCCGCTCGCTCCCTCCTGCTTCCTCCTGGAACATCCTCCCACTTGCCGCTGCTTTCAGCACTTTCCAAATCGGGGCTCAGCGCTGAACGCCGCTATTCTCTGCCTGAGGTGCTGGGACTCCAGGTCAAAGCCGGGCTCTGTCAGGAGCCACCGTGGATCTGACCGACTTCTGTCCCTTCAAATCACCCGGTGAAGCTCCTGGCTCTCCTTTTCCCCCTCCTTGCACATCTCTGGAGCATCCCGCCATCCTCCGCTGCCGCTGCCCTGGCAACCGCCGCCCCAGCATCCTCCCTGGACCCGCCCCACCAAAATCTGCCCCCAGAGCAAGCGCCAGAGGGGACTGGGGTGGCCTCAGCATTGCAGCGGGGAGCTTCTATTCAGCCCTCAGAAAGGCGCTGGTGGGTGTGGGGAGCCAGCGGTCCCTCCGCGCCGGCTCCTTGGAAATGGGTCATTTCTGGAGCTCGCTGGGAAACTGGGAAAAGGAGGGGAAGGAGCCAGCCGGGGTGATGTCCTGGATGACCCCGGAGGGGTCAGTCCCCTGTGCTTCTCACAGTGTAGGGTGACAGAGGTCACCTGATGTGGGAACTGCAGCCGAGCCCTTCCCAGGGAAGTTGGGGCACCTCCAATGTGCAGGTTCCCCCCAGTGCCCCACTGACCCCCAGCCCTGGCTCCCATTCCAGCATGAGCCTCTGTCCCCTGGCACTGTCACGGCAGCCCCCGAGCAGGACACCCCCATTCCTGACAAACCCCTTTGGACTCACTCAGGCCTCTGGGTTTGGGGTCAGGCTCAGATCCCTTCTCAGGACCGAAGCACTCATCACCCGGGGACGTGGCCCTGTCACCCTCCTGGTCCTCCTGCAGCCTGCGGGCAGAGGGGGGTGAGGGTGGGTGAGCAGGGGCTGGGGACCCCCAGGAGATGAGAGCTCTGCCACAGTCTGGGGACACTGGTCTCATGGCAGGGACTCCCAGGGCACCCTCTTCCCCAATGAGTCCATCCCCTGCCCCACACCAGCTCCCATGGGTGCCTTAGGAACCCCAGCACCCCAAATGCAGTGGGAACCTTCCTTTTGGTACAGAGCCCCCTAAGCCAACCCCACCATTTCCCATGGCCACCCCTGTGCCCCCCACAGCCCCATGTCCCCAGGCCCCCCCAGCCCCATGTTCCNCTGGAAGGGTGCCACAGTGGCAGTGATGGGGTGGTTGTGAGGGGGCCCTGAGGAGAAGGTGATAGCCCCTGACCCAAATATGGGACCCCTCCCCTGTGAGCCACCATGAGACTCATCCCCTGTCCCTGCTGTGGCTGTTCTGCTGCCCCTCCCAGGGGACCCTCCCAGCCTCCCCCCACTCCTTCCCTGTGCTAGGGGAGCTTTGGGCAGCTCGGTGGGCTCCCCTGCCCCGCCTGCCCCTCTCCTCCCTCTGCCCGCTGCCTCTGGCCATTTCCCAGGGGACACCAGGGCTCTTGACAGGGCTTTCTGCCCGCCATGGGTGGGGACACTGGGGCCTCCCTCCCTGCCCTCGGCCGGCTCACGGCCAGCAGCTTTGCCAGTGCCTTTGGCCTTGGGAGTTTTGGGACTGAGGGCTGGCACCTTCCCTGGCCGAGGGGATGGAGCCCTGTGGAGGACAGGGGACCCTGGGGTGCTCAGGGGGGCTGTGGTGTGCAGTTTGCCATGGGCCATGGCACGGGGCACCGGGATGGCAGATTGGTAGTGGCTGCGGCCGGTGGAGTTGACATTGGCTGTCCCCTTCATCCTGGTGAGGCAGCTGCTGGTGAGGCTGTGGAGGAAGAGGAGGATTCGTTACAGCCCAGCACAGAGAGAGGGTGGCTGTCAGGGGCACCCACAGACCTTGGTCTTTGTTCCTAATGGCCCTGGGTGCTCAATGTCCCCATCCATGAACAAAGTCCAAAAATGTCCCAAACTGCTCTGTTTTCCTCTTCCCCAAGCTGAGCTGCCTGAGCCCTGCTCCCCCCAGGCTTTTGGGGGTCTGCAAGGACCAAACCATGCCTCACATTGTCCCCAGCCTGGGATGGCCTTGTCCCTGCCACAGGCAGCACTGGGGTGAGCACACCCAAATTCCCATTTTCCAGAGCCACATGAGCTGGATCACTTGATGGAGGAGCTGTGGGTCACGGGGAGCAGGGCTGATGCAGCGGATGAGGTCAAGGAACTGCAGCGCCAATTCCAGCGCCAGCTGGGAGCTACAAAGGACTTTCCAAGGCAATTTTCATCAAGGGGCAGAGCAAACTGACACACACACAGCCCTGGGCTTGCTCTCCCTGAAGCCTCTGAAATGCTGGAAGAGATTTTTCTCTCCCCCCACATCCTGGCTGAGCTGTCTGTCTCTGCTCACGGCCCCTAGCCATGGCAGAGGGGGCTGCAGGCAGTGCTGGGACAGGCACTCGTGGGGCTCTGGGACAGATCTGTCCCCAAGTCACTGCAGGAGGTGGGATGGAGGCAGGCAGAGGGCTCTGCCCTTCCCACATGGGCACACAGATCCAGCTCGGGGGGCAGCCCCAGCCCCCGGGGTGAGGGCCTGTGCTGGCACCAGCCTGCACCCAAGGTTGCTGCAACACAGGCAGCAGGAACCAGGCAGGGCTTTCCCTGTGCCAGAGGGATTTCCCTCCCTACAAAGGTGAGCGTGGAGGCCAAGGCTCAGCACCCAGCTGGACACCAGCTCATTCTTGAGGGCATAATGTTCCCAAACCAGCTGTGAATATCAGCAGAGAGCAGCTGATGTGTGCCCCATGTGTGACAATGGCAGGGGAGTGGGCAAGAGCCCCATCACGCTGTGTCACGCTGTGTCACACTGTCACGTTGGCATCCTGATGCCTCTGCCTGGCTAAAGCAGGTCATGGCTTGACCCAGATAGACCCAGCAGCTCCTTCACAATTAGCTCAAAAGGGAAACAACTTTCTCCTTCAACCCGGGAACAGCTCTCAGGAACTGGCTGCTGCTCCCCCTCCGGGTAACATGAACACTGGGAACTTGCACCTGATGCTTTGATTTGGAGACTTCCAGCTGCTGGGTGAGTTTTTGGCCCCATCACTTCCCTGGGTACCAGTGTGGGATCATTGAGTCCCGTGGTAGTGGGAAGCAGCAGGTGCACATGAGGTATTTTAGCAGCAGGGGATATTTTGGAGCAGCCACAGCAGTGCTGTGGGCAGCAGAGCCATGCCTGGGCATCAGGGCTGAGCCTCCTGGGCAGCTGGAGGTGTTTGTCTCCCAGCCAAGCAGAGGACACTCATCCCAGGTACCTCCAGAGCTCAGGGCTGGAGGTGAACGTCATTTTTTAATCCCAGAGGCGTGGTGGGATTTGATCCCTTTGGATGATGCCACACACAGAGCTACGGGTGTTCACATTGAAGGAAAAGCCTTGGCTGAGCTGTGTCCTTCATCCCAGGAGAGACACAATCCCTGAAGGCATCTCCTTCAAAGAGGCATCTGTTGTGCCCGGAGCTTGAACTACTTCCTCAGCCTCGTGCCCAAATCCATCTCACACGTGTGATTTTAGCAGCCAGAAATGAACAGGGACCTGGAGCCTGGTCTCGTTTCATGTCCTCATTTCCATGACCTAGAGGGGTCACTGGAGCATTCCCAGCACTGAAGCAGATCTGCTTTGGAGCCATCCATCCCCTGAGCTGAGCTGGGAACAGCCCCCAGCCCTGCTGGGCTACAATGAGTGGCTGAAGCCCCTGGCTCTGCCACTCTGCTGTGTTCCGTGCCTGTTTCCCCACCCTGACACAGCCTGGAAGGAGTAAGAGAGGTGGAACCAGGCTGATAAATAGGAAAAAAGGGGGATGGATCCTTCCCTGGGTGTGCTGGGATGCTGAACAACTCCGTAAACTGGGAATCATCCTTGAGACACCCTTGGGACTGGCAGCACAGAAACCCCAGGGGCTGCAGCACTGTGCCAGGTGTCCCCGGGGAGATGCTCAGGGGCTGCAAGGCATCCTTCATTTTTATGGGGGAGGGTGGAGGGGGCAGCCCAGGGGTGAACCCCGGGGTGTGAGTGGCATGAGGAGCTGAGCCCCTGCCGAGGGACAGGTCCTGGTGCTGTGAAACAGCTGCCCCCAAAGGTGCTCCCTGCACCTTGCAGGCCTGTGCAGCTTCCAGCCTTGAGCTGCATCAGGGATGGCCCTGCTCCAGCACAGCCTCCTCCCTGGCACGCTCGGGAAGGGCGACAGAGAAAAGGCTCCTTGTGACACAAGGAACATTAAACTTTCCAAAGAGAAACAGAGGGAGCCGGGGCAGAAAGGGGCCTTCAGAGGAGAACAAGCTGCCGATTCAGCCACCAGGCCCAGCCCTCCAGCCCCCATGCCCCGGCCAGGACCTGGCCTGCCCACCAGGAGTGTCATTGCCTGGGACATTGCCACCACCCGCGTCGCTGGGGCACCGGGCTGGCTCCTTCCCTGGGGAGGTCTCACTGCTCCCTTCTCCTGCCCCTCCGGAGGGCAATGTCAGCCTGGCCAGTCCAATGACCAGGTGCAGGCAGGTGATTCTCCTGGTGCAGGCAGTGGATGGGCAGGCAGGTGGAAGTGGAGGCCAGCCAGACCCAGCTCTGCCTGTCCTGGATGTCTGTTCCCCCCAGCACGATGCTGGAAGCTCTGGGAGCTGCTGGGAGATGGGTGGGGTAGGCAGTGAAGGACTGAAATCAGCTGTTGTCCAAGTAGAGATCATAGAGAAATCACAGAACTGTCAGGTTGGAAAAGCCCTCCAAGATCATCGAGTCCAACTGCTAACCCAGCACTGCCATACCCATCACTAAAGCAGGTCCCCAGGTGCCACATCCACACGTTTTTGGAACACTTTCAGGAGTGCCCAGCCCGTAACCACAGCACTAATCCCTGCTTTAGCCCCTCCGCAGCAATCCCATTAGCCACTTAGCCCACTTCAATAAAACCGGCTCCGAGCAAAGCTGAGCTCTGGGCTGGACCTGCTGCAGCAGGCGCTGGGCTGTGCCCGGCACAAATTCTGCTGCAGGATGAGGCTGGATGGTCTGGGCTGGGACAGAGCCTGGGAGCTGTGCGGGGTCTGTGTGAGGATCTGTGGGGGGGACGATGTGAAGGGCTGGGCAAGGCTCCTGGACGCCCAAGGCTTCTCCCCGGGGGTGTCCCGGCCACACGGTGCCCGGTTGGCCACGGGCCCTGCGTGTCCCCAGCCCGCCCCCAGCCCGGTCTCTCACAGCCGTGGTTCCTGCCGGCGGAGGTGCGGCACCTCCCAGGCCGGGCCCACGAGGACAGGCGTGTCCCCTCCGCCGGACAGGACCCCCGGCGGGTGGATACGGGGAGTGCCCGGCAGAGGAGGGGCCGGGGGGCAGCGGGGGCGTCCCCGGCCCCCGGCGCTGCGGGCGTTCAGGAGACGCCGGTGCTGGACAGCTCCGCGTGCGGCACCGCCCCCCCGGTACCGCCCCCCGGGCCGGTGTCACCCCCCGCCCCGACCGGTGTCACCTCCAGCTGGTATCGCATCCCGAGCCGGTGTCACCCTCCCCTCCGCCGGGTACCACCCCCTGAGCAGGTGTCACCCTTTCCCCCCGAACCGGTGTCACTCTCCTCGCTCCGGTACCGCCTCTCCCAGCCGGTGCAGCTCCCCCGGGACGAGAGTCACTCCCTCGAGCCCGCGTCCGTCCCCTCCCCAGCCCGGTGCCCACCGGGCCGGCAGTGCCCTCACCTCCGATGGCCGGTGGTGCCTGTGCCCCTCGGGCCATCGCCACCAGCCGGGGGCCAGCAGAGGGAGTCCCCAGGGACCAGCCCAGCGCCGGAGGCCCCTCGGCTGCGTGTCTGGGACGGAGCCATCTGTCCGGTGCCTGGTGCCATCTGTCCCCCAGCAGCGCTGCCTGTTATGTCCCGGTGTCCCCAGCACCCCCAGGGAAAAGGGTTGGGCTGTCCCTCCGTGGTGTGACACCCCACCAAACCCTCTCCAGATGCCCCTGCAGTGAAGGGTCACCTGGGAAGGTTTGGGTTGTGCCTGAGGGTCTCCCACTCTCCTCGGTCTCCCCGCTCTTCCTGTGCTATGTGGCAAGAAGAGCCATAAAGCCATCGGTGGCTGTGCTGTCACCTTCTCCAGCACACGAGCCACCACGGGACACCGCAGAGCCCAGGGTCCCTCTGGCATCCAGCAGCGCAGCCAAAATACAACATTTCCTATTGCACGTCCTGAGGGCTTCAACACCTTCCCAACACCACCCCAAAACCTTCCCTGAACCTCAGTGCTGCCATGGGGCCAAGGACCTCCCAGTGCCAGATCAAGCCCTGGGCCAGGAGCTGTCCCACAGCTCCGGTGACTTTCAGCTGAACTTTTCTCTGGGCCAAAACTCCACGGAGCCAGTTGCATCATTTATTTAGCGCTGTGTTCCTGCAGCATCACACACCTGGCCCTTTGCTCCCGAGGATTTTGAGCAAGAGCAGATGTCGCCGTGTCTGCGTTCGCCGCCGCTGTGCGGAAACGGCCCCCCCCGTCCTCGACCCCTGGAACCTGGAAACCCCTGACAGATCCTGGCTTGGCTGCTGGGGTGGCGGGGAGAGGCAGCTGCACGGCGGGGCTGCAAAACGCATTAACTCAGCAGATGCTGTCGCCTTCGCAGGCGTACGTGAGTGTGGGGTGGTCAGGACGGTCGAGGGGGCAGCTGGGCTTTTCCCCCCATCCTGGCACTGGCAGTGCCTCCCCAGCTCCCCCAGTGCTCCCTGTCGAGACCCTCACTGCCTGTCTGTCCTTCCAACACTCAGCACTCTCAATACACAGAGGCAGAGCGGAGTCATGGGGGTACCCAAAAAGGCATTTTCCCCCCATAAAGCAGGTTAAGGATTTAAAAATGCCGCTGGGAACATGGGATGGTTATCACTAGGGACACAGCAATAGGGTGTGTCAGCAAAGTGGGAGATGAAACCCCAAGAGCAGAGACACAGAGCTGAGGATGTGCCATTGTCACAGCCGAGCTCCAAATTGGGCTGGTTTTAGATGCTGAATCTACTTTGGGTGATGAATCAAGTGAATGAAAGTCACCCCATGAATCTGATTCCAAACTGAACCCCTCAATCCCTGCCCAATCCCTGGCCATTCCCACCACGGACCATTCCCACCAGGAGCTAAACTGCCCTGTCTGGTCTTACCTGGCCAAGTGAGACTGGTCTCCCCTAATCCCTCCTGGAATAAACGAAGCCACTCTTGCAGCCTGGGCTCCTCCAGGGGCTTTGCCCTGAGAGCCCCACACACCCACTGGCACCCAAAGGGGGTTTCCCTTGGGATAAGCAGGTATTTGCAATGGAAAGCAAAAGCCACGGGGAGCCCTTAATGGGATGAGTGGATTTTCCAGTGAGCTGTAAATCCGCAGTGGCTGCTGGCAAACACCTCCCTGCTCGGGGGGGAAAGGCGGGGGGGGGGGATTTGCAACAGTCGCCACTCCAGAGGGATCCAACTCCAAATGTGTCCATGATGCCAATGTCCCGAGGGAGCTGAGGACTGTCACTTAAATACATGAGTCTAGAATAGGTTGGCAGGGGCTGGCAATTCCCTCCCTGGCCCCAGTGCCCCTCACCAGCCCCAGCACCGGCAGCAGCTCCAGCCCCACGACCCTCTTACACCTAAAATTAAACCTCCTCCCTCCAAAGGATGCAGCCAAAGGAGACATCATGAAGCCACCACATCTGGAGGATGCCTGGCTTTCCCAGGGGGGAGCCCAAGCATCCCTCAAACATCCCTTCAGTATCCCTCCATTATCCTTTGAGCATCCTGCCTGCCCGCGGCGAGCAGCCCGTGCGAGGATGGCAGCACTCCTGCCTTCCCTCGCCCACCCCACACTGCACATCCCCTGGCATGGACGGCCCACCAGGGAGCGAGAAGGAGTTGCAGAGCCCCGAGGGGCGAGGAGAGGAGAAGGCGGGGGAGAAGGGGTGGAGGAGAAGTCGTGACTTAGCGCCCTGCCCTGCTCAGGGGGAGTTTCCGCTGCCGGAGGCGGCGCCGCCCTCTCCCACAGTGCCCTCTCCAGCTCCGCACGGATCCTGCTCCAGAAAGGAGGAACACGTCCCCAAGGTTCTCACCTGGTGGCTGCCCCGGCTGGTGGCACTGAGGACAGGACAGGGTGCTCCATCCTGGTGGCACCACGTCCTGTCCCCACAGCGGTGCCAGCCTGCTCCAGGGGCTCCCACCGCCAGCCCAGCCAGGGCTGCAGTGGCCCCAGTGAGCTCAGGGGTCCCACCAGCCATGGGATCAGTGGCTGCACCCCAAGATCCAGCCCGGGAGCGTCACCTGATCATCCTGTCTATGGCCCGGGCCCCACATCCCGCTCCAGGCCTGGGGCCCCGCTCCCATCCGCAGCCGGAAACACCTTTTTCCTGTCCGTGGGGCTGCCTGGGGGGGGGGCAGCAGGAAAAAACCTCGTGTCCTGGCAGGTTATTTACATCCTGCTGCCAGTGGGGCAGCCTGATTCCCTCCACGTCCCCACATGCACCCCAAGCTCTGCTCCAGCCCAGTCAGCCTCATACCTGTCCCCATCCTATTCCCATCTCATCCCATCCTGTCCCTATCCCCACCCCATCCCTATCCTCATCCCACCCCCAACGCATCTCATATCTCATCTCATCCCCACCCCTTCCCTGTCCCTGTCCCTGTCCCCATTCTGATCTTGGTTCCCATCCCAGTTCTCATCCCCATCCTTTCTTCACCCCCATTCTTTTCCTCAATGCCAACCCCCTCCCAACACACCGAGACTGGAGACCCCCTTTACCAAAAGGAGGGTCCCAAATCCTGCCTTGGGGGTACCATTCTCCTCCCAGTGAGTGCCAGAACCCACCCAGTCCCATGCTCCCCATCCCAACCTTTCTTCCCTCTCCCTGGCCTCTCAGAGCCAGCTCCTGTGCTGGGATGTGTGACATGCCCATGTCCCAGGAGCTTGTGTCTCATTCAGTCCTAGGAAAACGTCGGAGGGAAACTGAGGCACGGGGCTGGCAGGGCTGGGAGTGACCCGAGGCCAGGGCCGGGGGCACTGCCGGGGCATGTGCGGGCAGCCCCGGCCCCGCAAGAGGCGCGGGAGCCCCGCAGCCCCGGCACGGGCACTTACTCAGCGCCGCGAAATGACTCAGCCCGGATCCGGCCGGGCCAGCCGGGATTTCCTGACTCAGCTCCCCCGGCTGTGAAACTGGGGGGGTCCAGTCCCTCCTTCCAACAACACAGACACCAACACGCGCTGCTGCGGGGTGCAGGGAGCTCCCCCATCCCTGTGCCCCCCTTGGGAGCACACAGACCCTCTCTGGCACCGGGGGTAATGGCACGGCAGCTGTGGCAAAGCCTCGGGGAACACAGGCAGCACCCCAAAACCCCGTGGGCAAGCCCTGCCTGCACGGGGTCTCGCCTGCCCTGGGCAGTCGCGGGTATCCAGCAGGGCCGGCTGCGGGCCTGGCATTCCGGCACACCCAGACTCCCTGGCTCCCCTCCCAGTTGTTTTTTTCCTAGGTGAAATCCAGGAAAAGAGGCGTCCCGGCACATGCACTCGGCCGGTCTTCACCGCTTCCCTCGCACGGGGTGACCCCCTGGGGCACGGCCTGCCATTGAGTCGTCTCTAAGTTTTCCCTCTGTCCTGTGCCATCCTGGTTTGGCTGCAACATTCCCAGCTCCAAGGAGGGTGGGAATGGCTCCTTCACCCCAGGCGGTGGAGGATCCCCACGGGAAGCACCCATGGATGCCTACAGCCCAGGAGCACCTTCCCATGACAAAAATGAGGGCAGACACCACGAATTGCCAGCACCGACCTGCTCTGCCTATGGAAAGGAGATGTGGGGCAGCAGGACACACATTGTCGGCAGTCCCCGTGCCTCAGTTTCCCCTGTCACCGTTTGCTCATCATTCTGTGCTCCCCAGGACTGAACTGGGGAGGCACCACAGCATCTTCCTGCAGCTCCCCTCTGCTAGGGACAGAAACTGGGAATGTCCAGGGGACACCGAGGCCAGCCCGGTCACGCTGCAGCTCCCGCTGCTGAAACAGGGTCTCTGCGAAGAGGTGGGGACATTGTGGGGCACAGGAGAGGGGAAGCAGGGGCTGCCCCGAGTGTCAGGCTGTGCCAGCCCCTACAGCTGCTGCCTGCGCTCCCCGGTCCCTGCCAGCATGTCTGTGGTGTCGCCGCTGTTCCCCGCAGCATGACCCCGTCACCTCGGTCCTCAGCAGGGTGTTCCCCATCATCTGCCGCCCCCACCGTGTCTAGCCGGTCCCCGGCGGAGTGTTCCCCATCACCCCCCGCTGTCCCCTCTGCGATCCCCGCAGGATGACCCAACTGATGTGTCCCCGAGTGTCACCGCCACTCCCTGTCGGGGTGTTCCGTATCGGAGCCGGTTTCCAGCGGGGCGTCCCTTGCGCCTTCCAGGGCCACGCAGGATGTCCCTCATCACCCCCGCTCCCACCGGGGCGTCTCCCGAGTCTCCCCGCTCCCACGGGGAAGTGCCCCACGGCCCCGATCCCGGTGCCCCGCTCACCGCTCGCTGCGCCCCGTCCCGCCCGGCCCCGCGGGCAGCGCC
>VZTZ01048411.1:0-11693 GCA_013400955.1 Drymodes brunneopygia
AATTGGCTTTTCAAACCACAACAATTATACTGGGGATCCCAGAGCTGGATGCAGTTCTTCAGGTGGGATGTCACAAGAAGAGTAGAGGATAAGAAGTAAAGCATTCTGCTGAAACACTTACATTAAACAAAAGCTACTTGTTTTAGAGCAGTTAAAAACATGAATGCTTCAGCAATAAACAGCTCCTATCTAAAAAGTTGCCTAAATATGTGACAATGCTAATTTTTTTACTGATCTTGAATCAAAAGTATGTGAAAATTAAAATGACGACCCTTTAAGGATGAGCGAGTGATTCATCTTACTTTGGCTTGTTCTCTTAAGAGTAAGAAATACTCAGTAATTTTCCTGTTTCAATTTTTAAGGAAGGTTTCCTTTTTATTTCTTTATAAAAATTGACCATTTTAAACATTTGCAACCTGCAATAGCATTTTGACCTTAGCTTCCATTTTCCCTTGGTTTCTTATTCAGCATTCTAATCTTATCTTTTCATATTTAGTTATACAAGACCACAATAACTGCTGAGACTTTGAATACCCTATACATTGATACAAAAGGATATAGAAGGACAGGACAAAGGATCATAAAACCTATGTTGCACTGGGGAGTGAAGGCCATAAAGCCACTTTTTGAAGCGTGTAACTCCTCCTTTTTGGGTGGCAGGGGCAAAACTGCATTTGTGTAACAGTACTACCAGGCCTCAGGCACACTGTATTTCTGAGCACAGCCCTTCTCCGACCTGAGGTCTAACTCTGCATTCCTTAATGGTCACAAATACTGCTACACAGTTCCCCTGCTGCAGAAAAAACACATGGAGCTGCAGAGTCAATACATGTTATCAAGCTCTTTGACTGCTCAGATGTTATTAATATTTTGGTAGGGTGGGGGTTAGAATTTGTGTCAGCCACAGAGTTGCTATGGCATATATACCAATTTTTTCCTTTATTTCTTTTCCTTCTAATACACTGGCAATACAAGCAGCATCCAGTAACAACTTGGTTTCATGTTTTGCTTTCTCTCACCAGCAGTGCTAGATTCCTTCCTGGATGTTGTGAAGTACCCCCTCAACCATAAAGGTCACAATCCCATACCACATAGTGAAAAGGAAAGCAGTTAACAGCAATTTTAAAATAATTAATTTTTTTAATATTACGTACATATCTGTGTAAACAGAGATCTGTTGATCTCTATCTTTAAGAAGTTACAGAAGAGTCTAGCACCCACAAAAAACAAAAAAAAAAGGTTAATATGGCCACAGTGTTACCTAGTGAGCTACTCCGCATTCCTTAATGGCAGAAGATACTGCCCAAGGCACCTGCTATTACAAATAGGAACTGGATAAGAGACGCTAAAGTCATCCAAAAAATATATTCTGCTTAACAGAAACAGATACTGTTACAAATGAACTCTTTCTGAGCAAAGAAATCACATCAACATTTCAGACATTATTGTTGCTAGATGTATTTTAACAAAAAAATACCAAATTGCAAGTTGCCTTTAAATTATTACAAACCAGTGTTAAATTTCACTGTAATATTATGTTATTCAATTTAATACAAATTAAAATAGATTGTAAATGTTTGATATCAAAACTGTAAACAAAGCTCAAATACTCAATAGGTAAGTCTTCCTTGACGTACCAAGAACAAGTATTAGGTTTAGAACTAAGTTACCTGAAACTAGTACCTTCCATTGCATCTGCAGAGTCTTTGCTCCAAAAGTCACTTAATGGCACTTCCTGTAAAGCCGGGAAACTAATCGGGAATTGAAAGAGTAAGATTATTTGTTTCCCTCTCGTCTGAGAAAACAAAGAAGTTTGAGTTCTGTTAGTTCTAAAAGCTTGCATTTGATTAAGCAGAATCAGTTACTTTACTAGGGATAATACTTCACTTTTATTTTAAGTGCAAAATCTAGTTGCATTTACTTGTGTGTTTGTGCCTGAGTGTAATTTTATTAAGTAGGACATTTTTAAAGGCCACAATTAAAAAAAGGCATAACTTGCCACGTCCTAAATTAAAACTTTCTTAACAGTTGCAATCTAGATAGATGCACATAGGCCATGAAATCACTTGGAAAGTGTGCAGGCATACAGTACATGCTCTGAAAGAACAAAAAAAAGTAGTGCCTAATTTAGTGTAAAGGCTATATTTAGCAACATATTTTAATAGTTGTCTACCAATGGCGACTGCTCCTGAAAAAACAAAAATACCAAAGCAAAATGAGATTACAAGCACCAATTTAAACCAAGTGTTTAGTGAGCGAAATCCTGATTTAAATCAGTTCAATAGGTGTAACTGGAATGTCAAGGGAGCAGAGGGACTCACATGGGCCAGGAATGGGAGGCATAAAACCGTCCCTGCTTTCAGTGTGCCAGCCCCCACTGTCTCCTTCAGCCCTACTCAATCTCTGCAAAGCCTGTTAGAGCTCCACAAAACACCATCCCGCTCTCAATGATTTTTTTTCCCTTTAGGATTCTTGAATAAGAGAACACACACTGTCCCCACTGTAGACCTGAGCTGTGCCCTTCTCTCATGTAACCCACTGCATGGGGATGTCTGTGATGGCAGCCTCACCTCCCATTTGGATTTCCCTCTTTCTGAGAAGAGTAACAGTAAACGCCAAACGCAGCCCTGTGGGTCCATCCAGGAAAGCAAGACTGCACACAGAAACCAGATCAGCTGTGGCAGAGAAACCAGCAGAGCACTTCTCAGACAAAACACAGTATCTGGTCAGTTTTCTCAGGTGCTTCCCTCCGTGCACTCCAGCATCCTCTCACTCACTTTGGACCCATCAGCACATGGCGGAGCAAAACAGAAAGCTCAACAGGGACATCCTCAAGAGTCCACTTCACTATATAAATAAATAATCCATTTCCTCTAGATGTATCTTTCAGGAGGGCAGGATCTTCCTTTGCTGACTAAAAACCAGGAAGATGTCGCAGGCACATAAACCCAACAGACCAGCCCCTGAGTAGCAGCAAACCAAGCTATTTCAAAACCGGCAACTGAGTATCCAGATCCCTTCCACAGCTTCCTCCAAAGGACTCTGAAGGACCAAACCATGGCAAGGACCCTCACAGGGCAAAATTTTGCCTGGGTCACTTTTAACCATGGACTTTATTTACTTCTGCTGCTTTGGTACACAGTGCTGAGGCGAGATACATGAGCACAAGCACATACAAGAGATGCAAGGGAAATACTTAACACTCAAAAACTGTTACACACATGCAGAAGCAATTTTCTCAGATTAACAGAAATCTCATAGTAATGAGAAATGGACAAATTCAACCATTACACTTCATCTGTCATTTACTTCCCTTATTTAAGGTCTTCTATACAAAGAAATAAAAACTTCCTTCCCTTGCTCTGCTTCAGACCCTTGTGCTCCTTATTTAGTCTAACAATTTTAAAAGAATGGCACTGGAGCTTCTCCTTTCTCTTTCAGCACAAAAACACATTTTTAATCAATACAACAGAGGAAGTAAATTGTGAATAATTGTCTGCATTAATATATTTGCTACCAGCTTTGTCATTCTTGAATTTGCACTCACCAAATTTCCCCTTATAAACACCTCTGTTCCTCCAAAAGCAGCTGGAAATTAATTATGCTGTTTTTATTTTCTTATTAATTCATATGCTATAGTTCTGTAATCAGCACAGGATCATGCTGCAGTTTTGCATACTTGTTTCAAAATATATTATGAGCACTTGATGATTGATGCTTAACACAATGTATGAAAGAGTATCTCAAACAAATTAGAGGGAACACAAATAAAGAAACAAATAAGAAAAAGAACTACACATATATTCAAACAAGAGCTAAACCCTGAAACTCTCAAATTTGTGGCATGGAACACTGACTGCTCAGAACTTAGCCACGCAGGAAGTTTACACTACTCAAGATGAAATTTGGATATAAAGAAACCATCTGCAAAGAGAAAGAACATTTGAAGACAGATTTACCAGTGAAGTGGAGGTGAAAATGCTACTTCTTTCCAAATCTATAATCTCTGACCATCGATTTGCACTACATCAGAGTGCTTTCTTTCCCTAGACAGACAGCCAACTTGTGAAACAAACATACTTGAACAAAATGGCTTACGTGCCAGAAGACTTACCATCTACCAAATGGCATTCTCACACTTCATGCTCTTCCACCCTCTTTGCATTTATAGGAACTCAGCATGTTTCAGCAATGTCTCTCTCTGTTCCCAGCTCTTCCTACACGGCTCACCATCAGGTCAGGGATGGCCTGTAAGCTTGTGAGCTGATCACTGAGTACAACAGGTGCATGATCCTGGCAGGACTAACTGCCCATCAATAACTCAAGGATAATGTGAAATCTGCAGCTTTCCTGAGGAATTACAGGCCACCAGGAAGTTCAGACAGCAAACCTGCAAAGGGGTGCATATTGCTGATGCAGGTCTGGTTCTGGCTTTTTGTTCAGGACTTCACCTGCACAGCTGTAACTGCAGGATCGGGCTCTTCAGCCATGAGGTCAAGAGAAATTGATGTTCCTGTACTTCACCCCCTAAGTCAGCATGATGTTGCTAACTGTAGTTCACTGTAGGCAGGATGTGGCTCGAAGACCACCACTTAGGGAAAGCAAACCCAAACACGGCCAACCACAAAAATGAAATGAGGTAAGAAATCAAGTCCTCCCTCACTCCTTCCAGTCTCACCTTATGTTTTCTTTTATCCAGCTTCACCTTCAAATTTCTCATGAAGATTCTCTTAAGTACTGCTTTGACAACCACAAAACATTGCATTCTCTCACATACACAAAAACAAACTTAGAATTATTTGTTTCACAGAATAACACACAGGCTGCGGAAGGAAGATATACTATACTACTGCAAGAGAAATAATCCCAGCTATTACTGTGTGACATGCTTTTCCCACTGCCATTGTTGGGTACCTCTTGACTGTGCAAGGCATGAGTACAAATGAAAAACAAACTCAAAACAAAAAGACAGGTAACTTCTAACAAGGTTTAAGTTTAAAAGTCCTTATGTAGCCAGCAGAAAAAACATACTGGGGAAAGAACTGAAAGGTACTGGTTGAAAGCTGTCAAGCACTGAAGCACTGCCTCACACTCAGCAGCACGGTACAGTCACCAATCCTTGACTAAGCTCACCAGTGGCACAGGACCAGGCTTAAGACTTCCTCACCTGAATCCTGCAACAGGCCAGCTCAGTTCTCATCAAGAGAACCAAGGAGCAGCCCTTTATTGCACCTGCCTGACCCTGCCACAGGGACCTGTGGTTTCAGAAGCACAGGAGAAAGCCCCTCCCAGGAGTCAGAGTGGCATCTTCCTGTTGCTACCTGTGTGAGAGTAATCCCACAGGCAGGAACACAATTAGGGGGGGTTCCACAATGTCTCAAAGCAGACAATTTGCTACACATGTTATGCCTTTCAGGAAGAAAATATAAACCCGCAAACAAAACACCACACAGCCAGAGGCAAGACACCTTCCCACCTTCCCTCAGAAAGGGGAGGTGTAGACAGGACTTGATAAGCTTCTTGACAAGAGAGCTTCCACTTGCATTAAGTTCCACAGATCCCATGTTGTGCAAGTCCACTGAATTATTTTTATCTTTGCTGAATGAGGCTCTGTGACATTAAGGGTCAATAAAATGCTGCTTCTTACTTTCAGCATTTGCTACATTTTATAAAATCTCTTATATAGAGACACCCACGTGGAAGATTTCTGACAATAAAAATTCCATGCTTCCTAAGCAACTGATTCTTAGTGTAGTCTCATAAAATCCTGTTACCTTTCCTTCCCCTTGCTAAAAATTGAGATTTAGTTGTACTAGGTTTCTTTGTACTCAGATATGCCTGAAGCTAAGTTACTTTCACATGCTGAATTGTCCATGCTCGTAAGGACTTGCTATTACATTATGCATTTGTGTATGCATTTCCTATAAAGGAAAAAGCACGAACACTGAAAAGTGTCAAAACCATGCTTTTCCTCTTTGTTGATTCACCTTTTAGGTAACTAGATTTATAAACATTAGAAATAATAAAATGCTGCTACCATTGTGAGAATATTACAAATAGGTCTACACCCAGGCATTAAGTAAAGTGTGATTTATTCCTCAAATACCACTTCCAGTTATTACATCTAATTTTTATTTTAAGTAACAAAACACCAGTAAACAGCAAATCTGGAAATCTTACATAATTACTCTAGAAATAGAAGTTCAGTAAGCAAGTTACCTTATTCATCACAATACTGCCAGAGTGCCAAAGTAGTTGCTTCTGTCAATTCCATGTTTTATAAGAAAATCAGTTGTGATTCTGCATTAGATTATGAATATGAAAAAATAATTTAATTGTGAATAACTATTTCACATGAATCACATTTTAAAAACTTCACTATGAAGCATCATTTTCTTCCTTGCATTAACTTTACAAAGTTAGTCTTAAATAAACAGAGGTAATAAATACTGCAATAAACAGCAGTTTAAACACCACGTTTACTGGCAAAAACTCTTAAGTAAGCTCTCCTCCTACTTTACACTCTCTTGTCAATAAATATAACCAAATTGTAAGTCAGTAACTTCACAACATTCTGGAGGTGGGATTTTTTTTTGAAGCAGCATTACAAATGAAAGTAGAATTTTAGCAAAAGATGTCCAAGTGGCACAGAATTCAGTGAGACTGCTCACATCTCAAGACAGGCACTTACCAGGAAAGCTTCAGAGCAGTATCATACACCAAGGGAAAGGACACAAAACTAAGGAGTCAGATGTAGATTTTATTCCATTCCCTGCTAATGCTAGCCTGCTAAGTGACTGCAGGCAAGCCTACGCTCCTTCACAGCTTTTTATCTTAGATGCCTAAAACAGGGAAAAAAATGATTGTTCCTGATCTTGAGGTGTGTGATTACAGTAGGGCTTGTGTACTTCACCAGACAGGACAGAAGCACATAAATAAGGCAAGGCCTACAACTGCCAATTATTATTAATATCACTATTACTGAGAAAATAGTATGTGCTTTTCTTCCTCAAGCAATGCAAAACAGCAGCCCATCAGGCATTCCTAAATTCAGAGTAATCCTTATGCTGGTTCAGATCTTACCCCTTCTGAAACTATCAAGAAGGGTGACAGCTGTGGGAGTCTTTTGTGAAATTCCCATGTCCACCAGGACCACACTCACCCCACTGCTCTCAGACAGAAACACTGTATCACTACTGATCTTAAAAAAAAATAAAAACAAAATAATAAAAAGGAAGTAAGTCTAATAGTCTTTTGACATGAAACAGAATGAAAAAGCTTCTGGCAATAATACCCCAGGAAAGGGAAAAACATGGTAGAAGAAAAAGAAATAAACTTAATGCTATAGAAGTTAGAAAGAATGACTTTTACCAATTTCTTCTCAAGAATACTTTGAAATACATATGATTGTAAGTTCAATCCAGCTTTATAGACTCATAAGTAATACTGAAAACAAATTACTAAGTTTGCAGTAAGCTACAACAGTATCTGTACTGCTTTGAAAAACTTGAATCACTCATGAAAACTGTCCCAATACACAGGCACCATAGGATTTAATGATAGAGAGAAGTACTGCCACTCTCCATTTAGAAGTGACAAAGGGACATATGGCTGTGCTTCTAAAAGTAAAGACCTTGGAAGCCACCAGCAGGCCACAGCAGTGCTGCTGATTTCACTGGTAGCCACAGCAAGCCATTCCCACAACAGGGCACAGGACGTCTGACCTGAGTTCAGAATTTGGAAAGCTACTTCTGGTTTTGACTACATCACTTGCCAGAGCTCAGAGACAGCTTGCAACACGCTCAAAATTAAAATGAGAGTTTCAGTTCGGTTCCAATTCTAATCTATAGTACCTTCTTCCACCAAGGAACCACCTTCAGATTAAGAGGGGGATCTGCACACTACACAAGCCACGTACTGCTGAAAGAGAAGCAGTGTCTCACCTCCCAGGTGTCCAAATTTCACTGCAGGTACAATTACAAACTTCACACCACAGGTCTCATCTACTTTACCTGCACCTTTTCCACCACCACGTGTTGTGGAAGAGTACCTTGTCCCAGCTCACTCAGTCAAGATCTCCTCTCCTCACACCACTCCTTCCCCAGCCCTGTGCCACAGGACTGCCCTGCCTAACGCCATGTTCATGAGCTCCAGAGACACTACGCATCCTCAGCCCACAGACCACGAGCGGCAGCAACCTGGAAGAACTTTGAGCTCTGAACGCGAGCAATCGTATCAGTGAATTTAACAAGACTTGTCATCTGCTCCAAGACAGTCACATGCTTACAGCATCGCCAGCTACGGAAACACTAATTTACAAACTAAGTGTATTAAGAGCATTCTGGATGAACAGGAAAAACATTAGTTATAAAAAAATGGCATGATTACCTCTGATATTTTATGTGGAAAACTGACATTTAATATCTGTAATTATTCACACAACAGCTATGAAGGAGAAAGGTTTTCTTCCTTGAAGGGAAAAATAAAACATGGACAAATTCCTCTCACCATCACTCCTACACTCCTTTTCTAAATAAACTTCCTGATGAAGCCAATGGAAGTTTTGCAGGCAATGAGCTTAAAGCAAGCAGCCCTCAAAAAACTCCAAAGTGTCAAGGGCAAGCTTCTTAAATATTCTGAGTTTACCTCCACACAGAAACCAGCTACATTTCTGCTAACTTACATGCATGCTTGACATGGTTTATTAGCTTGCTGTGCCAGGAGGGACAGTAGTGTGCAACAAACTTTTGAGAGCTTGGGCCAATTTTTGAAGCACCCACAAGGCCCCTTGCTAAGCAGCTCATCACCTTCTATCTTGCAACACACCAGCCCTTGACCGGCACTCACCAAGCAAACCAGAACGCCTGCACATCAAGACTGAATTACTAAAATCCATTCATGAACAGTTACTTTGGTGAGAATTGTGTAATAAAAGAAATCTTCCCTTTCACCAAAATAAAAGCTCCCTGAAGTAAATGGAGATTTCTACTCATGGACAAATCTAACGAAATCTCTATTCTAACCTTAACCAGGCACAGGATATTTATTGCCCTTTTTTAAGCTACAAGGAAATGTATTTCTTCTCTTCCTTTAAAGCTCCTTTTACGCCTTTTTTGTGAAGATATCCTACCCTTTTCATTGTTAAAGCCAGTTCAACATCAGGTGAGACACACATTTAGCACTATGCACAAAACCAAGGTCCACTCCAATCCAAGTGTGGGAAGATTATGATCACCACTTCACTGCCAGATCAACATTCCACGTATCCAAAAGACTTCATAACAAAACTAAAACCAGATAATGACTCAAGACCTGAGTCAAGGTCTCTGAGCTATTCTTGTTCAGTATCCTTTACTATTACTCAAAAAAAATAAAATGTCCTTAGCACTTACAGGACTCTCTTACCTGAAAACACAGAAAATTAAGTTCAGAAATGAGTACATTTGTATTCAGCCCTGATCAACATTTTGAAGTCTATCTGCCAGTTCTGATTCTCCAAGTGCATTTTTACTTGGAAAAAATTGTTGCACCAATTACTTTTCACAGAACACGATCCTTGTCAGTAATGCTATAAAACCAAAAGCAATATTCTCCTATGCAACTAGTCTGTCATAAAAAATTTCAGTAACTGAACTTGGTGTTTATACTCTGAGACCTGCACATACCAACCACACTGTACACAAAATCCAAAAACCTGAAATTTGGGTGTAAATCTGCAGAACTGGAGAAGAGAAGAATTCTCCCTTCAAACCAACTTCCCACAGTGGTTATCCCAGCCTTAAAACTAGCTTTGTGGTCATAATATCACACCAGAACATTTGCTCCAAACAGCCCCCTTCAAGTCAGCACGTTTGGTACCATCACTTATCCTATGTCTGCTATACACTGCCTGCAAAAGGTCAAGAGTATGTTATTAATCATTTGCATTTATGAGTACTAAGCTTACCCCAAATATATGTCCTGTCTTGTTTTTAATTATGTACCAAGAATAGTACCAGAATAGTACCAAGAAGAAATGCTACCTCCCACTTCTCATTTTGGGCAAACGCATGTCAGTGACACCACAAGTGATTGGATGAGAAGTGCTCCAAGTGCCACTCATTTTATGTCATTTATGAACGTGACCCCAAAAATTTAGAACCTCTTCTTTGAACTACCACTTCCACCTCAGCTTAAAAGGTGGCAAATCCTTCAAAAGTTGTCACAACTTTTCCCAGCATGCAAATTAAAAAAACAATTGTTATGTACCTGAAAGCTTAGGAATACTAGTAAATTAGTCACTAAGATACATCTTCCAAATTGACTGGTATCTGCATTCATCAGTGCCAAAAGAAAAAATAGTAACACAGAATGAGCATGGATGGAATTCTAATTAGCTCTCGGTTTATGTGTTAAAACTGAACAAACTCCTGTTGCAGCAGCATTACAGTTCTGCTAAACTTCTCACTGATTCTTGACCTCCAGAGTTCTCTAATTACCTATTCAGTTTATATTCTTGCACTTTTCTACCACTGAATTTTAAAAGGACTTTACACGCTTATTAAATTTTCGACCTGTGTGTTGCACTTTGCATATTCTGATGTTACTTTAGTTTAAAACTTCCTCCCTAAGTCAATCAGCTGATTATCTTTGCAAAGTTTAAGGGAAAAAAATACAACAAAAAAAAATAAGTGAAGAGAGCTCTAAATATGCACAGCCTTTTAATTCCCAGGTTAGCTGGAGGCACCTCTACATACAAACTCTGTATTCTAGCAGTTGCCATTAGCACCTGGAGAAGATATGTTTTCTGAGGTGCTAAAAGAAGAACAAGCACCTTCCTCATAAAAAGTGGCAGCACAAGGACCTCTATCTTATCATCAACAACCAAGTTCTTTTTTCATGTGTACAGCAGTTCACATACTTACCCAGGAAGGCAAATGGAAATTACAGACAGACAAAGATGAAGCTGTCTCAAAGCCTTTGTCATGTGATAGTGACCTATAAAGTATCAAATAAAGGCACATCATCAGCACACCATGATTTTACAATATTGCAACTCACCACATCGCCAACAAGAGGACAGATTCCAAAACTTGAAACTTGCTTCCTCCTCACCCCCATCCCAGCTAAGTTGTCATTAAAACAAGATGACAGTCGCAGGAAACCGTAAGGAGCAAACAAAAGATGCACAGTATCTTTAAAGGGCATTAGGAGTGGGCAAATGGAGCAAATCATCTGAATGTGCATCAGCAGGGTGGGTTATTATTCCTCTGCCTCTCTCTCACACGGATGCATGTTTATGACGGCGCACAGACATATACATACACACAGGGATGCAGCACGTAATTATTTACATGCACACACAGTAATGCTCGTACGTATTAAAATAAAAGACTGAAAGTTGACCACCATCTGCAAGGAGGCATACATAACAATAACCCCCGGGAACTTACACAAGTGAGCGATCAATCGCCGCGCGTGGATAAGCCAAACAACGCAAAAATTAACAAGAACAAGCCGCCAGACCGCAGGTACGAGATCCAGCCGGGGAAAGAGATAGACGGACGAAGGCTGCGAGGCTGGAGCACAGTTTCAGGTAATGCCCGCTGCCCCTCGGCAGAGCCCAGCCGAGCCGCCCGGAGTGCTGCGGCCGCCCAGCAGCCCCTCCGCCACCGCAGCCCGCGGGGAGCGACCCCCGGCCGCCGCGGGAGGGA